>OY723394.1:39610951-39669516 GCA_963210295.1 Ophion ellenae
AAGGTTGAATGGATATTTCCCGAATACTTGCAATTTTTATTGAGGTCAAATTAAAATGTGTCGAGAGGTCCAAAAAAAAGAAAATTTTCGATCGCGGTCAAAGGAATTGTAGTAAAAAAAATAGAGGCAAGGCTTAAAAAAGCATGGAAGAAAAGTCGGAAACAATTGCAGTGTTACTAAAATATGTTAATTTTCGCGCTGAATATCGAAATCTGCTTCTTTTCGTGGTGAAAGCCGAAACGTGCTAGTTTTCACGTTAAATATCGAAAAGAGTCAGTTTTCGTGGCGAAAACCGAAACTTGCTAGTTTTCATGTCGGAAGCCGAAACATGCTACTTTTCGTAAGCAGCGTCGATATAGTATTATAGCATTTCGTGTATATATATATAGTATATATTTTTTACTAGTATACAAAGTATACAAACAAGTACTTAAAATAAGAATAACCAATATGTGAGAACTGGATCGAGTATATGCCCTCATACAAATGTGAGTAACTTTATTTGCGATTTATATGTCGATGGATGCTTGCGTACTCTTATCGATCCCCGTGCGTATTCTTAAACGCCCTTATGTCTAAGAGTTCGCAAATCCCGTGGCGTAGTTTTTAGTTTGTTATTTAAAAAAAAAATAATATTCCCAATTGTCGGTCATAATTTCAATAGAATACTAGATATTCTTCCAATTTAAACAAAAACTGATTCGTAAAATATATTTGTTTGTTTTTTTTCATTGCTTTGAAGCTTAGGTGCATACTCCTATAACAGCTCATCTACAGCCGAACAAGACGCGAAGCCCCCCGTTATTACATTCGCGCACTTGTTGCTCCGTGGGTATTTACTTATGGCGGATATTGAGATGGAATATTTTTACGTGTAACGTTCGGTGGTGGACGAGGCTTTTTTTGTTCGTTTCTTTGTTCCGTACAACTCTTTTGATGGTAGGTACTCACCGCAAGCAAGGGCTACGACGAGAATGATATATTTGGAAGACATGGCGGAGCGGCTGGTGTGATGTCAGGCGGATATCATCCTAGCCGGAAACATTTATTTCCAAGTCTGAAACAATAGGATAAGGAGGTGCGCGCGGGCGCGTTAGAAATGTAATTTGTCAAGACGAAACGACGAGTCAGAGAACACGGCGCATTACGGAAAGATTTTCAAATAGCTCTGTCGAGCATAATGTGTGCAAAGTCGTGTGCGAGAAATTTATCATACATCCTTTGATAAATATCTACACGCGTGAAAAAAAAACCGTGTATAATTTTGACCGATGGTAATATCGGAATTGGCGGCCGAAAAGAGGACGGGATAAAACGAACGGGTCTAGCCCGCCATTCGCCTTTTCTCCACTTTCTCTGTGCCCTCGTTGTACACTCGCCAACCCAATTAAAATTTTCGACCCGCGGTCAACCCGACAAATGAAGGTTTCCTTTCGCGAGCAGAAATCGACGATAGCGGATTATCGGGTATCTAAAGAAGAATACAGTGTTTGGAAATAACATGAGTTAGGGCCTCCTGATGAACCTCCGGAATGGCAGAAACTGGACATTGTCACTGAAAGGGGGCTAGGAATCACAACTGAACCTACGGAACCTCAGGTGAGCGCTCCCGCAGAACCTACCGCCCCCCCCCCTTTCGGCCAACTGTACACTGCCAAAAGAAAATAATTTAAATAGGATCTATCTACACTGTAAATCTAAGTTTACTATATGCATAAAATATTTCACAAAATATAAAATAAACTGAAATATAAAATAAACTGACAAAATATAAAACTGAATATAAAATAAACTGACAAAATATAAAATAAACTGAACCACTTAATTGAGAGTTTTACCACAACGATTTTTTATCGTAATTCGTCATTCCCCTTGGCTTTTTGAAATAATTTTTTTCGAACAAAATATTTCACCTATATGCAAATCGAACTTAGAACCTATCTACTCATAGCTACGCACGCTGCCCCTATGCTACCGGGTGCTTATACAATCTAACCTATGTATATATATATATATATATATATATATATATATATATATATATATATATATATATATATATATATATGATTCCTCTCCCTCCACCCTCTCTACCCCCACGCCCCTTTGATATAAGTGTTGCAGTAAAGACGGACCATTAGTTCAATCAAATAGAAAAATGGTTGACTCTACGAAAATTCGATTTGATTTAAATTTAAAAAATTATCTACATCCAATTACAAGGAAACGTTGCGAGGTCGATGTCTCCGATTTCGATGAAATTTGGCATCCTTGTAGAATAGATAGAAATAGGCAACGCGTATTTTTTTATATCGGCGGAACCCGATTTTAAAGGGATGAAACGCGCCCCAAAAAATTGGGTTGTTTTTCGTTTTGCGTCGATAACGTTTTAACGGTACGAGATATGAAAAAAGTTCAAATTGCAACAATGTTTATTTTTTCGTGTACTATACATTGGAGATGAGAACGATGCAGATAGCAACAAATTTCATATTGTTCATTGCACAAATGCAATTTTTTCAACCGTATCTCCGAGATTTTAGTTTTAAGGCTTTCACGGCTCTTTATGTAATGAGAAGAGTATGTGACTTCTGGATGGAGGCCGTGTTGAGGATCAGCGTTGTGCCGACGTTTCGCAAGCGTTGCAGTCTGCATCATCAGGGCTGAGAGCTCCGATACTGAAGCTCTCGTGTCTCAGGTATTCCTTATATAGTTGCAGTCATCGTTCCAGATCGCTGCACCAGCCAATCAGATGTTTTAATTGAGAATCTCCGAGAATTTTTAATCTCCGTATCTCCGAGAATTTTTAATCGATTGGGATGTAAATTTGCATACATGTAGAGAATGGAAAAGTGCGGATACAGATTTTATCTTTTTCCGATATCTCACAATTAAGGCGTTGAAACTGCCCGTCGATTTTTTAACCAACAGCATCGTATAATCAGCTCATTCACGTCAATATATGTTCGTGTTATGACGCAATTGCATATTTGTAACATTCCAGCCCCCCCCCCCCCCCCAACGGTCCCCCTCTCGAAAGGCAAACGTTCAAAATTCTTACCGTGCGGCACGGACGAAAATTTGTAGAAATAAAAATGGGTTACAAAGAAAGTACAATCAGTCAAAATAGTCAACACACATTTTCTCGTTTGGCGGAACGACGCTCTTAAGGGGTGAACGCACCCTTAAAAACTTTGTTCTTTCTATAGCTCGTGAACGGGCTGAAATAAAAATAAAGTTCGAAGGGAAAAAATGTTGTATACTTCGACTGCTAGACGTTCACGATGCTAATGATGAGTACAGCAACAAATCGCGTGTTGTTTATTGCAATAATTAGTGAATTACTTGTGAAAAATCACCCTCCAGTTTTCCACTAATATGGGCACAGGCAAGCCTCGCAAGCACGGACTGACTTCGTGCTTCGGGAAGCAACTGGATTACAATTGTATATTTACGAAGAAATTCCACTCCGCTCACTGTATCGAAGGCATTATCTGCAGATATTACAGCGTTTTTGGGTTGCTGCTGCAATTCATGAACAGAATTTTGCAAACTTTTTTATCAGCTTATAACGCAGCATAATTTAATCTTTATCTTTAACATTAATTTCACAAACAGCAGAACCTATGAACGAAAGAAATTTGATCTTCGCAAAGAGCGACTACGGTGCAGAGAGCGGTTACCCCATGATAACCTTGAAATCGCCTTATTAAAGTTTAATAGCAGTGCTGGTAACAGCGTGTGTCGTCGTTATTTTTTCGTGTGTGCTTATCAATTGGGTTTCAAGTGATATAAATTCACCAACGATCATTATTGCTGCAGTTACGACGGAGAAGCCGACCATACATTATGAGTTCCATAAGCAAATAAAAATGTACGTTAATCCGGTGAATGTTATTCATCTTCTGTCCATAGCGATAAGTGCTATGAATTTGCCTCGGACTCCAATCACCGAACAGGAAAAACAGTTCAGTAACGATCTAGAAAACATGATCATTGAAGCGAAGGATCTACCTATGAAACCGGAAGTCGAAACTGGTTTGAATTTTCTTTCACCAAATGAAATTCATGAAGCAGCCGCAATAGAAGATGACCGTGAAGGATATTGGCACGGACAACGATACCTAGATGCAAAATTTGATGAAAATGTATGTACCCAAGATATAGAAGAATTGAGTTACGAATACAAGACAAGAGCTGTAGATTACTGGAGATTCGTGGCAAATGGGAATAGAAAGTTATCATCTGTGCAAACGAAATTCAAAAAGGTGAAATCAGAGCAGCAGTTACGCCGGTGGGCCCATATTATAAATAAGGGTGGCGCCTACAAAGAAAAGTTAACAAAAATAGCTCAATACACGTTAAACAATTTTAATGATGCTTCGGACAAAAGGCTGCCTGTCCATGATATGGATCTTCGACGATGGGCACGAGAAATAGTAGAAATGCCAGCCGTAAATTTCCAAGCAACCGCTTCTTGGCTAAGGACATTAAAAAGCAACATGGAATTGTGTGTTCGGAGGATTACTGAATGTGTAACAAAACAACAATTATTAAACCCTGATACACTTCTAAACAAAGCTATCGAATTTATAGAAATTGTGAAACTCAACATAACCGACGTTAGGTCTGAAAACACATTTAATTCTAATCAGAGTGGATTGAATTTAGAGCTGCATACAGGCCGCACATTGGCGAAAGAAGGGCAGAAATCCATTGAGACAATAGTGCAATCGAAAACATCAACAACATACAGTTATACTATACAGCCTTTGATTTCTGCGAGTGGCAAGCTTTTGGCAACTATGTTGATCGTTTTAAACTGTGGAATGAATTATGTTCAGAGCTGAAAATATATTTCTATTGGCTTCGGAATCTGGAATATTGACGACTAATCATTTCAAACGTTGGTGCCAAGAAGTATATATTCCCAATACGGGTCCAAAATCGGCAATACTTCTGGATTCTTGGAGCGGTCAATGGCCAACTGCATTCAAAGAAATGGATATGCAAGGGAAACATATGAAAGTTTTAGCCATTCCAGCAGGTAAATATATTGCACCAGTTTCATTAGTTCTGTACACAATTAGTTCATATGATAATTAGTAATTCCTGCCCGTACAACTGGAATGATACAGCCCCTTTATGTTTATGGCTTCCGTGTATGGAAAAACTTCCTCAAACACTTTTCTGACGCAGTAATATTATACAATTACGACGTCAATCTGCAATTGACAGACAATATTGTTGAGTTACAATCTCTTACACACAACCAGTTTTCTTGTCCACGGTTTACAATCCTTTTCAAATATGCGTGGTACAAAAGCGGTTACGAAGAAAGACCACCAAACTTCGAAAATCCGGTAGAATTTTGTTTTTCACAAAATGTACCGACATGCGATATATGCGGCGAAGCAGCTATTATCACTTGTGCGTGGTGTAAAAAATCTCTTTTTCTCAAACACTTTTATCGTGATTATCATTATTGTAATAAGTATAATCCATAAAAAACATAGAGTTGAAACGTTTCCTAAATAAGTAAGCGTAAGAACAGTTTTCCGGTTATGTTGTAATCTTCAAAGGCAGTACGTGTAGGGGGAGAATTTCTTCGTAAATATACAATTGTAATCCAGCTGCTCCCGGAGCACGAAGTCAGTCCGTGATTGCGAGCCTTGCCTGTGCCCATATCAGTGGAAAACTGAAGAGTGATTTTTCACCGGTAATTCACGAATTATTGCAATAAACAACACGCGATTTGTTGCTGTACTCATCATTATCATCGTGAACGTCTAGCAGTCGAAGTATACAACATTTTTTCCCTTCGAACTTTATCTTTATTTCGGCCCGTTCACGAGCTATAGGAAGAACGAAGTTTTTAAGGGCCGTTTTTTGACAAAGTGCTACGACAAAACTTCACACGGGGGGACCCGAAGAGTTACACGAATCGAGAAAAGTTGCCATCGCCTAAAACGTTGCTAGCTGGAGAATGGAGAATATCAAATTGTTGTTGCGATATGAAAAAGAAAAAAATCGATAAAATATAAGGAAATGTCGATAAATAACGAATATTGGGATCTGTAGTGGGTAAGTTGGCGAGTTCGAGCGAATGTGCGGTGTAATTCGGACGCACGGGTACTCGCGTCGAACGCGCACCCATTCCTGTGCTGCTCGTGTCGTCGTGTAACGCTTGTAACACGGGCGGGAGAGGGGGGTCGTTGCGTAACGCCGCCGCAACGATAATAGTTTAGTAAAAAACAATGCTCTCGATCTGGTATAAGAGTATACACGTTTGTACATACCCGTTTACAAGTCCGTCCGCGCACATATTTAATATCGGGTTTTCGCTGGTTGGGTGTGTCTGGAGAATTGAGTGTCGCGGGAGGTGCCCCTTCGGCATGGTTGGAATTTGTAATTTCGTATCAGGGCTCCTAAGCAGGTGTAACAAGTTGGTCGTTCGAACTAGGAGCTCCCCCCCACCCGCTGGCATCGTGTCGTTCGCGCTAAATGTAATTGCAAACGATTGTTCGTAATGTGTCGAATTATAAAACACGTTCGTGCGAGTGCTTGAATGTACAGTTTTTTCGTTGCCCGCATGTTGACGCTACTTCCGGTGGCCCGTCAAGCAAAACGGTAAACAAGAAAAAAACGAGGAATTTTTTTTTTTTTTTGTTACCGTCGAATCGCTCGCGCGCTTCACAGAATGATCATTTCTGTGATTACCGACATTTGTGTTTGACTTATCCATTCGATCCACTGCCGCGATTAACAAGGCGGTAAAATGTTTCTTACCGTTGTGGTTGTTTTTGTTGTTTTATTAATTATCGCAATAATTTCTTTATTCAAAAGATGCTGACTTCTATTCGTCGAAAAGATACGAAAATCTGTACGATTGTGTACGGATAGATATATCGCGGCACCTCAATTTCACCAAGGCATAGGTACATCGAGAGGATGTCCAAGGGCTGCGCTTGCAACGAGGCGTGCTTAAGCAGTGGGCTAGGCCAGCATTATGATTCTCCAGACTTTGAATAATAATTTAGTTAATTATGTACACATGTCGAATCGAGTCCACGAATTGTGCAGGTAGACTTTTTTTACATTTTCATGCCACCCTTTTTGAATGTATTAATTGACAAGGCAGGTTTGAACAAAAGACGATAAACTTGGAAAGACCAATAAATTGACACATAATTACGACCTCGAGCGTGTCAGAATCGTCAGAGAGAATAATCAAGTTTTGTTTTCAGGTCCCTCCAATTTGATCGTACAATGGGAAAACTTTGTACGTGATTTGCAGCGTAAGCCTTGAAAAGCCGTGCGATCATTGCTTACACCCGTTTCGTTGTTCGTGAATACAAAAACATCCAATTATTCATCTTTCTGTTCGATACGTGTGTATATATATATATATATATATATATCTGTATACTTGGACGAGTCTATAAATTTACGAACGTATGGTATTTTCATTATTCACAACGAATAACAAATGACTTTTTGTCCGGGTACACAAACAGTTGTAATAATAATAATATGATAAATTAAATAACAGTACACGGTAATATACCGAGCGAGCGATGATTTCGCAATTAGCTTGCGCTTGAATGGCGGCAGATGCGATATATATATATATATATCGCGATGCGATATATATATATATATATATATATATATATATATATATATATATATATATATATATATATATATATATATATATATATATATATATATATATATATATATATATATATATATATATGCATACAGGTTTGAATAAAAACCGATGATGAGTCCTCGAGGAAAAGCTGCGCAATCATTTTCTTCCGTTATTCCCGGCGCGCGCGATCGAATAATATTTACGCGCGACGCAATAAATCAGGGTCGAATTTCTCGATTGCGATTGTAGTGGAGTGATAGTTAAATGCGGAAACCGCTCGTAACACAGATACAATGAGAAAAAAACCAATCGAATAAAAAAAATATATTGGTTGATCCAAATAAATGTCTGATCACGGAGTGCCACCGATATATGTTATTGTTACAATACTATAAAATATTGGGAAATGTGATTGATTTTAATAACATATTATTTTATTTTAGAATCTCTTCTGTTCTGCCTATATCTCCATTATCCTCAAAATAAAATTAGAATCTATTGAAATCGTGCTATATACAATCTGTAGATGTATGGATGAAATAATTAAGCGATTGCTACAACAATTTTTATTTTATACAAACATTTAACCAATAGAATGGATTATTTTTTTACTACATCAAAACGAATATGCTATTAGACGTAACATTTTCGTACTCCGTACAACATCAAAAGTGCAATATCATGCAACCAGTATGAGATAGACAAGTGTATATCATGCTTGAAATATCAACAATATGGATCCAAAATAATGGTATTTTTTGCGACAAAATACAGGTGTCATCTGTAGCAACGCATTTAGTCTCTGGTAGAAAAAAATGTAATATTCGATGAAATAAATGTTTATTGCAATCAAAAGAATATATTTGTGAATTCGAGAAGTCATGTTCTTAATATGTGCATTTGCAAACGTTTCTTGATTGTTGGTTCAAATAAATGTACACTCACGAGAATTGCTGAAAATATTTGAAAAACGCATGCAGTTCTTTGGAATAGGATAGAATTGTCACAATAAAGTATTTGATAGAAAGCTTTTTTTTTAAATTGAAAGTTCTTCAATTTTTTTAAAATCTTGAATACAAAGGGAGCATTAGAATGATCATCCACGATAATAGTGCTCAGAATATCAGATATCCAACTGATAAGAACAGATACTACTCTTTGATCTTAGCCACGTGCCAAGTAGCGATACTCTTTAGAGTTTCTCCGGCGTTTAAGTAGGTTTTCGGTAGGCGCTACGCTTACGAGAAACGAGCGCGCGTGCGGCTTCTGGCGGTTACTCCAAGAACTACGGGTTTCCTCACACCTATAATTTCGGTGGCGCTCGACCATGATTTGGTTGAATGTTTTCAACCAAATGCGCAAGAACCAATTTTTATTTTCGCATGATTTCTTAACCAATTCAGACATTCGCTTAATATTTTTCAATCAAAATAAAATATTAATATTTTAACGAATAATGTACTTGAAAATCAATATCGGATATAGTGAAAAACATTAAATAACATATTTACTCAATAGAAATTTTATCTGAATCAAACGAACGAAATTCATTTTTTCTTGTGTACTCGAATCGACAATATTCATGTTATGAATAGAAACGCTTTTTTTGTTAGTTGCAGAAAATGCATTCGAAACTATATAATTCGTTCGCGATAGGTTTTTTAGATAGTTTCAATAATATATTGTTCTCGACTACCAATACATCCTTTGAACGAAAAAACAACTTTTGATTTTATTATGTTATTAAAGGCAATAGCGTTTTGTTTGGACTAATAAATCCGATTATTTACACCAACAATTTTACAATTTAATCAACGAAATTTCATTCAATTTCACCAATGATATTGGATCAATGATTTTTTTTCTCACTGTACCGAACGATCGCTCAATCGCCGGGGCCACCTTCGATTTCCCTATATTTTTTCAATTGAAATAATCAAGATAAAGGAAGCTGGGGTCAGTTTTTCACGCCTGTGCAGGACGCGAGGTGGTTCGAAGCGTTCAAACTTTTTTTTTTCCTTTCTTTTTTCTCGCCCAACGGAACGCAAGTTCCACGTGAGCGATTCAACCGGATAAAGAATTATTTTTCCATTGGGCAATCGTTGCGTACGATTTCCAATATCCGAGCGATTTCTATCGTTTGTGATTATTTGAAAAATTAGAGACGGTCGAAACGCAAGCGAACGTAGGTAAAATAACAATAAAATGTGTACGATCGTTTTGTACAATTTACAAACGTACAAACGGTTGCTTTCATTTATAAATCAAGAAAACAACGAACAAATGCGCACGATGAATTTTGAAATTGACTCGATCGAGAATTTGGTCGGTACGAACGGGTACGACATTCGGTTTATTTCGGTTCGATAATCGCGATCGTCTATGGTGAATCGTCACTCCATGCAGGCGCGCCTTGCAATTAATACAAGGATGTTCCGAAATTTATCGCCTTGTCGAACGTTTTCACGCTTTAAATGTTGTTTTTGTTTTTTTTTCTTTCTACTTTCCTCCTCACCTTTCGCGGTGGGGCCATGCGTTTGCTACGAGACGAGGAAAACAAACAAAAACTTTCGTTTCAATCTCGTTATGCGGACTCGGCCATACGATTTGAACGAATAAATAGTCGTGTTTCCACGCCAATGAAATAGGAGCGTGGCAGAAGGAAATGTTGGCTTGAAGCTCACGCGTGTGTATACATATGTGTGTGTGTGTGTGTATCGGAGCGCGCGCGCACACCCCGATCCTTTCACTCCGCGTGTATTTTGCAATGGCGAACCAACTCGCGGATTTCGCCCGCGAGCAGAGCACCAACGACGGCGGCTCGTAATCCGTTTTCTAATAATAATGCGGTGTACGTAGTAGTCGTGCCAGCGACGCCATGGCACGAAATTGCCGACTCCGTGTATATGGGCAGCGTGTGTACTACGTACGGGTGATTCTAGGTCGAATCGGTACGGCAGCCATGACCCTCGTTGCTCTTTGGATCAGAGCGTAGGACCATGTGGCACCAAATTTCATCCTACCCACCAAGCGGCATAGGACTTTGAGTTGTTTTTCGACTCGAACATTTGACGAGTCCAAAGTTTTGGCAATTCTAGAATTTACGGCGTTGACAATTTTCCAAATATTCAAATACTAGAATTGCTCGACTTTCCGATTTATTTCAGAATGTAAGTGCAACAAAGATATATCCGAATACGGATATATTGGTCGATTTTATAGGCGTTTATACGATTCGAGTGATAAACGCGGTCAAAAACGTATTCGCGAACGGTGTGTGTGTGTGTGTGTTGCCGCACGCGCGAGCAGGAGGACTACAACGATCGGCGTTAATTTGCCCCCTTCTATCAAGCTTTCTTTGACGGAAAAACACCTTAAAATCGTGCCAATTAACGAATATCTTGGTTGGATAAAATTTGATGGAAATCAATTGCAGTCGGGTTAGCATCAAAGACGGAAGACGCGATAGTACATTATTTTTCATCCAGAATCCGGCCGTATAAAAGCCATCGCGCGATTATACAAATCGAAGCGCAATAAGATGAAAAAATTACGCAAAACCGCTATGTCGCGCCCTATGTTTCAACTGCCTTGGCCCTTGATAATGTATCGAGATAAAAAACAGGTTGCTTTCGGTCCGCTCGAAATGTTGCGCCCCATCGAAAAAACGGCGCTTTTCGCCATCTTATTTTTCCCGCACGAATTATTTCAACAATAGTTAGTATCTATTATTCGTGCTTCTTTGTTTCGCGCATCGGATCTATATTCCTTCTTTCATTGCGAATTTGTGGAAAACAAAAACAAGACACACATTTTTGGAAAATTCAACTTTTCATGGTGACTCCGGGCCAAGGAATTGAATCGTCTGACCAAGATTGCGTACGGTGATATTACGATTAACGCGGGAAGGGCGTATTTGAATAATAAAGGAAAAGCACGTCGACCTCGATACTCGCGATAAATTGACTTTATAGCTGTTTTCACAGCCTCCACTTCGAATGATATTGAAACTGAAAGAGCGAGACACACACACACACACTTGTATATAATATTCATAGACATACAGGTATGGCAAGTGTCACGTAAGAGTTGATCCGTAACTATTTGCAATAAACACAAAGTCAGCAACGGCGTGCCTGCCTCTCTTTCCCGTTCGAATTTCCTGTTAGAAATAAGTTTACGTGTATAAGTAAGTTTACAGAGCTTACCCCCACATGCCCGCAATAGTAAATGCCGATGCACCGATTGCACGCCGATGGGGTGAAGAAAAAATTTGGTCCAAATGGTACGCGCGCGCGCGCTCGCGCTCGCGCGCGTGTGTGTGTGTGTGTGTGTGTGTGTGCCCCGAGGCTGCTACATTTGAGCGCTCGCGATTCGTGTGACCTCGGGCAACTGGAAAACGTATCCCAGTCACCATACGTGATGTCAGAGGGTTCTATAAAAACAAAAAGAAAAAGGAAAAAAAAACATCTGCGAGAGCTGCATTTTTTTGTTGTCTAAACGAGCGCTCCGCGTACGTTGGCGGGGTATCGTCGCGCAATTATTACAGACGAAAATTATCATTATGCGATTTATCAATTACTCGGGAATAAGGCGTAATTGCGATTTAATTAGTCGCACTCTTTCACCTACCGAGCTTGGGTGTATCGATATGTTTACAACAGTTGGCCGTTTATACAATTATATTTGACTACACGCGTGAAAAGGATACTACGTCTCGTTTGCGCTGTACGAGGTCGGTTCGAAGGATTTTCAAGTTTTTTCGTCTATAGATGTGTGGCCAAATTTGTCTCAACTCGTGAATTGTGGGAAAAACGAAAAACGAGGTATCGCCTATTTTATAATTTGGCAAGATCCTCGAGATTCATGAAGTATTTGAAATTTTGTGGTGTATCGTAAAATTGATAATTTTTCATTTCTAAGTGAGCAAATGTGTAAACAGCAACATAAAAAAAACAATTGGAACTCGATTTAATATTCCATCACCCATAATCCGCTTGCCCAAAATTCATGGGGAGGGGGGGGGGGACAGAAAACTAAAAACAAGTCGATTCGTTCGAATTCGGGGAAATTCCAACGCGGCGCTTTTCGTATAACCGATCGAGTCATCTAAATCACGTCCTATTGATTCGCATCACGATACATATTAATCAAATGGAAATGTTATTCAACGAGAAAATAAGGAACCGAGCAAACGAGAGCCTCAAAAACCCGAAATCGTATATCCGGAAGCGAGAGGAATTTTTTTTTTCTTCCAACTTGGTTCTCTGCGGGAATCATTTATCGTCTTGTCGTAGCTATATTACGTATTTTGTGAAAAAGTTTAACGAAAAAAAAGGAAGATTTGATTATCCTCTAACGTCTCTCGGATTAAATTTATCCGACTACGGTGGACGCGCGTATTAGAAAATGTGAAACCGGCGAGTCTCCCTTTCAAAGTATACATAATTGCCCAAGTGTATATGCACGGTGATTGTGGCAAATACCGGGAGATGAATCGCGCGGTGCCTGATCGGGCACGAGGCAGCACACGAATCCGACGGTCGTTGCTGCGACCGTGTGTTCCACTTGACGAGAAACATTCAATAAAAGAAAATATTGAAGACCCGTCGGGTGCGGAGAAGCGCGTCTCTAGATCGAACGCTTTCTTATCGGCGGCGGCGGGGGGGCTACGTGCTTGGTCGATCAATCCTATAGTACTTGACACTTTTCATCTCCGAGAATCTCACACGTGCACGCACATATGTACATGAACGTGTACGCGAAACATTCGTTCAGACTTTCTCCGCATGTTGGTTAATCCGCGAGTTCCACGAGCATAGCTACGTGAAGAAAATCAATCAAAAGCCAGTACCGCAGTTGAACGTAAATCGAATTAGCTTATATTCCATATTAAAATTAGAGTTCGATTTGTTTGTTTTCTTCATCAATTATAGCAATGGATATGAAAATCGCGCCATGTAAAAAAGTCGAATATGGGTATACTCGCCAAGAAATATTTTTACCAAATAGGATAATAATTTAATGTAATAATTATTCGATTATCAATTATAGCAATAAATAGTATATAATAAGTAGTGAGAGTCCCTCACAATTAAACTTTATATTCAACGCTTTGTATATTAACACGCAATGTTACCATAAGCTATGTTTTCTCCGGGATATTTAATTTGAATGAATAAATTAGATCGAAAAATAATATACAAAAAAGACAGTGATTTCCGGTTACTGATTTATATTCTCGTCTCTGTAGACTATTATGGTTATTGGCGTTGTTGCTATTAATAAATACCAACTGTTGGCTATGAATTATTCCGGTTAATTATTAACCATTGAGTCATTCGCAATAACGTTGTTTGATATAAAGTTGGATTCGGTGCTATTGCAGTTACGTATATAGGATGCACTTATCAAATAAGGGGTCAAATCACGAGGCGAGTCTTACGCGCGTCGATCGAAAGAAAAACGACGAAAACAATGGAGACTTGGCATGTTCGAGAAACGAATTCCACTGTTAAAGGAAAAATTTCGTCATGTGTAAAATATGTCGTAGGCGAGAATGTATACGACACGAGAAGAGAATATGCTAATGTAGGAAGGAGGGAGGGAGCAGGACAGGAGTACGAAGGAATCGAGAGTTTCTCTACCTGACCGGGCTGCTGGTGGTGGTCGTGGTGGTCTCTCTCTCTCTCTCTCTCTCTCTCTCTCTCTCTCTCTCTCACTGGGTCATTGGCCCAACACGCTTACTCGTTAACCGGGCTACGTGTATATACACGCGCCGCGCGATGAACCGAGCCAAGATCACGGTCATCCTCCTCGGACACCGTGCGATCGCCTAAATATTCTCCAATCGGGGGGAAACCTCCGGCACTTGTTTCATCTATTTTTCCATTATTCCGATGTCCCTCTCATGCCCACGGCAAAAAACGTGTCGACACATTCATGCATTTCCGACAACATTGTGAACGAAATCACCCTCACTCTCGATTCTATATACCCAAGTCTGGAATGGTCATTTCAACTCTTCAGCAATCTAACTTTGAGAAAAGTCTTTGTATAAAAAAACGCTTTGTATCAAAAAGCGATTTTTTCTACACAGCTCTCCGGTTTTTCTTATACGACAGTGTAGTTTAAGACGTAGCATTGAATAATTGAGAAAATGCGATGTTTGCGTGCCCCGCATCCGCTCAACACACACACACGCGCGCACGCACGCACGCACACACACGCACACACACACACACACACACACACACACACACACACACACACACACACACACACACACACACACACACACACACACACACACACACACACACACACACACACACACACACACGCACGCACGCACGCACGCACGCACGCACGCACACACACACGCACACACACACACACACGCGCGCGCGCACACACACACACTCGTCGTTCCGTATCATCCGACAGCAACGAAGAAAGTACTTTCTCAGGCATGTGGAAAACATGTGAAAAGTTTGCTCGATTGGCTTTCAAAAGTCTTCAAATTCATATTGTTATGTGTACATTATACTGTTTCAAAATAAATCGATATTTTTTTTTTAGCTTTACACAATCTCAACCTAACACAATCTTAACTACTTGGACATAAAAAAAATAATCCTCGCGCAAGGGGGGGGGCCGGTCCTTCAAGATTTAGAGGTGCCTCATCGGACTTTTGTCTTTTTTATTTCGTTAATACGTAAATAACGAATTTGCATGATTGAAACATACATTTTTCTTGTTCTAAAATGAATATATTCAGAACTTATGTATAAATACTGAATATGCTATTAAAAAAACGGCCTTGGTTATCGCAGCAACAATTATCGGTCGATATATACGTCGATAAATGCAAACAAAAATAACAAATACAAGAATCCCCGTAAAAATGAATTTTTTATTATCCTCAATAATCTTCAATGAATACATTCGTTGTTACGATCATCATTTTCGGCTACAAAAAACTTGACTTATTGCAATTGGGATTTTTTTTTCTATGGTCTTGAACTATTTGGAACAAATATTGCTTTTTTCCCTCATTTTTAGTTAAAAAATTATTATGTTCCTCGACAAGGGCTACTCCGCGTTCAGCTGAATCATTTATTACTTTCATTTGTGAGAAAGCCCTTAAGGACGTTTGAAAGCTTTCAATAGATTCCCATTGTTCGAGAGGCTCATCCAGGAAATCATGGGGCAATTCACATTGTTGAAATGAGCGTCTCGACTTTTAAGTGATGAAATTACTAATGTCAATTTCAGGCAGTGTTTAAAACTCGCTATCACTCAGGGTAATGCGTTTTTTATTTTTCTATGTACTCTCGCGTGTCCTTAAGGCTATTAACATCTTTCGTTTCACATCTATAGGAACCATTGAATCGAAAAGAGCCAATGCTGCCAGCTCTTCATTTAGATGCCGTAGATGGCCCTTGATTTTTTTAAGAGCTGCTGCCGAGACATCAGAATTAATCGTTTGGAACTTGATTAAATTTTGCATCAATTGCAAATCGTGGTTTGGAGCTTTAATCCCATCAGGGGCAGAAAACCATATTTTCATGTAGAAATTAACGATTTCTACGAATGCATATGTGACGCAAAATTTCAACATCACGAGAGTTCTTCGACTTAAAAAGAAATTGATCTCTGAAAAGGAATATTTTTAAGCAATAAATTGCCTTCGCGAGCCATCTAGCATGATGATTGGCGCCAGGTTTTTTTAACTTGATATCTTGAGGTGGTTTTGAACCCAAGAAGATGCATGACAATTCTAAGAATTCTCGATAATCATTCCGAGGATGAGAGATCTATAAAAAAAAGGAGCACGAAATTGGCACGAGTTACAAAACTTTAAATTGTAATTATAAATAAAAATATAGTTTAGAAAATAACTAGTCATTGTTATTATTATGATTACCTGAAATTGCTGAAAAATGAATTCGAGAATATTTTCGCTTGTCTCTCTCAGTATATCAGCCACGGTTTGACCATGCATTCCCGTCCCGTGTACTGAGTTTTGTCAAAATTATCCCACTCTCTTTGAAAGCGCTGAAAAATTGCTACATTTGGGCCGGATGACCCTTTCCAATATGTTTCTACAACATTTCTAAGAATAATTTCGGCGATGTGGTGACGGCAGGCCAAGTGCAGGAATGTTTTATTCAGATTTTTTTCCAATAGATGGCATGTTCCATTTTCATGACCTAAGCAATTAATGATAAAAATATTATACTCATTTAATGAATAAAATGAGTAGAGCGGATAAAATCCATAAGAAATTTGTATTAAATAAATGATATCTTTTGAATCGTAAATCGAAAATTAAAACTCCCATAAAAACATATCTTATATAATTTGATCGTTTGTTTACAATGATAGGATTTTTAAAAGTTTTTGCAATCATTTTTTGCCGCTCAATGACTGAGTTATGTCCTCTTAAATTGCAATCAATATTACGTCAATTTTTACCTGTATTTGAACTGGTTGTGTCAAAACACAAAGCTTTCATTCGAGGAATAAGATTCCATTCGTTCAGACACTCCATGATTGCTTGTGAAGCATTTATCCCTGATTCTGTATCCAGAGCAGGAGCACCGAGCAATTTCTCAGTATCAAGACCCGTAATGACAACATGCAAACGATCGACTTGTCCATTGCCGTCGATTTTTGGTAATAATTTTCCGTCCCAATGCAGGACTAGAAAATTCCCTTGCGTGGAGATTATTTTTCAATTGCGCAGCCATTTTTGCTCTATATTCTATACACTTTCTATGGATGGTCGAGTGGCTGATGGAATACTGAGCTACATCATGTCCAAGGCTTCGGAGGACTGCTCCTATGACATGCATAGCATTTCGGCTACTCAAGCCTACTCGATCACGAGTTGCGGATATTTGATCAGTGATCACTTTCTTCCTTTGTGTGGGTGATAATGGTTGATCGAGTTCATCTTCAAAATTTGAAATCGTTCGTTTTATTCCCGTCCACGTATGACTGATTTGAATCGATACTCGAGACAAATAATTCACTTAATGTTTGACTCAATTCCGCCAACTAAAAGATCCATTATGCATTCTGATATGATTGAAATCACAACTTTTTATTTTATAATTTTCGTCGCTTCACATTTTACTTGTATTATAAGTACTTTGTATTTTTTAGCTTGATATTTACGAATGATCTGAGATTTTTAATAGACATAAGAAGAAAATAAAATCGAGAAAAACAGTTTTTAAAGGCCAGTATTAATCAATTTTTCGTTTTTTTTTGCAAAAATACTATTACTAGTAAATATTACTCTGAGTCTCGTTATCGGTGATGTCATCTTGGGATTTTCTCGTAGCTTCTCGATTTTTAGAAAGATCAAAATCTTTGGAATTATCATCACCCTGATCAGATATATTTTCGTCTCGTTTATTCTCTTTAGATTTCACTGAATTATTCACAGTTATTGCCAATGAACTTTGCGAACGAGTCCCTTGACGACACGGAATTCGCTCTGTGGCAAAGAGCAATCGTTGTTCGTTGCTTAATGTCTTCATCACATTAGTCCTTTCTATGTGAAATACAGAATCCAATTTTTTTTTAAACAATAATTCCATCTTTTGCTGCGTTTTTGAATCTTTTCGCAGACGATTCTTTTGGAGCCGTTTCCAAACGTTGTAGACGTTTTCTAATCAAAAAATAGCATACTGTTCTCGGCACATTGGAATCTTAGCTTGAGTCCAAAACAATTGCACTTCTCTAATCGTCAGGACTGCACTTTTCCGAATTTTTTCTTTACCTTGATAATGATGATCCAAAAAACAATTGCAAAACTTACCGAATTGTCGGTTGAGGATAAACCGATTAAATATAATTTTTTTTTGTTTTGTTCTCCATTTTTGTCACCAAATATTACAAGATTTTGCAGGACGAGATGATCAAATCGCCACGTCGACGACAGCGCGATCGACGTTCAGCCGTACTTAAACACCCGCTCCGTCGGTAAAAAAATCCCTGCTGTATCGGCTTCGAAAAATGCCTTTTCATGAATAAATATGTGTTTCCACACATCGGATGGTAATAATAGAATTATGTTTTAAATGAAAAGCATTCCAAAAGTTCTGTTTTTTGTTGCATTTATCGACGTAGCCATCGACCAATAATTATTGCTGCGATAATCAGGACCTTTTTTTTAATAGTATATTCAGTATTTATACATAAGTTTAGAATATATTCGTCATTTTAGAAGAAGAACAATGTATATTCCATTCATGCAAATTTGTTATTTACGTATTAAGGAGAAAAAAGACAAGAGTCCGATGAGGCACCTCTAAACCTTGAAGGTCGCCCCCCACCCCCCTTCCGAGGATTATTTTTTTATGTCGAAGTATAGTTTAAGATAATGTAAAGCTAAAAAAAAATATCGATTTATTTTGAAACAGTCTAGTGTACATATATCAACTACGCGACTGTGTAAGTAGATTTTTGTCATCTGTACCATCACTAGATTTTTTCATACATATTCATCATGACAGAATGCGGATGCGGGCCCGGGGCTGGGTTTCGGCTCGGGGCGGTGGTCCTTCGTACGAGCTAATATAAGCGGAACACGCAGAGCAACCGTGTCTATAACCATAAGGGTTTTTTCACAGTTTGACCATATATGTCCTCGACAAATGCGGTATAGTATAGCACAAGACGCGACTGCAGATGCAACAGGGAACGTTGGCCAAGTGGTAATGGGCGGGGGACTAGGGAAGGGTTCGTTCGCAGACGTCGCCTACGTTGGGAGTCGGAAAAATGAGTATAAACATATATTTCTATATATAGACAGATAGGCGACAGACTGATGTTACCATTGCAGTACTATACCCGGATCCGGCGAAACAAAAAAAAACCAATTAACTTGGATTTTCGCCTCTCATCTCCAATCGGAAAAATTTCTGCCGACCGTATCCGGCCCCAGGACGACGACGAATTCGCGATGCGCGTGTATTTCAGATTCTTAGGGTAGACGAGGTCGCGCGCGACAATCCGGTTTGCAATTCCGCGATACGTACGGATGCGCGTCGACCCTCGGAATGCGAAATGATGCTCTTTTTTGCGAGTATTTTTTTTCAAACAGAAATTTATTTCGCTCGCAAGGTCTGAGGAATAGATTTTCGAAATAAGGAAGACGAAACAACCAGGTCGTTATTCATCATCTTCGTTTAGATTCAATGGCATGGGTTTGTTTGGGAGATTTGTGTAGAATTTCATTACCTCGGAGAAAATAATAATGCTCGAAGCGTACGGAAGAGTACCCGAGTAGAAATTGTTCTAGCCTGTCTGAGTTATGACCTAGTAGCTGGCTCACCCAATTGAGCTCATACGAACTGACCAATGGTTGGCTCACTATGAGCTAGTAATATTGTGAATGTTTTGTTATCCAGCCCTTGTTATCCAGTCACTGCCCAGCCGATCTTGGTCACAAATGACAAAGTGTGGTTATGTGAATACGTGTAGTTCCATCTAGCGATTGGCTCATGGTTGGTTAAGCAACTTGAGTTACAGATGACATTGCGAATGAATAAAATCCTCAAATCGGTATCTCGCGATGACCTAGCCAACACTTCCCAACTGTGACCGCACTGGCCGGAATAAATGATCGGACAAATACAATTTAAGGTTATGTAATTCTATGCGATTATCGCTCTCAATGCGAACGCAATTGAGTCATTGATTCGATAATGTTATTTACATTTGTTAATCCACCCATTTTTCAATAATCTGACATTGCGTAGACGATTAGAAAATTCAGAAATTAAACAAGTAGAATTGGCTCAGTGGACAACGTCATAACTCATCACCCAGAGGTCCCGGGTTCAAAACCACGTTACGGCGTAAGCGTTTGTCTGAGATAATTTAAAATTGAACCATTGATATATTTACAACGCAAATATCATAACTCTAATTAATGAACGACGGAGAATATCGTAAAAGGGTCCAATGATGTAAATAATGTGAAAGAAAATCACGAAAAGATAAATATAGCTGCACATTTTTTTATCTAATGGCCACCTAATTTTTTCTTCCCAGTCGCTAGCTGAAAATACTATATCATGGGTAGGTTAAAAATATAATACTGCCCTGGGATATTTCTTTCTATCTAGTCACCATCTAATTTTTTGTATTCAGTTACTAGAGGACCAAAGCGTTACAAGGCTGGGTAGTCAATCGCTAAGACGGCTAGCTAATGGCGATTCAAAACATCACTTTACCAGCTTGTGGCTAGGCGGTGATGAGTTACGTTTTCCACTCGGGATATTTTTATGCTGTTCAGATTAACTCGAAGGGTAAGTAAACCCAAATGGATCCGAACATATCCTCGGTACTTTTAACGAATTGCGATGACTTGTGAATGAAAATATACTAACATATTTTTTCCATACTATTTGTAATATTCCTTTTTCCACTAGCTTTCCGGCAATCTTATTCGCGAAATGTTGCGAAGAAAGGATTGAAAGAAGGAACGACCGGATCTACTTTGAAATTTACCGCATAGCACGCCCCCCACCGAGGGTGCGATTCGCCCGGCTCGACTCGCGGTCGAACCCGCAAGAGAGATCATTATCCGCTTCGTCTCGAGCTAACTATAAACTTATTATTATCCACTGGACTAGCAAACTTGGATGCTGGGAAAAGCGAGAATTGCGAAACTTGTGTTGCGCAAACGTGACGGCCGGCTCGCGAGGTATGGATAATGCGCACTGATGCACTTCTACACACACATTACACACACTAGTTGTAAATGTTTTTATTGGTACCAGTAATAAACAGATTTCTCGTGAAATTGAGATCGTTAAAAAAAATGCGCAAAGCCCTTTTATGAGTATATTATTAAATCCTAAGAATATCATAAATTTAAAAAACACGTTGAAAAATATAACCGTTTCATATTGATTCGTTAGGGAAATTGAGAGAATTTATTAAAAGAAAAAAGCGTCAAGTAAAAAGTAAAGCGAGAAACGGAGCACTAAAAGTTACGTTTTCCCGCCGAGATAATTTATTAAAAGAAAAAAGCGTCAAGTAAAAAGTAAAGCGAGAAACGGAGCACTAAAAGTTACGTTTTCCCGCCAACAATAATTAATGCAATGAAAAGTTGATGTAAATGTTCTCGTGTACGTTATCACGAGGCCAGGGAGACTGTGATATGTAATGATGAACGGTAAGACGGGGGAGGGGGGGGGGGGGGCATGCAATCGGAAAATCTGAGGTCGGGGAACATATTAACGCGATTATCCAAGCGATGGTGCTGCACACATTTCTATCGTGGAATGATTTTACGCGCTCTACGCAATACCCACCGCGAGCCTAACACCTTGCGCAATACGCGAGAAAAAAGGGACAAAAATTATCCGTATGCATTTAGCCACGAATCATTGAAATTCTACTAATGTGGCGTATGCTCGAGTAACGAAAAAATTCTCGATTCGTTCGTTCCTTCGAAACAGTTGGTACGAGAACGTGGCAACTATTAAGAGCTTGGGAAAAGACTTTTGCATGATGTTATCCGACCGTAGAAGATTTTTTCAAAATCAATAGAGAGATATTTCAACCAATCGAGGAATTCGTTTCCCTAGAGAAGCTTTTAGGCTATGAATCTCCGATTTCCCAAACTTTGCCGAAACAAATGAAAATTTATAAATATGAAAAAGAAAATAAAAAATGATATATTTGCATCTCATTGAAAACCGTCAACGTAATACATTTTTCGATAATTCGCTTGTGACGCGGCAGAAAAGTTTTGGCAATGTATTTGAATTCGAATCCAAATCAACCCAAACGATATGCAGATGCATCGATAACGCGATTGCACCCCAGCAATCTTAACTGCAACCTTAAAGAACAACTTTCGGAATAACCGCGTGTTTATTCAAATATTCCGCGATAGAAACGGTTTTTCTTCTTCATAACAATAATCATATATTAACGTATGATTATTTTCTCGTCCAGTAAGATATGCCCCACAGATTGTATTACGGAGAGCGCGCGTTTTTCCGTTCCACCATTTTCCGCCCTCTAAGATCGCTTTGCTAAATTCGCTCTTATTTTTTATGTTCCATAGCTGCCTGAATATCCTCATTTGACAATCGGCTCCTTCTTTTCACCTTTTAAGGTAGCTACGTGACCTTTTTAGCGCGGCTGTTTTAGCGTGGCCTGTTGTTGAAACTCTTCGATTGCGATAGACACGTCCGCAGTTAGGTTTGCGACAGAGTGTGAAAAAATGATAAAATAGCAACACAACGTTAAGGGCGATGACGAGTATGCGAATGAAAACGAATAAAACGTGTTTTAAGAATGCTCGAGCGCATGCGCGCGTTTCACCGATTAACGTTGAACGATAATAATTTTTTACTCGTTGGTACGTTCAGTGAAATGTCAATTTTCAACTTTCACCAAATTCCGCTACATCAATAAATGAGAACGAAAGATTATTAAGCTTCGGACAATTATTCTTTTGCGTTTTTCGCAATAGATGAAAAAATACCATGTTTTATGAAACGGTGATACGACTTTTCTATCACGAAGTCTATTTTTTCGATTTACTTGTATTTCCGATGGAGCATAATTTATAACATTTATAACGATCATCCGAAATTTTTGTTGTTACAACAAAAGTGATTTTTGCTGTAACAACTGAGCCTTTGACAGAAGCCTGCAACAACGACGGCGGCGGCGCCGACGGCACTTTGTTCAAATAATAATAACTTGATTGTTTGTCAATAATGTGGAATAATTAAAAGAAATCAAGCTTCGACATGTTTGATTTGGGTGTAACATCCCGACCTCGTCATCCCGAATGAGGGAAAGGGGTACGAGATGATCCCCTGAAGGGACAATGCTCGTAATTTCCAAGACATTCAACATAATTATGATCTGAAAGCTTAATTCCTACTGTCATATTGATCTATCTTAAGGTCTGCATAGACTACGACACTAATTGTGACACTAATATCCGTTCCGTTCACACATGAGACGGTTTTGGTGTCCCAGAAAATGTCTGTACTGTGATGTCGCTACACAAGTGTCTCAGATGTTCACACTCAAAACTACCGACACGTCTGCAGTATTCGCTCGGACGCCATGGAGAAACGCTGTGCGGCGGCAGCCGTAATTTTGTGTGCCGTTATCAAGGGGCTATACCAGTGTGACACTAAAAAAATTGATTTTGTTTGCCTTTTTCGACAATTTATACTTTCAAAAATATTATTATCATTTATATAATTTATATCAATATCATTTTATCTCGCAAAAATCGATAGTTAAATCATTAAACGCGTTTTTCTCGAAATGAGATCGCAAATGAGCCTGTCACCCAGAAAATAAAAAATAAAATATTAAAAATTCGGAAATATAAGTTGCCCGGGTCGTGGATGGAAGAAGCACAACAATAGCGAGTTAAGCACCAAAATAAAGCCCTCCATCTCTTAGCCAGTGTTATTCGAATAAAAAGAACTTCACCGTTGTCCGACTCTCACGACGAGGAAGTGGACGGATGGGCACATGGTAAATGACAACAACTTTTTTACAACAAGGCCGCTGTTGTCACACCCTCAAGAGTCGCGCGCGCGCGCGCGCGCGTGTGTGTGTGTATGTGTGTGTTTGTGTGCGTGTGTGCGTGCATGTGCGCATGTGAGATCAGGTAGCGATCAGGTCTCCGTGGTTCGTCACTCCCAGGGTATTTACCGACTTCAAACCCTCGCTGCCGTCTTTTTAATTATCGCCTGGTCGATTTTATCGCGGGCCACGACGTTGGCAGTGGCGTCGAAGATAAAGAACCGATCCGTTTATACCAATGACTCGTAGCATACGGGCTTGTTCTCCAGCTTCCACATGCCGACCTCCATTACGCAGACATGCCCGCAGCCTTTCCTCTAAATTGATCCGAACTCTGGCCAAGAGTTGTCAGTTTCGTCTCAACTGGGCCATTCCGTCATCTATCCGGCGTCTCAGATCCACTGGCGTTCTGGTCGCTTTGCCAAATCTATGAACGATGGCTTTTAGCGCACCCCACAAGAAAAAATCCAAAGGATGAAGGTCTGGAGAACGTGGTGGCCATAAATGTGGCGCAGGCCGACGGCCGATCCATCGCGTTCCAAAGGCTTCGTGAAGAAAAGCACGAACTTGCCGACCAAAATGGGGTGGGGCCCCATTGTGCATAAAGAAAAAGCCTTGGCGATTCTGCCGCGGAATAATTTCTCGTAAGCGATGGATTAAATCGCGCTGCAGAAAAACCAGATAAATTCGACTATTCAACCGCGACGGAAGATAGACCGGACCAATGTAATGTTGTCACCAACGATACCTGCTCAAACATTGACGCTGAATCAACCCTGGTGGACTCGTTGCATCATCGCATGAGGGTTCCTGTCAGCCCAGATGCGAATATTTTGCCTATTCACAATGCCGGTGCTCGAGCAGCTCGCCTCGTCAGTGAGCAGGACGTGCTCAAGAAATCGAGGGTCTCTTTGCAATTTCCGAAGCATCCAGCGGTCACAATTCCAACGAACTTGATTGTCCCCAGGGTGCAGTGCTTTGACATATTGCTCACGATACGGTCGCAGGCCCTCCTCGCGAATTATGCGACCACCTGTCATAGGGGTCGTCCATTAATCACGTGAGGTTTTTAGGCCACTTTTTGACTCCCCCCCCTCCATAGAGATATGTGGTGAGGTTTCTAGCCCCCCCCCCTGCACAAAAAATACACGTGATAAGTCACAACACCCCCCCCCCCCCAGCATGATCAATCATCTTGTTATCCAAATCCCCCCCCCCCCCCCATTTGAGCCTCACGTGATTAATGGACGACCCCATATGCGCTACACCAACGCGAGCGGCTATTCGACGTAAGCCCATGACGGGATAGGCCCGTGCAAGAGCAATAACACGCTCCTCGATCCTCCAATGGACTCGAGGACGTCCTGCTCTCCGATGTCGAGCGGCCTGGATGGCAAACCTTTCCTGGTCATTAAAGCGCTCATCAAGACGTTGGAATTCACGCCGATCTGGAATTGCACCAGGCCTTAGCTGTCCTCCATGGGCACGCTGGAGCAGCCACTCTCCATAAATTTCGCGAGCTCCAACATAATTTCCAAAAGCCTGATCAATAGCGCGAATCATAAGGCGTTGGTCTTGTACATCTCGCAAACGACCACGATGGTGACGTTGGTAACGATCTATGGTCACACATGATACGACCAAGATAACACGACCAGACGATCAAACAACAAGGCAGCTAGACACGGCCAGACAGTAACAGACGATAATACCAAGAGACACGACCAGACAGTTAAACAACCAAGACAGTCAGACACGATTGGACAGAGAGGCAGAGACACGAATAAGCAGTCAGACACAATGCAACATAGAGAAACGACCCAACCATTCGAATCCCCAGGATGAGTGATGGAGGGCTTTATTTTGGTGCTTAACTCTCTATTGTTCTGTTTCTCCTATCCACGATCCGGGAAACTCATATTTCCAAATTTTTAATACTTATTTTTTTTATTTTCTGGGTGACGGGCTCATTTGCGACCCATGGTTCCTTTCTGACTTTTGTTCCTTTCATGTAGTAGAATTTTTCAAGGCAATAAAAAAATTTGACCTGGAGTTTTGGGGTCAAGGCCAATTTTGCGCGTCCATGTTGGGGGGTGATCTTCGCTGAACGTGACTCGGAGAATCACCTGGCGGAGTGGTGACACATCATTTTTATACACCCTGTAGAGGAAATACCTTCCAGTTCAACGACATTTTTTCCTTTTTCGGTTTCAGCTACTTAATCGGCCGGAGTCATGTCAGCAGTGAAGGAACTTTTTTTGCGCCTCCGAAGGTAGCGCATAAGTCGCTTGGATCTCAATATATTTCTATGAAAAAAATATGTAATATAGGTCAAATATAGCCAAATATATTCTTAATTTTCCGAAACATATGATTTAGTACTTCTCTTCCGAAAAATTTCCGAAAATCACCCAATTTTTCAGCGTCCACACTGATATAGCTTCTTAAGCTGTGTTCTTAAATTATGAATTTTTCTGCCGTCTTCAGCCGATGTTGTGCCAAACTGGTCCGCTAAGCATTCACGTGCTGCCTGTTTTTTTTACTCTATTTTTATAATCAGCACAAAATATTTGCCAAAGTTGAAGCAGTCCTTCCACAAGAGATATCAAATTTTTAATGCTCTCCTTGCTCCACGTAATGGCCATTTTTATTTAATGGGGGTCGCGAGTGTCTGGATAATTTCGCGTCGGTTTGAAAACTTGAACACGGCGGCAGACACTCCGACACAACCTGTTGACACGGCGCTCGGCGCGACACCTAGCTGGATGTCGCAATAAATGTCGCAAGATCAGACAGTGGGGTTCACACACAGACACTCGATCTGTACATTGAGTGTATGCACCAAAGTGTCGTAGTGTAAACCTACCTTTACGATTGGCATATTCGAAATATTCAATTTATTAGGGCTTCAAAAAAAAGATTTCCTTTTTTTAAATCCTTACAATAAGGATCAGTTTGGGCACCCCGGTGTTCAAGATGGTCTCCAGGGAATGACAAGATGTTAGGTAAGTATAAATAAAAATGGGCTCGAGTTTACAACACCTTATTTACAACATCATTTGTATATGTATGCGCGTGTGTGTGTGTGTGGTGAAGTATTCCAAGCGTTGAGGTATTCCAAGCGTTTTCGAACGGCCTAAAAGCCTGACCTTCTCCAATCTTTTTCAAAGTTGGTGATGTTTTTGTATCATATATTTTAAGTACGGGGCATTTGTTTCAGATGTTTATCATCTCGCTAACCCGGCTAACTCGGAGATAGGATTTTACACGTGATAACATTTCAAATGATCGTATCGTAATGATCTTCTCGTCGTACAAAAAAATGTCATCTACCAAAAAAAGATGCGTTTATCTATGAACTATTTTGGAAAAAAAATTCAAAATGTATCAAGTACATCATTTAAAAAAAGAAAAATGTTTCATTTTTTAATTTTTAACCCCAATGACTAGGTTGATCTTGCTGCAATTTACACTGAATTTTCTTTTATTAGTGTACAACAACCCGTGTAAGTTTCATTCTGGGCTGGGCCTGCGTTCAGTTCATATCGTCACGTTAAATTGAATGGAAAATTGTTTTTCTCGAATAACTCGACGTTTTACAATTTTTAAGTAAAAATCATACCGACTAAACTTTTAGGAAATCGAGTGCTTGTACAACTTTGGTCATTACAGTTTTTTCTCTACCATCGATATTTTTCGAATTAAATTTCAGGAAAATGAAAGATTTTTCTTCTTTATTTTTGTGTTGTAGTACTTGGAAAATTTTGATTTTTTTTCCAAAATATTTAATAGAAACACGCATCTTTTTTGTAGAGGACATTTTTTCGTACGACGAGAAGATCACTACGATACGATCATTTGAAATTTTATCGCGTGTAAAATCTTATCTCCGGGTTACCGAGTTAGCGAGCCGATAAAAATCTGAAAAAAATTCCACATACTCAAAATATATGATACAAAAACATCACCAACTTTGAAAAAGATTGAAGAAGGTCAGGCTTTTAGACGGTTCGAAACCACACACACACACACACACACACACACACACACACACACACACACATATGTATATATATGATGTTAATATATTAATAATTAATATACATATATACGATAATCGACTTGTACGAAGTGTATCGAGGCCAGAGGCAAAAGACTCAAAAGTTAAGAGCCCGAAACGACGGGTTTTACCGGATGTGTGCGAGATGTATGTACGGAAGCCGAGACGCTGCTATTCAGTGAAAGCGAACACTCGACTCTTGGACGCTCAGCGAGATACTCTGCCTGCGGGCTACAACGTCGCAATAAAACTCCCGAGAACGGTAAAAATAAAACAAAGACACGTTAATCCAGCAAGTGGAGTGGCCGCGCGCATGTAGGAGAGAAAAAATCGTTTATCGAAATTCCGGAATCATTCACTTTGTAAATTGGAATGGCAAGAGCGCGCGCTCATCGCGACGCGCGATTGATTAATGATACGGAATGAGGGAAAGTATTCTCACGAGAGAATAAGAGAGAGGTGATGAGAAAGAAAATAAATTTCATAAGGAAATGGTGACCTTCGGCATCGAAGAACAATGAATAATTATTGAGGAAAGTCTATAGAAAATAAAATATCGAACGAGCGAACGGAAATGTATTGTTGCGGGGGGTGACGAGCCGCATCTGTAGGGGTTTCATTTTATTAACTTCCTCCATATTTCTCCGGGTCCCCTTGCGAACTTCAGCGATTTTGTCCCTTTCACTTGACTCTTCATCTTGCCTCCGGTCTGTTGTTCGAAGCATATGCGGCTACCACCACACCACCACGTATTGTCGTTTCCACGAGGGCACAAGAAAATTGTGCAAAGCTATGATAACAGAGTCTGAGTTTCGGTTGTGTGACGGCGTGCGGGCTGGGAGGGGGGGGGGGGGGGGTTCGTCACCCATCCGGGTTACACCCGAGTGGAAAACGTAACTCATCACCGCCTAGCCACAAGATAGGTAAAGTGATGGTTCGAATCGCCATTAGCTAGCCGTCTTAGCGATTGACTACCCAGCCTTGTAACACTTTGGTCCTCTAGTGACTGAATACAAAAAATTAGATGGTGACTAGATAGAAAGAAATATCTCATGGCTGTATTATATTTCTGACCTAGCCATGACCTAGTTTTTTCAGCTAGCGACTGGGAACAAAAAATTAGGTGGCGGTCAGATTTTAAAAAATGCGCGGCTATATATTTATATTTGCGTTTTTTTGCACATCATTTACATTATTGGACCCTTTTACAATATTCTTCATCGTTCATTAATTAGGGTTATGATATTTGCGCTGTAAATATATTAATGGTTCAATTTTAAATTATCTCAGACAAACGCTTACGGCGTAACGTGGTTTCGATTCCGGGACCTCTGGGTGATGAGTTGTGATGGTGTCCACTGAGCCAGTTCTACTTGTTTAATTTCTGAATTTTCTTATCGTCTATATATGTTACACTACACAATGTCAGATTATTGAAAAATGGGTGGATTAACAAATGTAAATAACATTATCGGATCAATGACTCAATTGCGTTCGCATTGAGAGCGATAATCGCATAACCTTAAATTGTATCTGTCCGATCATTTATTCCGGCTAGTGCGGCCGCAGTTGGGAAGTGTTGGCTAGGTCATCGCAAGATACCGACTAGATGATTTTATTCATTCGCAACGTCATCTGTAACTCAAGTTGGTTAACCAACAATGAGCCAGTCGCTCGATGGAACTACACGTAGTCACATAACCACACTTTATCATTCGTGACCAAGCTCGGCTGGGCAGTGACTAGCCAAGGGGCGCATAGCCGCAGTTAGCTAGTGTTGGCTAGGTCATGGTGTCATGCCCACTTGAGAATTTTTTTCTTTTGCAAAGCCATCTAAAACTCAAGTTAGCTAGCCAGCTACTAGTCATTCGCTCAATGGAACTATTCGTAGTCACATAACTTCACTTTGTCATTTGTGACCAAGATCAGCTGGGCAGTGACTAGACAAGGGTTGGATAATAAAACATTCACAATATTGCTAGCTCATAGCGATCCAACCATTGGTCAGTTCGTATGAGCTCAATTGGGCGAGCCAGTTACTAGGTCGTAACCCAGACACGCTAGAACAATTTCTACTCGGGCAGGCTCACCACGATAGGTCTACCACCGTCTATAAATGTAAATTTCGTTAAAAGCGGAACAAAATCCTCCACAGCAGTTTATACCTGCGGCAGTCAATCCTACTGATCACGCGTGTTATCGATTTTCTTCTTTTCTCGCAATCGGCAAATGTTGATTTTTTCCCCAATCATTCCAACGTTTTACCCAGCATTGCTCGAGCTCCCAGGTAGAAGATACTTGTGATAATGACAAAGCGAGAGAGGCAAACATGTTTGTTGAAACGTCCAAACCTCGTGTGGAAGCGGCGATTGTAAATTATGAGTAAGCTTTGTCTGCCGGTGCATACAACGCGTTCCTGTATATAATACTGTAGTCCGTCCCATGCTGCCCGAGAGTCCTTGATACGTAGCCGAGGGGAGAAGTATATGTCGCAAATATACCCTACTGGGACACCCGTTATACCGTAGGCGCCTACCTATTTTTCGACGCTTCTCAACACGAACACTGTCGAAAACCTTCGATTGTCTCTACGCCCAACGCTACTTTAAAAAATCCCGTTATTCGCCTGTCGAAAAGTTGCATAGAATAATCTTTTGGTATCTTTGTACGATCCTTGTCCATCTCCCGTCTTCTCTATCCATCGAGAGAAAAATAGATAGATAGATTCTGTTTATTTCGTGCTCTGGCACGACAGCCCCCTAAGAGCACCGTGCAGAAATATGTACAGGAGAAAAACAATTTTGCTCATCACATAAGAACCGTTCTTATCCTAAACCTATGACTAGAAATAACCTAATATATAATTTAAGACTATAAACTATAGCGTACAGGCTATTCAGTAGGGGATTAATCCCGCTTACGCAGTTTTCATTCAGCACGCATTTCTTCCAATAGATTGCTGCATACTATACGTTTGAAACTCCCAATCGAGTTACACGCTCTGGTATCATATTCAATACTGTTCCATAAATAGCTCGCTGTTGTGGTAAAATATTTAAAAAGGTAATTTGTGCGACAATTAGGTATTTCGAAATCACCGCTTCGTAAGGGGCGGCGCAGTTGCCTCGAACAAAAATGCCTGGGTCTTTTAAAAAGTTTTGAAAGGTACATCGGTTCCTCATATAGGCACAGGCTAAACATAAAAGACGCTAGTGATAGTTTCGACGATCGGCAACCTTCAACCACCCAGGCATAGAGTAATACGGCGTTATGTGTTGATCGCGTCGGACGCCGAAGATGAAACGAACTCTACTATTTAGAGCGCGCTGTAATTCGGGGTTTAACTCACCAGTAATGTCCGTGAGTAATAGACAGCCGTAGTCCAGATGTGGCAAAACGAGCGCCGCCACTAGCAGCTTGCGAACCGCAGTGGGCAATAAACTGCGACTCAACTTGAGTTGATATGTCACTGCGTTCATTTTTGCAACTACTCTCGTAGTATGTTCTCACCAAGAGAGTGTGCGTTCAATGCAGATTCCCAAATAAGTGACGGATTTTGACCAAGGGATTTTGTCCAATCCTACTTGGACAGACGGAGGTGATGCAGCATCCAACTGTGCCAGGTAACGAGATGCACCAACTATTAACGCTTTTGTTTTGGAGGAATTGATCTTCAGACCCGAATTTATCGCCCAGTTGCAGATGGATTTTATTTCGAGATTTATCCTAGCGATTGCATCAGTTATTTCTTGTATAAAAATGAAGAAAAGAAGTGGTCTCAAGACAGAGCCCTGTGGAACTCCAGATCGTAGATATCCCCATGTCGAATTGTTTCTATCACCATCAAGCACCGCCTGGGAACGCCCAGCGAGGTAAGCACGAAACCATGCAACATAACTTCTAGAGAAACGCAGTAGGACTAACTTTTCGAGCAATACGTCATGTAGTACGCAGTTAAAGGCTTTAGACAGATCGAAAACTACCAGAACCGTCACCATACGCCTATCAATGGCAATTCGCATATCATCCACGATACGCAATAGTGCCGTCTGGGAACTATGGTGCTTTTTGAACGCCGACTGAAGTGGGTCACATAGGTTGTTCATCGTTAGGTAGCGTATTATCTGTTCTGCTACCACATGTTCAAGAATTTTCGAGAAGTTGCAGAGTAAGGAATTAGGCCTGTAATCCTCCATGGCCACTGGCACTTTTTTCTTCGGAATAGGACATATAAGTGCTTTCTTCCATCCTTTAGGAAATTCAGATTGCATCAAGGCGTGGTTTAAGAGTTTAAGAGAGAGAGAGAGAGAGAGAGAGAGAGAGAGAGAGAGAGAGAGAGAGAGAGAGAGAGAGAGATTCGCTCTCTGTCAGTGAGTCGGCACATTATTAGGAAACTAATTTGTTTTTAACGAACAACAACGCGCGCCAATTAGTAAAATCAATGTTTACCTTTGTTATTTGTGTTGTTCAAACAAGTTGTCGAAAAGTTAGCCAATATATTATAGCGACTAACTCACGTGGCGGTCTCAGCTTTTATATGACTTCTTCTCTAAGAACCATCCGCATACGAGAAAGCTACAATCCACAACTTCAAACGCTTGGAACTTCTGTTAAATGCATGATTCGAAAAAAAATGATTGGAACAAAAGTTGATTGTTTAACGTATAAAAACTGAATAAGCGATTTAAAAAATGGGAATTCTCATTTAAAAATTCAAAATCCTCCCCTAGGAGAGTTTGATTTTTCGGCCAATGAATAGATTTTTTGTACCCAAACAAGTACAAACATTTTTTCGTGTGGTGCGTATTTTTGGACAAGATCAGCTTTGGTCCTCAAGGTGATAGCAAGATCAACTTTGTTTTCTAAAGTGCAAACCTACATTCATTTTTTCAGGGAAGAATCGTCTTCGCCAGCGTAAAAAACAATACGACCACATTTCGAAACGTTGTGTTTGTAGTCATTACCCTTGGAGATATCGGTGATACACACACACACACACACGCACACGCACACGCACACGCACGCACGCACGCACGCACGCACACACAGGGTGAGGCACATCAAGTGTTACAAGGCAATAACACTCAAACTATTGATCATATCCAAAAATGTTTCAGACAAAAGCTTCAGTGTTCAAGAAGGCCGTCATACTGGACCACCATACTTTTGTATCGGTGAAGGCGCTGAAGGTACGACAAGGTCAACTCCACTTTTTAAAATGGAATGATACATTTTTTCTTCAACCATCTTGTGGAGCACCTCAAGCCGCATAAAAAACACATTTAGATTTGTATCATCGATACTGACCTTGAATGACCTTGAACGACTTTGACCCCCGAATGTTTTTTATGCGGCTTGAGGTGGTCCACAAGATGGTTGAAGAAATGTACCACTCCATTTAAAAAAGTGGAGTTGACCTTGACGTAGCTTCAATCCCTCCACCGATAAAAAAAATAGGGTGGTCGAGTATGACGGCCTTCTCGAACACTGAAACTTTTGTCTGAAACATTTTTGAATATGATCAATAATTTGAGTGCTATTGCTCTGCTACACTTTATGTGCCTCACCCTGTATATATATATATATATATATATATATATATATATATATATATATATATATATATATATATATATATATATATATATATATAAGGCGAAAAGGCAGGCCCCGTGGCGTACATATGCGGTCTCGCGAGTGAGCGAGGAATGCCAAAAAACAATTTAGCAACAATCGAAAACCAATCGAGAACACACGATCGATGAAACACGAGACGCTGTAAAAACGATGCAACGATCGCGCAACTTGTTACGTACCTGAAAGTCAAACGCTCGAAAGGCACGAAGCCCGCGTTGCGCATAACTATTCAGTGTGAATACCGAATAACTCGTGTAATCCATATTATATTTCAGTATTGCTCTGGCGAAACGGCAAATTGCCTCAAAAGCGCTTCGCCGAACAATAGTACTGCAATTTTTTCTACCATTAAACTGCACACGAGCTACTTGAATCGTCATTCATTTATATACAAAGCTTCTCGCGCTTTGAAAAATTGAATAACGTCTTTTTTTAAACGTTTTTTGGCTGTATTAACACCGAAGAATTAGATACCGAAACGGTTGAGCTATAAATACGTTTCTGTAAGTTTCTATAAATACGCTGGCAAATACGTTTCTTTTTGTCATTTCTTCAAAATTATACAAAGTTGTACTTGTTTTGAGGAGGAAAACCGTACCTCCGGAAATGGGTTTGAAAAAATACGAAGCTCCGCTCGCCCGCCCCGCGATATTAGTGCGTTATGCCCTGTTAGGTATATACGTATATACGTAACGAGCATACCTGAGCAGTTTACTTTCACTCGGAATTTGTTATCCGCCGCCAGACGTAACATTGAGGAGGAACATCGAGAAGCACAGAGAAGGCGACTTACATAGACACGCGGAAGCGCGCGCTGTATTCCACAGGGCGAAACTCGCTCGTTTCTCAGGATTGTTTTGTTTTTTCGTTCCTCGCGAGTTCTTTTCACTGGCGTTACAATGGAAAATTCACGTAGTTTCGCCACTCGAGCTATTATTTAACGCAATGACAATTGATTCCTTCAAGGACGCGTGCCTTCTCGAGTCAGGAGGTTTTTACTTGTTGCTTGGAGTGGGCAGCCAAGTGCTATAGTTGCCAAAAAAAACTTGAGATATATTCGGTTCAAGGATACTTATGGTAAAGACTTACAATCGGAGAGGAAGCCGCGAAGAAAATTTTCGGTATGAATAATCTTTTCCGCGAGTCTTTCCGCATAGTGCTCTCGTCCTCGCAACAAGTGTTTAATGCCTTTCGACGATCAATGTCAAGGAATACCGATGACTTTTTTCTGAGCGCACACACGGCCAAAAAACGTTCAATTTCGAAATTTGTACGAGTTTCGATGAAACGATCGTTAATTTATTCTCCGCTCGCGATCGATAATTGTCTACATTTTTCATACATCTTTTTACCCCCATGAAAACAATGTAATTATGAACGTTAAACAATATTCCTCATCATTGATCGTTTGAACGTGGTCGATCTTGCATTTTTTCAACCTTACTTTGCCTCGTTCCGCTTTTCCGGCCCACTTGAAGTGCTTGCAACGCGCCAGTGGTGGGGGGCGTTCACATTTCGCCGATCCTCCTCCTCTCCATGAGTCATCATTCCTAACACACTTGAATTTATTAATATCACGAATTCGAGGGTTTGTTTTTTCCACGTTAACCAAAGGGCGGCGACCGACGAAACAGCGTGTAAAACCTGTGTCAAGAGCCGAGGCCCGCGGAGTTACGAATCCGGGAATATTTGTATCCGTATTATACACGTCGAAGAGAGTTGTTTGGGTCTTGGCAGTCGCGAGCGGGCCTGCGGGATCGAGTCAACAGCGAGGATTCCAGGCACGTGCCCCGCGAGTCTATCGCGTACTATGCAGTAGGTACCCACTCACAGGCCTTGCGGAGTCCCCTCCACGGAGGGGCCCTTTATTTTTCTTCCCTCATCTTTCCACATCCGCGCTACCGCCTTCATTTGTTAATTTCATATCGCACTGTTCCCATAGATTTAACATGTTTCGGTAAACGCATCTTCTCGTCCTAGATTTTTCGAAAGAAAGACGCGCAACCACAAACATCATTCGGACTAACATTTTTCCAGAGAATTTCCAACATTTCGGGTAGAAATGAAGGCTCGCGCGAGAGTAACGCGGACACGACATCTCACTCGCATGGGATCACGTGCGTACCTCATCCACTTCTTCCAAACCACGCAATCCAAGTGCACCCCGCAATTTTTCCCTCCACATTCTCCCCATTTAAATACGATATATCGCATTATTTTCGACCTATAGTAGGAAAGTCGAAATAGATGTGGCCGCGCGCTCGCGATCAGCAATTTTCGTCGCTCAGTCGGACTCGACGGAATGAGCGCTTTTCAGGCTGCCATTCTACGCACCAACGACAAATTTATCTTTCTTGCCTCTGATTCTCCTTCTTCTTTGTCAACAGTCATTTTCGCAGGAATATCATTCTCAATGAAAAATATCCATGGTATAATGAAACATGAGACAATAGCCACGTGGGGGGGGGGGGGGGGGGGGGGGGGCAACTGCTTTTTATCTATTCAATAATCACTGTACCGTAAAGGGAAGAAAAAAAACGAACCCCTCAATTTCCAAGTTACCATTATCCATATACCGGTGAAACAAATATATTATAAATTGCACCTTAGCAAACAAACCCGAACTGACGCGTAAGCATGTTGTAGTGAATATTCGCGAAAACAAAAAGGCATTTGTGAGGAAATTACGCGAATTTTCTATAAATTTCCATTGCGACTTGATTTTCACGTGAGGTCATGAATCACTGTGACGGATTCATATTTTCGCACGTCGGTGAGCGATACGCGCGTGTAGTGGTAGCTCATCGGGCGCACCTGATTGGCCCGCCTTTACAAATTAACCCTTCGAGTGCACTCTGGGTCGTTTTGACCCATTGATTTCTTTTGTGTAAGTACTTTTTTTTAACGTATGCCCCACTTTCAACGAATGTTTTGGCATTTAATTTTCGGGCCATAAAATATGGATAATTTACTACAAAAAACGTCTCCACAAAAAAACCAAAAATGCATATTTACCGGAATACAACGATTTGAAAAACGCCTTGGGTCAGATTGACCCAATCTGCACTTATAGGTTGGCGGCGGAGGTGTGCACTCGAAGGGTTAATAACAATTCAGGAGTTGATCCGACAGACCCACACATGCATATATCAATCTGAGACATCCTGTATATACACATATAATATGGCGATAATATACAAGATCGCGGATGTCGATATCGCTGAAAAAACAGCAACGTTGGGCCCGACAAATTTCACACCATTGTTTTTGGACGATAACCTTCGAAATTCGATTGTCCGCGTTTGAAAATCCGTGATATCGATAGCGGAGAGACGCGTGAGCGGTGAGGAGGCGAGGGTGCGACTCGCATTCGCGATACATGGCGCGCGATTGCACAGTGTACTTTGCAATGTCGCAGCCACGCCGGGCCGGTTGCGTGGCTAGATCACTAGACTTCTCTCGGAGACTATTTCGAAAAGATCATCGAAAGTCACACACACACGCGCATCGGCGAAAGTGGAGTCACGGAAATTGGAGGAAAAAGGATCACACCGGAGAGAGCCGTTCTCTCTGCTATCTTTGTTAAAATCCGTTAACGCGAGTCAAAAGTGTACGAGCAAAGGATATACGTACATGCGTCGGAGGACCGATCCACGCGGATCGCGGCGATCTCGGGCCTTTTCGTTGGATTATCGAAGCTCGGAAAATTTGCAGAACGATAAAGTAAACGTCTGTGCGATGTGGCTCGAGAGGTTCAACATTCCTTCGAGCTTGCCTTCGAGTGACTGGATGGTTACTTGTTGCTTTTCCCTCTCTCGTGTATGTAAGCGGCGAGCCCGCAAACAGGCCTCGCGCGACTACCCTCCCCCCGGGCTGCCGCGGCGAAGCTTCTTTACATTCTACTCCTGCCACCCGATCTCGCGGCCTTCACTTTGCGCACGCGGTGGTACGCATCGCACAAGATAATCCGTCCCGAGCGATTCGGAAGAAGCTCGTCTCGCCACAATTATCGCAATTCGCCCTTCATTTCTATGCGAGAAAGCGTCGTGTCGTTAATCTATCGGGAAACGTTTTTTGCATTTTCGTCTCTTAATTTTGGGCTTCCGCAAACAAACTCCCAAATATTTGCTATCAGCGGAAAAGTTCCGATACTCCGGATAGACACCCTAAAAGTGGTTTGAAAGTCGAAAAATACCCTTTTGTGTTCTTTCCGCTATTTTTTCGAAAATGCCGTAATCGCGAAATATCAAACAGCCGCAGCGTCGGTTTTATTTCAGCGACAGAGATTTTTTTGGTAAGCTTTTCAAAAGGATTTTGGAAGACTCGGAGAATGCCGATAGATCCATGTCGACATCGCGATTCATATTTCCGGAATGTCGACTTGAAAAGTTGCTGGACACGTCCCAAGGGGTGTACAGAAATATGTATTGGAAAAGCGGCAAAAAAGCGTGGGGGGTAGCGGGATGAGTCCAAGGGCATTCTCTGAGTCTGTCAAAATCGTTTCCAAAACCCGTCTATCGAGCTTCCGTAACTTGATTTCAGAATCGACGCTAGGGCTGTTTCCCTTTGGATTCTCGAAAAGTAGCCGGGAGAGGCGAAACTATTATTTGTCCACTTTGGTTACTTTTATAAAGCTCATCTGGTGGGACATTGGCTGCCTATTACGAATATCACGGAGTTGTCGTCGAAAACTCAAAATTACACTGGGAAAATGCGAACGTTTAAAAAAAAACTTTTGAGAATTTCGAAAATAAAAATTTAGGGTTTATCAGGAATTTGACGGTGAATTTGTTTTCAGGAGGTGAAAACACGTTTTTTCGAAATATGTCCGTCATTTTTTCATATATCAAATTTTGTTTCGGATCATGCATCTCCGAGATTTCATCAACAGAGATGACCTACAGTTTTTTACTACCATTTTCGCCGATAAATACATTTTTCATGTATGTCCCTGAGCGTACATTTACGGATCCGCCGCGGGATACTCGGAGCAGCCGCTAGATGTCGCTAAGCGAACTCTCGCGCGTCTTCCACGGGATACTTATCGATATATTCTTCACAACCATAACTATGGCTTATATCAAGGATATTTTTGACAAAAACGGTGTAAAAAACACGTATTTTCGCAATACGTCCGTCATTTTTTCATATATCAAATTTCGTTTCGGGTCATGCATGTCCGAAATTTCTTCAACAGAGATGACCTACAGTTTTTCAACTACCATTTTCGCCGATAAATACATTTTTCATGTATGTCCCAAAGCGCATTTTTACACCTCGTCAAAGTTAGCCCCCCCCCCCCCCCCCCACTTTGACTAAACGAACTTTTTTTTTTACGAAACGTTCGGTGGTCGTTTGGTAGCGTTTGGTAAACCATTCAAATCGTTTGGTAGTCCTCCGTTTTTCGAAAAATCGATAATCAAAAATTGGGCAGTAAGTTGGCCCCCCCACTTTGACTAATCGAACTTTTTTTTAACGAATCGTTTGGTGGTGGTTTGGTAGCATTTGGTAAACAATTCAAATCATTTGGTAGTTTCGCGTTCTTGTGGAAAATCAAAAAGAAAATTTCGATCCATAAGATAGGACGATGAGCAGCGGAAAAATACTCGACAAACAACGCCATCTATCGCAAAAACGTCGTATAGTATCGCAACCAATCGCAGCCTTCCGTTTCGGATACGCGTAATTTCTTTCGGTTCGGTCGGAGTTTATTAACAAATCTAATTATGAAAATTTCACATCGATCTGCCCCTGCGGCTTCTGGCGACCAATCACAGCTCTCTATTCCTGATACGCACGTATTTTGTGTTATGTTATTTGAATGATCGACTACCAAACGTCCCGAATAGAATACCAAACGGTATTGGATGTTTTTCTATCGATCGCGGCCCATTTGAACGTAATCGGACAAGAAATAACGAGTAAGTCTACGCTAATAAATAATTCTGCTAATGCGGCTTCTGGCGACCAATTCCAGCGCTCCATACCCGATTCGCTGTATTTTGCGTTGGCGTTATTGATTGATCGACTACCAAACGACCTGAATAGAATACCAAACGCTATGATTTATTTTTCTATCGATTAAGTCTCATCACAATGAATTAGCCACAAAATAGTGGGTGAATTTTTGTTAAAAATTTCTTTTTCCGCTGCGGCTTCTGGCGACCAATCACGGCTCGCCGTTCACGATAGACACGTATTTCTCGTTGGCGCAATCTAGTGATCGACTACCAATCGTTCTAAATTGAATACCAAACGCTTCCGGGAGTTTTTCTATAAATCAAGACTCATTGAAGGGAAATCAGACAAGAGATAGCGAGTCCATCCGTGTTTTACAATTTTGCTCTGTGGTTGGACCTTCAGTGACCAATCGCAGTCCTCTAATCAAGACGCCGGATATCCGTTCTTGGTTCGGTTATGACTTTGGATCCTGATCCGTTATAGCCGAAGCGTAAAATTTGTTTAATTCGTGACCTCATTTGGAAATAATTCTTTAATTGAAGTGTGCGAAAACTTATTACTAATAAAGAATCAAATCACAGGAACTTAACAGGAAGTCACAGAAGAGAGATGACCCAACGATGGGCCGCCCGGATACCACCATAAACTTAGCCTAATCGTTTGGTGGTGATTGGTAGCCTAATACGAAGGTTTGGTGGTCGACCGTTTCGTTATAATTAAATGAGACTTTTTTCCGTAAAGTCGGCCGGACCTTTTTTTATATATCACGCAATCCATAAAATGCCACGCCGAATCGATGTAGAGTCGTTTGGTGGTCACAAATATGCAAATCCCAGCGTTTGGCATTTAATTCATTCGTTATCCCGGTCGAAAAACAATCTACGTCTAGGCGCATACGATGGAGGGCCGTAATTGGTGATTTATAGATCCAACGGAATACGGCACAGTGATATTTCAATTTATTTATGTTTTTCTTCGCTGATCTCGGTCTAATAAGTCTCAAACGGAAGATAATCGTTTGGTAGTGATTGGTAGCTTAATTGAAACGTTTGGTAGTTAATTCCTTAATTACGCCAAACGAAAAACCATCTACAGTTAGATGCAGGCGATAGAGGGCTGCTGATGAATCCAACAGATACGGAGCAGTGATATATCAAGGTCTTTATGTTTTTTCACCGACATCGTTCCAATAAGTCTCATACGGAAGATAATCGTTTGGTAGTGATTGGTAGCTTAATTATAACGTTTGGTAGTTAATTCCTTAATTACGCCAATTGAAAAACCATCTATGTTTAGATGAAAGGATAGAGGGCTGTAGTTGGCTGCTGATGGATTCAACGGAATACGGAGCAATAAAATATGTATGTCTTTATGTTTTTTTTCACCGATCTCGTTCCAATAAGTTTCATACGGAAGATAATCGTTTGGTAGTGATTGGTAGCTTAATGAAAACGTTTGGTAGATAATTCCTCAATTACGCCGATCGAGAAAACCATCTACGGTTAGACGCAGGCGATAGAGGGCTGTAGTTGGCTACTGAAGGATCTAACGGGATATGGAGTAGTGATATTTCAATTGCTTTATGTTTTTCTTCACCGATTTCGTTCTAATAAGTCTCATACGGAAGATAATCGTTTGGTAGTAATTGGTAACTTAATTAAAACGTTTGGTAGTTAATTCCTGAAATCCGTTGATCAAAAAATCATCTAGCGTAACAAGGAGATGGCACGACTGTGGGGTCGACGATTTGGCCGAATTTTTTTGTGTTGAAAGAGGACCCCTAGCACCTCACGTGGTTAAAGTATTAGGACGCACTACTCGGAAAATTCCGAGAAAAATCGATTCAAAGTTTCTTAGGAGCCGTATGAGTTTACAATGTCAGGCATTTGTCGAGCCGCCGTTTAGTCTAGACGGTTAGGGCTTGGTCTTTTGCGCCGGAGGTCTCGAGGTCGATTCCTCCTTCGGAACTTACTTTTTTTTCTGTTATCCCAAAGATTATTCAAAACGTTCCTCATCCCGACATTATTTTAAAAAATTTATTCACATTCTTTTTTTAAATTATTTTCATTCTTTTTAAATTATTTTATTTTTTTTCCAATAAAACAGTTCATAACGGTGGGTTTTTATTTTTCATTGTAAAGTATTTGAGGAGGGACAGTGGGTTTTTAATGAGAATAACGAAGTCGATTAGGAAAAATTCAATTTTTATTTATATATTAGTTCGTTTCCAGCCGTACAGGGTCTTCCCCTTTTTACGAGCCCGAATCCGCCTCAACTTCGTTCTTACCTCCCATTCCACATCCATACTCCCTCTAACAACTATTCCACAACTTTTCCTTGCCACCCATTCCACACCCTCCCGCCTTGCGCCCGCAGCCGACTTTCCTCTCTGCATCGTATTCGCCATGGCATATCTGCCATGGGCATAGGGAAACTGCGGAAAACCTATACCGATACAGCCGGTCACAAGTTCGCTTCCCAGTCATGGAACTAATAGGCTTTCGCCGAGAAATGTCGAAGAAAAAACATTTCCCGACGGAAGGACGCGACTGGATTTCGAACCCGCGACCTCCCGATCCGCTGGACAGCACGCTGACCACTTTTTTTTTTTTATAAAGTTTTTTATTTATTCGTTTAGTAATCACATAGTCTTTGGGCTTATTACGTACAAACTTAACTTATAAATAAAAACGTAAAACAATAATATGGCTATGATAAACTTCGGGCCGTGTCTACATAGGCATCTCTAAGTTTTCAATTAGTGGGGTACATAAGGGTGAACGGGCTTATTATTTGGGTTAGACTTTAGTCCGGAATATACTTAAGCGTGGGAAAAATAATAGTGCTGATTTATAAATTAGGAAAAAAAAACCCACTATGACATATTTACGATCGAAGGAAATAAACAGTAGTAATAATGTAATGATGCTTAATGCTAATAGTTTCAGCTTAATATATATATGCTTAAGGGCATAGATTTCGTAGCATTCCAACAGGGGTTGGGGTGACTAGTTATTGCGCTGTACATAATTAAATCTATACGTTTACTCCATTTATGTCTGATTAGGTACATCTATACGTTTTCGTTCGCCTTCGTTTTCTGTGCGGTCTTGTGTTCTCATAAGTCAATCTGTTTTTTAACTCATCAAAATGAATTGCTGTGGGGTCAAGCCAAAAATACTTGTCACTGTCTAGTCTGTGGTCGTCGAATCTATCGGTGGTGGGAATCGAAGTATTGTGGAGGAAGTTCTGTCCGTTGGTTAGCATGTGATTCAAACTGGGAGGCAGTTTTTTGTTGGTAGCGTGTCTTCTCCAGTGCATGAGGATCGGGATATTATGTTGGTCCTGTATTATTCCGGCTCTGTCGTGTAATATAAATGAATGGGGTTGTATGTATCCTGTTTGTGCCGTGGTATGTGCTATAATTGGGTCCGGGTGTGCGAAAGTTTTGATTATGTCGTTTTCTGAATTTATTGTGTGTGCGAAATAGTCACGCGTAAGCCTTATTTTGAAATTGTCGATACGGGGAAAGTCAGCTGTGTCGTATATTATTGAGTTCCTGACTCTGTGTTGAAATTGGGATTCGGCGGAGCGGTGGAGGAATAGAGCGTTGCGCAGGCAAGTTCTTTGGTCGTATGAGTATTTGATATATTATTGTTTTTGCTTTCGGGGTGATGAATTTGTTATGCATTAGTCTTCTAAGGGATAAGGATCGACGGGTAGCTTTTTCCAGTTGTATTTTCCAATGTTTGTGCCCGCGCATTAAATTATCGATGTGTATGCCTAAGTATTTGACTATTTCCTTGGTGGGGATTCTGACCGGGGCTCTGGTGTCGGGGTTGTGAGTAGTTATGTGGAAATTGTGTTTCGCGATTCTGTCTGAGGTTTTTAGGTAACAGTTGGGTCTACGGATTAGGATGGATTCGCATTTGGTAGGGTTTATTCTGAGATTCCAGTTGGAGTACCAGTCATTTATTTTATTAACTAATGTTTGTAGGTTTTCTTGTATACTTGGTATATCGTTTCCGGCTATGTATATGATTAAGTCGTCGGCGTAAGCGATTGCGTGCGTGTCATTGTTGTTGTTAAGGTTGAAGGAATTTAGAATATCGCTTGTGAAAATATTAAATAGGAGTGGGGATGTGACTGTCCCCTGCTGGAGGCCTTCTTTAATTGCGTATGTGTTTGTCGACGTGTGTGTTCCGTCCCAAATAAAAAATTCTCGGTTTTGGGTCATATCCCAGATTAAGCGGCATAAGTGCGGCGGAAATTCTTTTTTGATTAGTTTGTATAACAGACCAGAAAGCCACACAGAATCAAATGCCTTCTCTAGATCTATAAGGGTGGCGCCTACCATGTGTCCAGAGGCTAGGTACAAATTTGTATCGGAGAAAAACTTATTAATTGCGTGTGTTGCAATGACGTAGGATAGACTTTTGGATTATTATTTCGTATACTTTACTTATTGCCGGAGTTAAGCTGATTGGCCTGTAGCTAGCAGGGTCTGTGGGATCTTTCTTTTTTCAGAATAGGGTATATCTTTGATTTTTTCCAAGGGGCAGGGAAGTATTGAAGGTTTAATGCATTGTTGAATAGTATTGCGTAGGCTTTGATCATTTTAAGAGGGATGTATTTGAGTGTGGTAAAATAGTGTTCGAGGTGCGCTGGTAGTGAGGGTATGCATGCTTTGTTTCTGTTATTAAATTCGGTTATTGTAGTTTCGTTTTGTCTGTGTGTGTTGAATTCGGCTTTGAAGGAGGTCGCTTTTTTATCTACTATTTCTCGAAATCTAGTGCCATTGTTTAAGAATCGTGGTGAGTTTATGGATTCGTAGTGTGCGCCTAATGCGTTGAGAATATCTTTCGGATCAGTGGTGACGTATTTGTTGTTGTCTATTGGGGTTTTTGAAGTGTTTATATTTGTTCTGCGAATTATGGTGTTGGCAGTGTGTATTTGGAGTTTATTGAGTTGGGTTCGTGTTTTGGGCTTGAATATGTTGTTTATTTTTGGGAAGAACTTGTCGGGATGCCTGTGATCTATGGTTTTGTATATTTTTTGCCAGTATTTTTCTATGTTGACTTTAAATTGTTCTTTAATAAATTTTCTGGTGTTGTTGAGGAAATATTTAAACCTGCGGGAGAGGGGGGTTATGTCGTGGGGGTCAAACGTGTGTCTTTTATGTATTGCGGTTATTAATTTGGATTTGTATTTTTGTAATTTAACTATAGTTAGATTTGTGTAGATTGTAGTATTGTTTGATTCGGTGTATTGCGGAACGTGAGTTTCAATGGCTCTGTTAATAAGCTCCGAAAGATTGTTTATGTGTGTGTCAATTTCTGTTATGGTGAGATTGGTATTGTCAGGAGGGGGTGTGTTGTATGAGGTTTCTAGTTCATTTTCGAATTTTTTCCAGTCCGTGGTTTTGAATCGGTATCTTTTTGGCTTTTCTGAATCGATTTGAGAAATTATCGGGTGAGGTAAAGGGACTGTGAATAGAAGGGCGTTGTGGTCGCTGTCGAACGGTAAAGTAGGTATCCGCTGGTTTGATAAATTCGATATTTCGATTGAGTTGTCTGCTATGCATAGGTCTATGTATGATTGTGAGTGCACAAATGCGTGCGATGCTGGTGGATGTATTTTCACTCTCAAGAAGAGGGAGTTGTCGATTTCCCAGTTGCGTAAAAATCTTCCTCTGGGACTGTTTATGCAATCTCCATAGTCTGTGTGTCGAGCATTAAAGTTCCCGGCAATGATGTATTTGTTATTTTTTTAATGAAGTTTGAGGCATCTGCAGATATCGTTCATTTCTCTTAAGAAGGTTTGTTTTATGTTGGTTTTGTTAGTGGCGTATAAGCTTATTATATATAAATTGTAATTGTTAGTCTTATTGTAAGTGATGTTCTCCTTTATAGAGAGCTTTATTAGCGTGTATTCGATTATGTCGTTATTTTCTGAGCTCGGGAATTTAATGTGTGTATAGTTTATATTTTTTTTTGCAAAAGATGGCTGTGCCTCTACCTGGCGCAAGGGGGGTAATGTCGGTTCTTATTATATTGTACTCTGGGAAGACGATTTTGTGTGTCGGGTTGAGGAAGGTTTCAGAAACGAGCGCAATGTCGATATTGTTTTGCATCAGGTAATTATGGAAGTTGTGTCTGCGGTGATGTGAACGTATTGATCTAACATTCATTGCTGTTATTATCAGTTTTTCAATCGATTCGTTAGGAATATTTTGTATTGTTGGGGTGTCTGTCTTGGAAGTGTTCGGCATTATGATGTTTGAAGTTCGAGACCTAGGTGTTCAAATATCATATTTATTCTTTGTGTGTTGAGATGTATTTGGTTATTTAGCTGATTGAGATTTTGGTTGAGCGATGTGATGTGGATTTTCAGTTCTGCGACCCATTGGGGGTGGCGTCGTGAGTCGTCGTTGGGCCTTGCCGTGGGAGCTGATGAATCGGTGGTACGTAGGCGGGTTCCGGTGCCAGTCAGATGTGTCACTGGGGCGTTCCTCTCGGCTCTGATTCTTTGGCTAATGAACTTGATATACGGACATCCTTTATAACTGGCTGGGTGACCGGCATTATTGCAGTTGGCGCATCTGAGAAGACTTTTTTTTCCGATTTTTCCCAGATCGTTCATTTTCCGGGCTCGTGCGATTCGCCACACTTGACGCAGCGGAAAGATAGATTGCAGTTGACGCTCGAATGTCCGAGTCGCTGGCATTTCCGGCACTGATAGACGGTTTTTTTTTTTAATATTCCCACCTGATTTTTTGGTATAGTATGAATTTTGTTTGACGAAGGTGTTACGTTTCGCTATTGTGTGTTAGGTTAATGATGTATATGTTTCGATGTTGGTTGTTCTCGTTCGTTTTCATTCTTGAGATTTTTATTGATTTTATGTTTGGTAGATTGAGCATGACTATTTCGTTCTTCAGGTCTTCCTCATCGAAATCTCCCGAGAGACCCTTTAGGACTAGGGTTTTTGGTCTTAAAGCTTTGGGTGTGTACGTGTAGAATTATTTTTCGTTGGCACGGAGGATAGCCATTATTTTCGTGTGTGCGTCGATATCTGTGGGTTGTATGGTAGACTCATTGCTTGACGTTTGGCGAATGTGAAACATTTGTTTTTCCACATTGTTTTCTGTTAGCATGGTGATTATCGTTTTCACGCCGCTTACGTTGTTCAGGTGTATTGGCGGGGCCCTTGCGTTGCGATCCGATGGGTAGGGACGGTTTCTGCCTTCCTTTCTGTGATTATGCCCGGGGTTTTCTACCTCCATCCCATCTTCTGATATGGCGTTGAAATTATTTGATATAGGTAGTTCGCTGATGGTCGGTGGGCTTTCTTTCACTGTTTTTTTTGGAGTGAGCCAGCTGCTGCACCCAGGGCTTGGCTCCTCGCTTTCTGTGTTGCCGCGAGAGCCACGTGCAACATTGAGGTTGGGGGCTATCGCATATTTGCTTGCACTCGTCTTGTTACTGTGATCTCTCAGGAACTCTCGATATTCTTTATCCAGGACTTGTGTGCTGCTTATTTTTCGACTTGGTACCTTTTCTCTGAATTTTGCTAGCGTTCGTGATATCTTGGATGACAGGTTCATTTTTTTTTCTCTTGTTTGACATGTTGAGGTTGTGTGTTATCGGGTCCCCGCGAGGTGGGCCTCCTTCGGCAATTTCGTTGATAATATTCATTCGTGAGTTATTTGTCGCTGACTCGGTGATCAGAAAGGGCTAAGGCTCAGCGGTACGGGACGCTGAGCGAAACCTTGAGATTTTTATGTGGGAATGATCTCGATATAGCGCGGGCGGAAAGAGGAGCAATCCGTACGTCACCGAGTTCCGTGCGCGACTCAGCACGCTGACCAATAGATCAACGCACCGGATTAATTTGTATTCATATAATAATTATATACAAAAACCGCAATGATAATTATCGTGGAAGCAAACAAAGCAATAATCTTGCGACACATGTTGCAACATCTTGCGCAACATATAAAAGCGGATTTTATACAATCGCAGGGGGTTTCCAATACATCCGTACAAAAACATGTCCCATTAACATTCATGAAAATTATTCTAGTAAATTGCAGCGAATTGTTAGAGCAGAATCGTGGAATTAATTTCCGGGAAGATTGTATAAAAATCCATTCAATAATTCACCATCAATTATCGTCACCGATATTCCGAGACATGATTCAATACGCCTGGTTTGCCTCAAAATTGTCAGTTACTAGAAACACTTTCATGAATGTGAATGGGAGATGTTTTTGTACGGATGTATTGCAAACTCCCTGCGATTGTAAAAAATCCGTTTTATATTTTGCTCAATATGTCGCAAAAATTATTGCTTTGTTTGTTTCTACGATAATTACCACTGCGGTTTTTGTAAACAATTATTACATTAATAAAAATTAAATTTTTCCTAATCGACTTTGTTATTCTCATTAAAAACCCAATGTTCCTCCTCATATACTTTACAATGAAAAATATAAAACCCACCGTTATGAATTGTTTTAGTGGCAAAAAAAGGAAATAATTTGTAAATAATGAAAAAAGTTTTTAGAAAATGTAAATAAATTTTAAAAAATAATGTAGGGAAACGTTTTGAATAATTGTTGGGAATACAAAAAGAAAAAAAAATAAGATCCGGAGGAATCGAACTTGAGACATCCGGCGCAAAAGACCGAGCCCTAACCGTCTAGACTAGACGGCGGCTGAACAAGTGCTTGACATTTTTAACTCGTAAGGCGCCTAAGAAAATTTGAATCGATTTTTCTCGGAATTTTCCGAGTAGTGCGTCCTACTACTTTAACCACGTGAGGTGCTAGAGGTCTTCTTTCACCACAAAAAAATTCGGCTAAATCCTCGACCTCACGGTCGTGCCGTCTTCTTGTTAGGGTAGATGATTTTTTGATCCGCGTATTTGAGGAATTAACTACCAAACGTTTTAATTAAGCTACCAATTACAACCAAACGATTATCTTCCATTTGAGACTTATTGGAACGAGATCGGGAGAGAAAAACATAAAGAAATTGACATATCACTGCTCCGTATTCCGTTAGATCAGCCAACTACAGTCCTCTATCGTCTGCGTCTAACCATAGATGGTTTTCTCGATCGGCGTAATTAAGTAATTATCTACCAAACGTTTTAAGGAGATATATACACTTAGAAGCCGGAAAAATGTCATTTTTGTGATTATTTTAAAGGAAAACTATTTGAAATTTAGGATTGGGGTTTCAATTATCTAAAAGTATACACATTCAAAAATATGTTTAATTTTCTTCATTTAAAAATATGAAAAATGTACAAGGATATTGTATGATCCTTGGAGCGTCTTAAAAAAATTTGCGTATACGGTACCCACTGGCGTTTTTTCAAAAATCATGTGAAAAAACCAAAAAGATTATTAAATTACATACTATAATCTAGTACTTGTCATAGCCGGCTTTGAAAATATCGATTTATGATAAAATGGCGGACGTTTGAACATAAATAGTGATTTTCGGGCCAAAAATTAGTTATTATTTTGCCTATAAAACAAAAACTATGTAACGGAAAAAAATCCTATGACAAGTACTAGATAATGGTGTATAGTGTAACCACAAAAAACCTCAAGGCAATCGGTTAATTAGTTTTCGAGAAATTTTGGGTACCGATTTGAAAAACGTGGTTTTGAGAAAAACGCGTTCGAAAATTTGGGAATGGATAAATCATGAAATTTGTCAACTTACATGGAATCATCGATACCAGGCCCGTAGTATAGGCCTTCTACGGTCGACGGAATGTTCATACGATTATCTTCCGTATGAGACTTATTAGAACGAGATCGGTGATGAAAAACATAAAGAAATTGAAATATCACTGCTCCGTATTCCGTTAGATTCTTCAGCAGCCAACTACAGCCCTCTATCGCCTGCCTCTACGGGTTGATGATTTTTCGATCAGCATAATTGAGGAATTATCTACTAAACGTTTTGATCAAGCTACCAATCAGTATCAAACGATTATCTTCCGTATGAGAGTTATTGGAACGAGGTTGGTGAAGAAAAACATAAAGAAATTGAAATATCACCGCTCCGTATTCCGTTGGATCCATCAACAGCCAACTACAGCCCTCTATTCCTTCATCTAAACATAGATGGTTTTGCAATTGGCGAAATTAAGGAGTTAACTACCAAACGTTTTAAGGAAGCTTCCAATCACTACCAAACGATTATTTTCCGTTTGAGGCTTATTAGAACAAGATCGGTGAAGAAAAACACAAAGAAATTGAAATATCACCGCTCCGTATTCCGTTTGATCCGTCAGCACCCAATTACAGCCCTATATAGCCTGCGTCGAAAGGTAGATGAGTTTTTGATCGGCGTAATTGAGGAATTAACTACCAAACGTTTTAATCAAGCTACCAATCACTACCAAACGATTATCTTCTGTATGAGACTTATTTGACGGAATCGGTGAAGAAATACGTAAAGAAATTAAAACATCACTGCTCCGTATTCCGTTAGCTCATTCGGCAGTCAATTACAGCCCTCTCTCGCCTGTATCTACGGGTTGATGATTTTTCGATCGGCGTAATTAAGGAATTAACTACCAAACGTTGCAATTAAGCTACCAATCACTACCAAACGATTATCTTCCGTTTAAGACTTATTAGAACGAGATCGGTGAAGAAAAACATGAAGAAATTAAAATATCACTGCACCGTATTCCGTTGGAGCCATCGGTAGCCTGCTACAGCTTCCTATCACTTCGTCCAAGCATAGATGATTTTTTAATCGTCGTAATCGAGGAATTAACTACCGGATGTTTTAATTAAGCTACTAATCACTACCAAACGATTATCTTCCGTTTGAGACTTATTGGAACGAGATCAGCGAAGAAAAACATAAATAAATTGATATATCACTGCGCCGTATTCCGTTGGATCTATAAATCACCAATTACGGCTCTCCATCGGATGCGCCTAGACGTAGATTGTTTTTCGACCGGGATAACGAATGAATTAACTACCAAACGCTGGGACCTGCATATTTGTGACCACCAAACGACTCTGCATCGATTCGGCGTGGCATTTTATGGGTTGCGTGATCAATAAAAAAAGGTCCGGCCGACTTTACGGAAAAAAGTCTTATTTAATTATAACGAAACGGTCGACCACCAAACCTTCATATTAGGCTACCAATCACCACCAAACCATTAGGAATGAAAAAACCTCGAGAAGTTAAAGTTGTTCGGCTAAGTTTATGGTGGTATCGAGGCGGCCCATCGTTGGGTCATCTCTCTTCTGTGACTTCCTGTTGAGTTTCTTTTATTTGATTGTTTATTAGTAAAAAGTTTTCGCACACTTCAATTAAATAATTATTTCCAAATGAGGTCACGGATTAAACACATTTTGCGCCTCGGCTATGACGGATCAGGATCCAAAGTCATAACCGAACCAAGAACGGATATCCGGCGTCTTGATTAGAGGACTGCGATTGGTCACTGAAGGTCCAACCACAGAGCAAAATTGTAAAACACGGATGGACTCGCTATCTCGTGTCTGATTTCCCTTCAATGAGTCTTGATTTATAGAAAAAGTCCCGGAAGCGTTTGGTATTCAATTTAGAACGATTGGTAGTCGATCACTAGATTGCACCGACGAGAAATACGTGTCTATTGTGAATGGCGAGCTGTGATTGGTCGCCAGAAGCCGCAACGGAAAAAGAAATTTTTAACAACAATTCACCCACTATTTTGTGGCTAATTCATTGTGATGAGACTTAATCGATAGAAAAATAAATCATAGTGTTTTGTATTCTATTTAGGTCGTTTGGTAGTCGATCAATCAATAACGCCAACGCAAAATACAGCGAATCGGGAATGGAGCGCTGGAATTGGTCGCCAGAAGCCGCACTGGCAGAATTATTTATTAGCGTAGATTTACTCGTTATTTCTTGTCCGATTACGATCTTATGGGCCGCGATCGATAGAAAAACATCCAGTAGCGTTTGGTATTCTGTTCGGGACGTTTGGTAGTCGATCATTCAAATACCATAACACAAAATACGTGCGTATCAGTAATAGAGAGCTGTGATTGGTCACCAGAAGCCGCAGGGGCAGATCAATGTGAAATTTTCATAATTAGATTTGTTAATAAACTCCGACCGAACCGAAAGAAATTACGCGTATCCGAAACGGAAGGCAGCGATTGGTCGCGATGCGATACGACGTTTTTGCGATAGATGGCGTTGGTTGTCGAGTATTTTTCCGCTGCTCATCGTCCTATCTTATGGATCAAAATTTTCTTTTTGATTTTCCGAAAGAATGGGAAACTACCAAACGACCCCCAAACGATTCGTAACAAAAAAAGTTCGTTTAGTCAAAGTGGGGGGGCCAACTTACTACCGAATTTTTTATTATCGAATTTTCAATGAGCGGAGAACTAGCCAACGATTTGAATGGTTTACCAAACGCTACCAAACGACCACCAAACGATTCGTTAAAAAAAAGTTCGATTATTCAAAGTGGGGGGCGGGGGGGGGGGGGCAACTTACTGCCCAATTTTTTATTATCGATTTTTCAAAAAACGGAGGACTACGAAACGATTTGAATGGTTCACCAAACGCTACCAAACGACCACCAAACGATTCGTAAAAAAAAGTTCCATGAGTCAAAGTCTAACTTTGACAAAGTTACTGTTACGCATCCTCTGCGGTATACTCGGAGCAGCCGCTAGATGTCGCTAAGCGAAGTCTTACGCGTCTTCCGCGGGATACTTATCGATATATTCTTCACAACCATACCTATGGCTCATATCAAGGATATTTTTGACAAAAACGGTGGAAAAAGAACTTTTTGTGAAATACGTCCGCCATTCATATATCAAATTTTGTTTCGAAACTTGCATCTCCGAGATTTCATCAACAGAGATGACCTACAGTATTTTAACTACCATTTTCACCGATAATTACTTTTTTCATGTATGTCCCTAAGAGTACATTGACGGCTCCTCCGCGGGATACTCGGAGGAGCCGCTAGATGTCGCTAAGCGAACTCTTACGCGCCTTCCGCGGGATACTTATCGATATATTCTTCACATCCATGACTATGGGTCACATCAAGGATAGTTTTTACAAAAACACGTTGTTTGAAATATGTCCGTCATTTTTTCATATATCAACTTTTATTTCGGAACATGCATCTTTGAGATTTCATCAACAAAGGTAACCTAGAGTAGCTCAATAAACTTAGCCGCCGACTATGAAAATATCGAATTCTTTTCCATGCCAATCGTTTGTTAGTATTTGTTAGACAAAATCCAGCGTTTGTTAGACGTTATTTATTTAATAATACGAAAAATAAATCTTATGTCAAAGTTAGCCGCAGGAGAATGCCTTTCTCATGAATTCGAACTTTTTTTCGTGACCAATCGTTAGTTAGTGATTGTTAGTCGATTTTTATTGTTTGTTAGAGCTTAATTTTGACTCTATCGTTAAAAAACTTTTCACTCCCATAGCACGCTGCAAGCCAAGTGAAGTTAGCCGCATTGCCACGACGGCTGAGCAGGGCTTTGTACATGAAACTCCTCAATTTCAGCAAAATGCTGATTATACCATTCCTACCCGATTGTTAGTGTTTGTTAGACAAAATCGAGCCTTTGGTAGACTTTATTTATTTAAAAAAACGAAAAAGAATTCCATGTCAAAGTTAGTCGCAGGAAAATGCTTTTCTGATGATTTCGAGCTTTTTTTCGTAACCGATCGATTGGTAGTCGTTTGTTAGTGATTGTTAATCGATTTGTATGGTTTGTTAGAGCTTAATTTTGACTTTATGGTTGAAAAACTTTACACTCCAGTGGCACGCTGCAAGCCATGTGAAGTTGGCTGCAAGCAACGCGAAGTGAGGAGCAATGCAACGACGGCTGAGCACGGGTTTGTACATGAAACTCCTCAATTTCAGCACCATGCTAATTATTTAAATCCTACTCGACTGTTAGACGTTTGTTAGTGTTTGTCAGAAAAAATGCAGCGTTTGTTAGATTTTATGTATTTAATAATACGAAAGAAAAATTTTATGTCAAAGTTAGCCGCAGGAAAATGCTTTTCTAATGATTTCGATCTTTTTTCCGTAACCAATCGTATGGCAGTCGTTTGTAAATGATTGTTAGTTGATTTTTATCGTTTGTTAGAGCTTGATTTTGACTTTATCATTAAAAAACTTTTCACTGCCATAGCACGCTGCAAGCCACGTGAAGTTGGCCGCATTGCCACGGCGGCTGAGCAGGTCGTTGTTCATGTAACTCCTCGATTTCAGCAAAATGCTGATTATTTCAATCCTACTCAATTGGTAGTCGGTTGTTAGTGAATGTTAGTCGATTTTTATCGTTTGTTACAGCTTAATTTTGATTTATCGTTAAAAAACTTTTCACTCCCATAGCACGCTGCAAGCCACGTGAAGTTGGCGGCAAGCCACGTGAATTTGTTTGGGTTTGTTTGGGTTTGCTTTGGTTTGTCAGGGTTTGTCAGGGTTTGTTCGTTCGGGTTTGTTTGGGTTTTGGGTTTGTTTGGGTTTGTTTGGGTTTGTTTGGGTTTGTTTGTTTGTTTGGGTTTGTTTGGGTTTGTTTGGGTTTGTTTGTTTGGGTTTGTTTGGGTTTGTTTGTTTGGGTTTGTTTGGGTTTGTTTGGGTTTGTTTGTTTGGGTTTGTTTGGGTTTGTTTGGGTTTGTTTGTTTGGGTTTGTTTGGGTTTGTTTGTTTGGGTTTGTTTGTTTGTTTGTTTGTTTGGGTTTGTTTGGGTTTGTTTGGGTTTGTTTGGGTTTGTTTGGGTTTGTTTGTTTGGGTTTGTTTGTTTGGGTTTGTTTGGGTTTGTTTGGGTTTGTTTGGGTTTGTTTGGGTTTGTTTGGGTTTGTTTGTTTGTTTGGGTTTGTTTGGGTTTGTTTGGGTTTGTTTGGGTTTGTTTGTTTGTTTGGGTTTGTTTGTTTGTTTGGGTTTGTTTGGGTTTGTTTGGGTTTGTTTGGGTTTGTTTGGGTTTGTTTGGGTTTGTTTGGGTTTGTTTGGGTTTGTTTGGGTTTGTTTGTTTGGGTTTGTTTGGGTTTGTTTGGGTTTGTTTGGGTTTGTTTGGGTTTGTTTGGGTTTGTTTGGGTTTGTTTGGGTTTGTTTGGGTTTGTTTGGGTTTGTTTGGGTTTGTTTGGGTTTGTTTGGGTTTGTTTGGGTTTGTTTGGGTTTGTTTGTTTGGGTTTGTTTGGGTTTGTTTGGGTTTGTTTGGGTTTGTTTGGGTTTGTTTGTTTGTTTGGGTTTGTTTGGGTTTGTTTGTTTGGGTTTGTTTGGGTTTGTTTGTTTGGGTTTGTTTGGGTTTGTTTGGGTTTGTTTGGGTTTGTTTGGGTTTGTTTGTTTGTTTGGGTTTGTTTGGGTTTGTTTGGGTTTGTTTGGGTTTGTTTGGGTTTGTTTGGGTTTGTTTGGGTTTGTTTGGGTTTGTTTGGGTTTGTTTGGGTTTGTTTGGGTTTGTTTGGGTTTGTTTGGGTTTGTTTGTTTGGGTTTGTTTGTTTGGGTTTGTTTGTTTGGGTTTGTTTGGGTTTGTTTGGGTTTGTTTGGGTTTGTTTGGGTTTGTTTGGGTTTGTTTGGGTTTGTTTGGGTTTGTTTGGGTTTGTTTGGGTTTGTTTGGGTTTGTTTGGGTTTGTTTGGGTTTGTTTGGGTTTGTTTGGGTTTGTTTGGGTTTGTTTGGGTTTGTTTGGGTTTGTTTGGGTTTGTTTGGGTTTGTTTGGGTTTGTTTGTTTGGGTTTGTTTGTTTGTTTGGGTTTGTTTGGGTTTGTTTGGGTTTGTTTGTTTGTTTGGGTTTGTTTGGGTTTGTTTGGGTTTGTTTGGGTTTGTTTGTTTGGGTTTGTTTGTTTGTTTGTTTGGGTTTGTTTGTTTGTTTGTTTGGGTTTGTTTGGGTTTGTTTGGGTTTGTTTGGGTTTGTTTGGGTTTGTTTGTTTGTTTGTTTGGGTTTGTTTGGGTTTGTTTGGGTTTGTTTGGGTTTGTTTGTTTGTTTGTTTGGGTTTGTTTGGGTTTGTTTGGGTTTGTTTGGGTTTGTTTGGGTTTGTTTGGGTTTGTTTGTTTGGGTTTGTTTGGGTTTGTTTGTTTGTTTGTTTGGGTTTGTTTGGGTTTGTTTGGGTTTGTTTGGGTTTGTTTGGGTTTGTTTGGGTTTGTTTGTTTGGGTTTGTTTGTTTGTTTGGGTTTGTTTGGGTTTGTTTGTTTGTTTGGGTTTGTTTGTTTGTTTGTTTGGGTTTGTTTGGGTTTGTTTGGGTTTGTTTGGGTTTGTTTGTTTGTTTGGGTTTGTTTGGGTTTGTTTGTTTGTTTGGGTTTGTTTGGGTTTGTTTGTTTGGGTTTGTTTGGGTTTGTTTGTTTGGGTTTGTTTGTTTGTTTGGGTTTGTTTGTTTGGGTTTGTTTGTTTGTTTGGGTTTGTTTGGGTTTGTTTGTTTGTTTGGGTTTGTTTGTTTGTTTGGGTTTGTTTGGGTTTGTTTGTTTGTTTGGGTTTGTTTGTTTGTTTGTTTGGGTTTGTTTGTTTGGGTTTGTTTGTTTGTTTGGGTTTGTTTGTTTGGGTTTGTTTGGGTTTGTTTGGGTTTGTTTGTTTGGGTTTGTTTGGGTTTGTTTGGGTTTGTTTGTTTGTTTGTTTGGGTTTGTTTGTTTGTTTGGGTTTGTTTGGGTTTGTTTGGGTTTGTTTGGGTTTGTTTGGGTTTGTTTGTTTGTTTGTTTGGGTTTGTTTGGGTTTGTTTGGGTTTGTTTGGGTTTGTTTGGGTTTGTTTGGGTTTGTTTGTTTGGGTTTGTTTGTTTGTTTGGGTTTGTTTGGGTTTGTTTGTTTGGGTTTGTTTGTTTGTTTGGGTTTGTTTGGGTTTGTTTGGGTTTGTTTGTTTGTTTGGGTTTGTTTGGGTTTGTTTGGGTTTGTTTGTTTGTTTGTTTGGGTTTGTTTGTTTGTTTGGGTTTGTTTGGGTTTGTTTGTTTGTTTGGGTTTGTTTGTTTGTTTGTTTGTTTGGGTTTGTTTGGGTTTGTTTGTTTGTTTGTTTGGGTTTGTTTGGGTTTGTTTGTTTGTTTGGGTTTGTTTGTTTGTTTGGGTTTGTTTGGGTTTGTTTGTTTGTTTGTTTGGGTTTGTTTGGGTTTGTTTGTTTGGGTTTGTTTGTTTGTTTGTTTGTTTGGGTTTGTTTGGGTTTGTTTGTTTGGGTTTGTTTGGGTTTGTTTGTTTGGGTTTGTTTGGGTTTGTTTGTTTGGGTTTGTTTGTTTGGGTTTGTTTGTTTGGGTTTGTTTGGGTTTGTTTGTTTGTTTGGGTTTGTTTGGGTTTGTTTGGGTTTGTTTGGGTTTGTTTGGGTTTGTTTGGGTTTGTTTGGGTTTGTTTGTTTGGGTTTGTTTGTTTGGGTTTGTTTGGGTTTGTTTGTTTGGGTTTGTTTGGGTTTGTTTGGGTTTGTTTGTTTGGGTTTGTTTGGGTTTGTTTGGGTTTGTTTGGGTTTGTTTGTTTGGGTTTGTTTGTTTGTTTGGGTTTGTTTGTTTGTTTGGGTTTGTTTGGGTTTGTTTGGGTTTGTTTGGGTTTGTTTGTTTGTTTGTTTGGGTTTGTTTGGGTTTGTTTGTTTGGGTTTGTTTGGGTTTGTTTGGGTTTGTTTGGGTTTGTTTGTTTGGGTTTGTTTGGGTTTGTTTGGGTTTGTTTGGGTTTGTTTGGGTTTGTTTGGGTTTGTTTGGGTTTGTTTGTTTGGGTTTGTTTGGGTTTGTTTGTTTGGGTTTGTTTGGGTTTGTTTGGGTTTGTTTGGGTTTGTTTGTTTGGGTTTGTTTGGGTTTGTTTGGGTTTGTTTGGGTTTGTTTGGGTTTGTTTGGGTTTGTTTGGGTTTGTTTGGGTTTGTTTGGGTTTGTTTGGGTTTGTTTGGGTTTGTTTGGGTTTGTTTGGGTTTGTTTGGGTTTGTTTGGGTTTGTTTGGGTTTGTTTGGGTTTGTTTGGGTTTGTTTGGGTTTGTTTGGGTTTGTTTGGGTTTGTTTGGGTTTGTTTGGGTTTGTTTGGGTTTGTTTGGGTTTGTTTGGGTTTGTTTGGGTTTGTTTGGGTTTGTTTGGGTTTGTTTGGGTTTGTTTGGGTTTGTTTGGGTTTGTTTGGGTTTGTTTGGGTTTGTTTGGGTTTGTTTGGGTTTGTTTGGGTTTGTTTGGGTTTGTTTGGGTTTGTTTGGGTTTGTTTGGGTTTGTTTGGGTTTGTTTGGGTTTGTTTGGGTTTGTTTGGGTTTGTTTGGGTTTGTTTGGGTTTGTTTGGGTTTGTTTGGGTTTGTTTGGGTTTGTTTGGGTTTGTTTGGGTTTGTTTGTTTGGGTTTGTTTGGGTTTGTTTGGGTTTGTTTGGGTTTGTTTGTTTGTTTTTGTTTGGGTTTGTTTGGGTTTGTTTGGGTTTGTTTGGGTTTGTTTGGGTTTGTTTGGGTTTGTTTGGGTTTGTTTGGGTTTGTTTGGGTTTGTTTGGGTTTGTTTGGGTTTGTTTGGTTTGGGTTTGTTTGGGTTTGTTTGTTTGGGTTTGTTTGGGTTTGTTTGGGTTTGTTTGGGTTTGTTTGGGTTTGTTTGGTTTGTTTGGGTTTGTTTGTTTGGGTTTGTTTGGGTTTGTTTGGGTTTGTTTGGGTTTGTTTGGGTTTGTTTGGGTTTGTTTGGGTTTGTTTGGGTTTGTTTGGGTTTGT
>OY723395.1:0-280000 GCA_963210295.1 Ophion ellenae
ACAAACCCAAACAAACCCAAACAAACCCAAACAAACCCAAACAAACCCACAAACCCAAACAAACCCAAACAAACCCAAACAAACCCAAACAAACCCAAACAAACCCAAACAAACCCAAACAAACCCAAACAAACCCAAACAAACCCAAACAAACCCAAACAAACCCAAACAAACCCAAACAAACCCAAACAAACCCAAACAAACCCAAACAAACCCAAACAAACCCAAACAAACCCAAACAAACCCAAACAAACACAAACCCAAACAAACCCAAACAAACCCAAACAAACCCAAACAAACCCAAACAAACCCAAACAAACCCAAACAAACCCAAACAAACCCAAACAAACCCAAACAAACCCAAACAAACCCAAACAAACCCAAACAAACAACCCAAACAAACCCAAACAAACCCAAACAAACCCAAACAAACCCAAACAAACCCAAACAAACCCAAACAAACAAACAAACCCAAACAAACCCAAACAAACCCAAACAAACCCAAACAAACAAACCCAAACAAACCCAAACAAACCCAAACAAACCCAAACAAACCCAAACAAACCCAAACAAACCCAAACAAACCCAAACAAACAAACAAACCCAAACAAACCCAAACAAACCCAAACAAACAAACCCAAACAAACAAACCCAAACAAACCCAAACAAACCCAAACAAACAAACCCAAACAAACCCAAACAAACCCAAACAAACAAACCCAAACAAACCCAAACAAACAAACCCAAACAAACCCAAACAAACCCAAACAAACCCAAACAAACAAACAAACCCAAACAAACAAACAAACCCAAACAAACCCAAACAAACCCAAACAAACCCAAACAAACCCAAACAAACCCAAACAAACAAACAAACAAACCCAAACAAACCCAAACAAACCCAAACAAACCCAAACAAACCCAAACAAACCCAAACCCAAACAAACCCAAACAAACCCAAACAAACCCAAACAAACCCAAACAAACCCAAACAAACCCAAACAAACCCAAACAAACCCAAACAAACCCAAACAAACCCAAACAAACCCAAACCCAAACAAACCCAAACAAACAAACAAACCCAAACAAACCCAAACAAACCCAAACAAACCCAAACAAACCCAAACAAACCCAAACAAACCCAAACAAACCCAAACAAACCCAAACAAACCCAAACAAACCCAAACAAACCCAAACAAACAAACCCAAACAAACCCAAACAAACCCAAACAAACCCAAACAAACAAACAAACCCAAACAAACCCAAACAAACAAACCCAAACAAACAAACAAACCCAAACAAACAAACAAACAAACCCAAACAAACCCAAACAAACCCAAACAAACAAACCCAAACAAACAAACCCAAACAAACCCAAACAAACCCAAACAAACCCAAACAAACCCAAACAAACCCAAACAAACCCAAACAAACCCAAACAAACCCAAACCCAAACAAACCCAAACAAACCCAAACAAACCCAAACAAACCCAAACAAACAAACCCAAACAAACAAACCCAAACAAACCCAAACAAACCCAAACAAACAAACCCAAACAAACAAACCCAAACAAACCCAAACAAACCCAAACAAACCCAAACAAACCCAAACAAACCCAAACAAACCCAAACAAACCCAAACAAACCCAAACAAACCCAAACAAACCCAAACAAACCCAAACAAACCCAAACCCAAACAAACCCAAACAAACCCAAACAAACAAACAAACCCAAACAAACAAACCCAAACAAACCCAAACAAACCCAAACAAACCCAAACAAACCCAAACAAACCCAAACAAACCCAAACAAACCCAAACAAACCCAAACAAACCCAAACAAACCCAAACAAAAAACCCAAACAAAAAACCCAAACAAACCCAAACAAACCCAAACAAACCCAAACAAACCCAAACAAACCCAAACAAACCCAAACAAACAAACAAACAAACAAACCCAAACAAACAAACCCAAACAAACCAACAAACCCAAACCCAAACAAACCCAAACAAACCCAAACAAACCCAAACAAACCCAAACAAACCCAAACAAACAAACCCAAACAAACCCAAACAAACCCAAACCCAAACAAACAAACCCAAACTAACCCAAACCCAAACAAACAAACCCAAACAAACCCAACCTAACCCAAATTAAATACGGTTAATGAAACTGTATTGATTACATTTACCAACCATTTAAAACGTAGAGACCCTCAAAGGTATTTCTTTCACGAACCCGAATATTTCACAAATAACTGATTTTCGTCTATTATTTTTACATGGTGTTTACATTCCTTTATTCCACCGAATTAATTTTGAACGATAAATGCCAATTGTCTAAGAGAACAAAAAAGATGCGTTCTCTTTGAAAATGGGCTTCATTGAAATTATAGGCAGGCCACGGTGACCAATGGCATTGAGACATGTGCGCCATTAAGCCTTCATGCGACGTTGGCACGTCGCATGACGTCCTCCACCTCTCCGTTTCGTCGCCGGGAGAAAAACTGATATCTTCATTTACATAAAAGTCAATATTTAATAAATGCCGTAGTCGGATCATTCGATTTTGGGTGACACTTTTGATAATGTACTGAATGATTTGACATTTTTTCATAACATCCTTAACATTTTTCACACTATTCCGTGTGTAAAACTGCCGATCGGCATGAGTCTAGGAATATTCTTATGTAAAAACTGTTTGTTCAGTTCAAATTAAAAATTAAATTATTAAATTCAAAATTATTAAAATGAAATATCAAAATTTCAAGGGTGCATTCAGTATAGGATAACGAATCCACTATATAAATTTGAACAAATGGTAACATTTGATCACTTGACCCGAAGCTTCTTAACGATATAATGTATTCTTGAGCAGCCCCCAGCAGGGTAAATGTGACGCGTTATCCGAGTGCATCCGGGTTTTGTTTAGAATGAACAAATCCATTCGCATTCCACTCGCTGAACACGAAAATAAAATAACGCAATGAAGTTGGATTTTCGTAAAAAAATTTTTTATTCATCTCTAGTCTTTTTTAATTAAGAGTTTTCTCCTGCTGCAACAAACAATTCAAGAAACATGTTTGTTACTGTAAAAGAACATGTTTCATGAATGTTACTGTAAAACAACATGTTTCATGAATGTTACTGTAAAACAACATGTTTCATGTTTGTTACTGTAAAACAACATGTTCAACATGAAACATGTTTGTTAATGTAAAACATTATTGCTTGTTTTACCATATACAAAATTCTGATTTATTTTGAAATATTTTTTAATTTTATTTAACGAATCCTTTTATTATATTTTTTCAATTGAAATGTACAAAAAAAGTGAAAGAACTTTTTATAAAATAGCCAAGCAAGTTTACTAAAAACTTAACCAAAATTGTTAAACCTTAGAACTAATATTTTCCTAAATATTTCATTTTTATTTTAAAAATCACATTACTATTATAACAAGAAATTGGTATTATCATTATATAAAAATACAACTTATTTACCACATAAGTACACTGGAAATGCTGTGCAACGACTTGGCGTGCATGGTTAAGAAAAAAAGCTCGGCGAAGGATTTCGTTTTTCCAACTACTTAACTCTCAGGTTGGAAAAACATAGACTGCTGCAATTTGTTATGCAACTGGAAATCAAATTTTGTGATCCCGGAAAGTATGGATCAAATCAGTGATGTTCCCCTCGACGACACGATGCGTTAAACCTTTTTTTTATGCATAATTTAATACGATATATAAAAGTATATACGTTCTCCTCTGTCAAACAACTTTATACATTACATGAAATATATTTCGTATATACTTTTGTGTATTGATCCGTCTTTTTGTGTATTGTATCCGTCTCTAAGCCACAGCTTCGGCATGTTTTAAGGTCGAATTACGGTGCTGTCGTCTTGCTGGTGAAAAACGAAATATCTGAGCATCTCTCCTGATACTCATTGCGCTATATTCGATGGTTTTTCCGAGTACAGTCGAATATTTGTCAATAGTGCATATAACGTAGCTCTGACACGGTCACGTGAATTGTATGGACCGCTATATACATCGATAACACTATATATCAATGTTATCTTGTCCGAATCACACTAGCGCAAAGGTGCAGGAAATCGCATTGCTAATAAAACTGGCAGTTAGTGCGTTGTTACAGGAAGATACACAATATATTTATTGTGTATCTTCCCGTGCTTTTTCTCTTAACCATGCACGCCAAGTCGTTGCACAGCATTTCCAGTGTACTTATGTGGTAAATACGTTGTATTTTTATATAACGGTACTACCACTTTCTTGTTATAATAGTAATGTGATTTTTTAAATAAAAATGAAATATTTAGGAAATCATTAGTTCTAAGGTTTAACAACTTTGTTTACGTTTTTAGTAAACTTGCTTGGCTATTTTATCAAAAGTTATTTCACTTTTTTTGTACATTTCAATTGAAAAAAATATAATAAAAGGATTCGTTAAATAAAATAAAAAAATATTTCAAGATAAATCAGAATTTTGTATATGGTCAAACAAGCAATAATGTTTTCGGGCGCATTTTGTTACTAGGCGTTCTTTTTATACTTTTTAAAAGTTCTTAAAGGGGTTGGTTTTACTCTCTAAAGTAAGGCTACTAGCGTTTGTGTAGTGAAAAATAGTGTGATCTACCGGTAATTCGAAAATTAAACTCCCTAAATTAAGAAGCTTTCTCTCCAAAACGATCGAAGTGGAAGACCAGTCGTGTGTAAAAGATCCTCTCATAATTTATGTACATGTGCATATAGAAATAGACGTTCATCGCATCCGTAAAACGATACAGGATCATAGGCATTTCATTTAAGTGAGAAGCAAGCAACGATATACTTACTGTTCAGAAAGCTGTCAGACCATGTTGGAATATACAAATTGACAAGGTTTAATTCTTTCAAACACGGAAAAACAGAAACGTTCCGATTATTTCATCCCCCGAGAAAGTGTTCGTACTTTCATGAACTTCCGTTTCACATTACGAACGGCAGCACGACGAGAGTTGATACACCGCGAAAATGTGCCTCTCTAGTATTGATCTCCCATTTAACCGCTACATACCAACCAGAATGCATAGTATCATAGAGAAGCCGTAAGGCCATAAAGATACATATTGCCTACATCACGAACACTCGAACGCGCTCATTGTCACAAAAATTTGCTGTGAAAGGATTGGGTACGCGCAAAACTACTTTCACTTTCGCTATGGCGAGGACTTCACGAACATAACGTTTGCAGCTGTTTTCCTTCGTTTTAGTTGGACGTGCTTGGATCGGTCTTCGACACTTCATGGCATTGATCGATGTCAATCGCTTCACATCACTTTAATTTAGGTGAGCATTATAAAATTATGACAGTGTAAATGTATTGAACAAAAAGTTGGAACTAATGTGGTGACATAATTTCCTCGTTATTGAAGAAAAAACTGAGAAACAAACTGAGACGCCCTTCTCCGATAATTATGGAATTTGGCATGTTTAAAAAGAAAGAGGTAAAAATACTCGACACTTTTTTTTATATCGGCGGAGCCCCATGTTTAAGGGGTAAGACGTGTAGGGAAAAAAAAGTATTGCAAACATATATTTTTCTTGATACCTCGCTATGAGGGCTTCCACCAACGTTCGATTTTATTCGCTGATTGCTAACATTACGCAATGCCCGGTGAAATTCGTATCCAGCTTAACGCATTCGATGACCCGCTTCAATATATAAAACTTAAGGAAAATCCAGACTCTGTATGTCTTTAAGATGGAATGACACCTCATCGCGGTCCGTATGGAAAAAAAACGTTGATTGGCTTATGATAGCCAATCTACGGTTTTTTTTCCAAATTCAGAAAATTTGAGGGGCAGACAGCTGTTCGTCTATCTATTTGACGTCGTTTGGCAAAGTTTCGACGGAATCTGAAGAGCCGATTCAGCAATTTTTGGGTATCTATACTAGTTCTACCATACGGACCGCGATGAGGTGTCATTCCGTCTTAATGCTTCAGCTGTTTCCCGGCGCTTTACGACGATGTGCCGATCGACCGACGAGCCCGCTCGTCTGTTTTTGTTTTGTTTCACCCCGGGCACATGATACTTGCCAATGCTATGTTGCTATGAATGATATGTGCTGCAAAGTGACAATTGGTGAGGAGTTTCTATTTTTTATTCGATTTTTTTCAGAGTTTGAGAAAATTAACTACAGAAACAGTGGCATCTTGACGCATGTCGTGATCAGCGGTAACAATTTTCAATTCTTGGTGAGTGGAAAAAGTGAATAAATTGGAATCAAGAAATTACGACTTTACTTCTTTAGCTTTGTCTTTCTCATGGTTTTCATTGTTTGTCTAAAACGCATTTTCTTTGATTCCCCCAACACAGAAGAAAGAAATTAATCACGGATAAAAAATATTAAACCAAAATTACAAGGAGATGTACAATAATTAGATTTGAGCTCCTTGTTTTCAACAAAGAAAACATCACCAAACTCTGATTTATAGTGAAGTGACATTCAGGGTGAATGTTTCCGATTTCAAATCGATTTCTTCGGTGACTTTCTAACAAACTTACCTACAAGTTTGCCGGCGAAGCCCGCCCCAGGTTGTCCAAAGAGCATCGTGAGGGGCCGCACAGCGATCGCCTAACAACCTCGTTCATCAATGATAATTATGCGACTCCCTTCTCCTTTCCCTGAAGGCCTTATATACACGATTTCACCGATTTTCGAAGGTACTTTTTTAGACACGTAAAAAAATAAGTAAATGGAAAATTTTGAAATTTTTCGCGTCTATAAGGCTCGAATAGGAAATACCACCCTTGAATAATAACCTACTCGCAATACAAGTCGTATATTGTGTTTTTGAAGACAGTTTCCCTGTAAAGTGATAATTCCTGTTTATTTTATGTACGGATATTGTCGTCCAGAAGTATGACCGGTTATTCCCTACTTTGTGTCGTGCCCTGACCAGACTTGCCTTGTCTCATTTACCCGACCGGGTCCTCCCATGGAACAAACTGGGAAGGTCGCTAGATCGTTTTTTACGGCTTATCATCTGTTTGGAAATTACAATCTTCTGTCCGGGATACATTGCGAGCATGTATATCTTCGGAACTTCGTTAAAATTTGAATTCCCTTTTATTCTTATGAATCTGTAGTTGTCAATCACGAGATCATCGTTGTCATTTTCTGGGGTGCACATAAGGTGTTTATTTTCTTCGATACATGTTAAGGTAACTACCGCATTGGCAGAAAAAAAGATATTTTCTTGGGACAGAACTATGTCATTCGACATGGTATCATACGTGTTCCCGATTAATGTCAAGAAAATTGACCATTTCACATCGGAGATATGATCCCATGTGCGAATGTCGGTATTCCGCCAGAGTTGCCAATACGGCCCAGAGTTGTGCAAGTTCTGGCGACCGACTCTCAGTTTGCGGTACTGCCCCAGTATTGGAAACCGAACGTATCAGCACCGTCCCAGTATGGGTTACCGAGTCTTGGGTGAAGTACTGGCCCAGTAATGGTAAACTATTTTATCAGTGCGGTGCCAGTCCTGGTTACCACGTATGGTTGAGTCTCGGCTGGAGGTACTACGCCAGTACTGGCAACTGAACGTATCAGTGCCGTGCCCGTCTTAGCTACCCAGTCTTGGGTGAAGTACTGCCCCAGTATTGGTAAACAATTTTATCAGTGCGGCGCCAGTCTTGGTAACCAAGGTTGGTTCAGTCTCGGCTGGAGGTACTGCGCTGGCATTGGCAACAGTACCATGCCAGTCTTGGTTACCGAGTCTTGGGTTAAGTACTTCCCCAGTATTGGTAAACAATTTTATTAGTTCAGTGCCAGTCTTGGTAACCAAGGTTGGTTCAGTCTCGGCTGGAGGTACTGCGCTAGCATTGGCAACGGTACCATGCCAGTCTTGGTTACCGAGTCTTGGGTTAAGCACTGCCCCAGTATTAGTAAACAATTTTATTAGTTCGGTGCCAGTCTTGGTAACCAAGGTTGGTTCAGTCTCGGCTGGAGGTACTGCGCTAGCATTGGCAACAGTACCATGCCAGTCTTGGTTACCGAGTCTTGGGTTAAGCACTGCCCCAGTATTGGTAAACAATTTTATTAGTTCAGTGCCAGTCTTGGTAACCAAGGTTGGTTCAGTCTCGGCTGGAGGTACTGCGCTAGCATTGGCAACGGTACCATGCCAGTCTTGGTTACCGAGTCTTGGGTTAAGCACTGCCCCAGTATTGGCAAACAATTTTATTAGTTTGGTGCCAGTCTTGGTAACCAAGGTTGGTTCAGTCTCGGCTGGAGGTCCTGCGCTAGCATTGGCAACAGTACCATGCCAGTCTTGGTTACCGAGTCTTGGGTTAAGTACTTCCCCAGTATTGGTAAACAATTTTATTAGTTCAGTGCCAGTCTTGGTAACCAAGGTTGGTTCAGTCTTGACTGGAGGTACTGCGCTAGCATTGGCAACAGTACCATGCCAGTCTTGGTTACCGAGTCTTGGGTTAAGCACTGCCCCAGTATTGGCAAACAATTTTATTAGTTCGGTGCCAGTCTTGGTAACCAAGGTTGGTTCAGTCTCGGCTGGAGGTACTGCGCTAGCATTGGCAACAGTACCATGCCAGTCTTGGTTACCGAGTCTTGGGTTAAGTACTTCCCCAGTATTGGTAAACAATTTTATTAGTTCAGTGCCAGTCTTGGTAACCAAGGTTATCTCAGTCTTGACTGGAGATACTGCGCTAGCATTGGCAACAGTACCATGCCAGTCTTGGTTACCGAGTCTTGGGTTAAGCACTGCCCCAGTATTGGTAAACAATTTTATTAGTTCGGTGCCAGTCTTGGTAACCAAGGTTGGTTGAGTCTCGGCTGAAGGTACTGCCCTAGCATTGGCAACAGTACCATGCCAGTCTTGGTTACCGAGTCTTGGGTTAAGCACTGCCCCAGTATTGGTAAACAATTTTATTAGTTCGGTGCCAGTCTTGGTAACCAAGGTTGGTTGAGTCTCGGCTGAAGGTACTGCCCTAGCATTGGCAACAGTACCATGCCAGTCTTGTTACCGAGTCTTGGGATAAGTACTTCCCCACTATTGGTAAACAATTTTATTAGTTCAGTGCCAGTCTTGGTAACCAAGGTTGGTTCAGTCTCGGCTGGAGGTACTGCGCTAGCACTGGCAACAGTACCATGCCAGTCTTGGTTACCGAGTCTTGGGTTAAGTACTTCCCCAGTATTGATAAACAATTTTATTAGTTCAGTGCCAGTCTTGGTTACCAAGGTTGGTTCAGTCTCGGCTGGAGGTACTGCTCCGGCATTGGCAACAGTACCATGCCAGTCTTGGCTACCGAGTCTTGGGTTACGCACTGCCCCAGTGTTGGTAAATAATTGTATTAGTTCAGTGCCAATCGTCGTAACTAAGGTTGATTGCGTTCCGGCTCGGAGTACTGCCCCAACATTGGCAACAGTACCATGCTAGCCTCAGTTTCCGAGTCTTAGGTTAAGTATTGCCCCAGTATTGGTAAACTCTGTGTGCTGGGCGGACATATATTTCATATCATTGGCGTACCGACTATTTAATCTCACATATATATATTGAAAATATTTATTTACAATATATTCGTTACATTTCTCAATCATTCGAGATGCAGGAGTGTTACAGCATATCTACTTCCTTCAACAGATAATAATATACATTTGTCAACAATATTGGCAACTGAGTACATTTTCGTTGAAGAAATTCGGCGTCCTATCTTATAAATGCCTAATCTAGAAGAAGCCATGGGAGTTGTAAAAGCATCTCCTTTATTTTCGAGAGCTTGTCCTTTCAAAAATAGCTTTCTTGAATTGTCGGAAAAAATACGCGAGATTTGAATAATCTCACCATTCGCTAATTTTACAATATTATCAGGTGTCGCTACGCATACCGTCATAGTTTTTATATTTATTTTCGTATATTCAAGTGTATTGATTATTTCCGCTCCTCGTTTGGTTTGTTGTACGCGATGTTTACAGTTGTTAAAACCAACATCATATTTTTGAATGGTTGATGAAATTCTGTCGTCTTCAGATAAACGTCTAAAAACCTGAGCGATGGGATTTCTCGGCATTCTGATTAGTCGTTTTATGTAACCCAAACAATTTTCAAATGGAAATGATGAATATTCTGTTAACGCAGCTTGCATGTGTCGTACATCATCCGCCAAATGAATCAGATTGTGGAAATTCATAACTTGCGAATCATTTCCATATTGAGTTGGCATATTTTTAAAAAAAATTCGAAGGAATGATTCCGCTTCGTTTGTGTATATTAATGCCCAGGCACGGCTACACAATATGCGACATGCTACAAAGAGATGTAAGAAATGACGGTAACCTTCTAGTGACAATACTTTACGTAAAACTATCCCTCCGGAATACAGTAAGACGAATCTATACTGAGTCGCTTTCCAATTAGCTATGTCTGTCACGTCGAGTATTTTTCTTTGGAATTCCGTCGTTATTTGTGATGACAATGACAGTAGAAGTTCTGTAAGGTGATATCGCTCTCGTCTTCCAATGCTGCCCTTTTGTTTTTTGACCGAAAGCCATTTTTCGAAGAGTTGTTTCATAACCCCACAGCACAACAAGTGCATATAATCTAGGACAACACCTGTGACGGGATCGAATCCCGGAATACGGACCAATGGCGAAATAATATTTGGCAAGTGATGTTCAGGATGGCGCTTTTCTATGAATGAATTGAAGGTACGTAATCTACAATTCATTTTCGGGTAAACTCTTCTTCTGTTGACAGTCTTTCCGTGGACGTTGCATCGTTCACAACCATAAAATCCGGTGTGTCCTTTGCAACATTTAATGAAAGCCCGAGCCGGAGTATCACAAACAAATGCCGCAATTCGGAACGAAAATAAAGTATTCTCAATGTCAAGTCCTCGCGCGATCAGTCCCGTAACTTCATTAACAAAATCGTCGAAATAGTCGTTAGCATCATGAGGCTTTGAATCCCCGCAGTACAATGCCACTACCAAAGGTTTGCAGTAGTAGTCTTTGTGTAAAATTTTCAATAATATTGGCCACATCTGTTGTTTAGAATGGGCGTATATGGGTAAACCATCGACGTTCACTAAAACTCGCAATTCCTTGTTATTATATCCGGATGTGGCTAATTGCTTTCGGAGTTGAGCTTCGATGCCAAGGTACATGTAGGAACCATAAGTACCTTTCTTCGTAAGCATAGGCCTAATTCGATCTTCGGTTCTTTGTGTATGCAAAAGTGTTTCCGCAGTCTTCGGAAGATCGGTATGACCTTCAGACCTCAAAATAGTCAGAAGATCGTTCAATAAACTGTGCGTGACATGATTCACGTGCTTTATTGCACAATCTCGAAGTTTGTCTCCTAGCGTTTTTTTATCTTCGAATGAGTTGGATGCTTCCACGAGTTCAGTCGCATCAGAGAGCCAACTAGATTCTTGCGACTCGTCATTGCAAAAGGATTCTGATTCGGATGATGTCTCTGATAAATGCAGGTCGATAAATGATCTAAAACAGGAAAAAGGATGAACACATTAAAATAATGCAGGTGAATGCTTTAATGGTTCATTTTCATAAAATCCGCTGCTGCTATTGCACTCAACGGATCGGGCGGGTTCTCATTTAATCACCCAGTTTAAAAAATAACAAAAGATAGGATCTCTTTAATGTCTCTGATTGAGGATGATTCAATTGCGCGCTTAGCGATTGAATGAAGACAATTACAGACAGAATTCATCCTAATATCTCAGGCAAATGAGATAACTCTACCGACTTCTACCTCTGACCTTTGATAATTAAATGAATAATTATCTATATTACTGTCCCAAGTCTGAAAAACTATACTTTTCAATATATTTTTGGTATAATCTTCGTACAAAAAGCAACTCTGAACGACAGTTAAAAAACAAATATATGTGTCACGGAATTTTTTCACAATTTCAAATGTCGACTTATTATTATCATTTTTTAAATGATTTATCATTATCCAATATAAAAGGCAGATCCTATTAAAACGTGAAAAATGAAATATAAAAAAATGTTTAACCAAATCCGGAAGGGTCAGCGTCAGACATCGCTTGAGTCGACATGGAACGGCTCATATACAATATCTAACGAGTAAACATATCTGGATCATATCGTGAAGTTTGGTTGAATTGTCTAGGTAACAACCAAGTGAATTGCTTGAACTGTGGAATTTTTAGTGCATGATATAAAATTTTTACTACTTACGCATTACTTGTTTCACTAAATTCTCCAAAATTATTGTGTTGTGCGGATCCTTGTGCAATCAAACCGTCCGTACTGGTGTTGGGCGGAATTGTGATCACTGAATCTCCTCGGTTTAATTGTTGACCGTCCGCACCAGCGTTGTTAGAGCTATGGATAAATCAAAATTGTGCCTTATTAACAATGCCACATATTGTCGTAATATATAAATCTTAAGTATAATACGTTAAAGTAAGTGTGTTAAGGTAGCTTTAAAACCAAAAACGCAAAATACTTCGCGGTCATACTGAGCTCGGGCTTTTCCCAGCATTGGCAGTTCCCGGACCGTAACTTGGACAAGACGCAGTTTTGTTGTAAAACGCAATTTGTTCTAAAAACGGATTTCTATATTACTACATATTAAAAAAAGAAAAATGTTTATTGGTTTATTGTCGAAGACAATCTTCCAAAACGCATTGTTAAATTTACGAATACCAGGCAGTAAAATGTATTGAACGAGAAAATATTTAGGTATGTATCTCCCATACAATCCCAACTAAAAAGAATTTTGGTGAGAATTTCAAATACTTCATGTTAAGGCAAGAAATTGAAAAAACAACAACCATTTCGAAGATGATAATAATATTTATTTCCAACAATAACAATGACAGTAAAATTATGTAAATTAAAAAAAAATTTAAACCACGTTTTTAAACGGACTAAAAAGTAAAACATAATTTCTCCTAGCCCCATACAGATTTGTAACCCAATACAGATTCCTAACCGCATACAGATTGTCCTAAAAAAATTGTGATTGTGAATTTTTAATAGCTATGAAAATACTTGAAAGATTTAAAACGAAAAACGCGGAGCGCGTGTAATAGATAACTGATGCATGAATAGTTCACCTAAGTCACTAACAATTTTATTACACTGCAAATGATATAAACTGTTGTGTGAGTTTTCTCAACAACAGCTACTCTCTACACTCCTTACTATTATCTATGCATCCGCCCCACGTTTTTCGTTTTAAATCTCACAAGTATTATATTTTCATAGCTGTTAAAATTTCACAATCACGAATTTTTAGGACAATCTGTATTGAGATACAAATCTGTATGGGGCAAGGAGAAATTATTTTATACTTTTTAGTCCGTTTTAAAAACGTGGTTTAAATTTTTATTTATTTAAATAATTTTATTTTCTCCTTTTTACTTTTCGAAATCGTCACTGATGCACTATTCACTATTATTATTATTATTATTATTACTATTTAAATAAAAATCTCTTTCACTAAACTATATTTATATTTCTTTATTAATTTTTTTCATAACTTTTTTTCTTTTGCTCTCTCTGTGACAGACCTGCCTGTCCTTTTATTTGTCTGCCATCCAGATCTGAGCTATCTTCAAAGTTTTAAGTCTCTAGCTCACTCGGAAGTTAGTTTAGAATCGATTGCAAAATTTGTACCGAACAGACAAACAAATAAACAGACAGACAAGAAAGTGAGTTAATATTGCATTGTCATCCAGTTCTGAGGTATGTTTAAAGTTTCAAGTCTCTAGCTCATTGGAAGTGAGTTTAAAATCGTTTGCAAAATTTGTACCCAACAGACAATCACAAAGCAAAGCGAGCTAATAAAAGCGTGGTAAAAAAGGATTAAAAAATTGTTTAAACGATCCATTGTTGCGTATTCGTTAAATGATCCGGATACTTCCTGAGTGTAATAAAGAACGTTTGTATGAAAACATATTCAACATTCATCACTTGTCATGCAACTTTTAAAATGAAAAATTGACAAAAAACAGGAATTTCACAGAAGAGAGAAAATTGTTTAAAAAATTCAGATATATTCAAAAAAATCATGGAATTTATTTAATATGATCGAAAAACATTTTCACAGCAGATTTTTTAACCCATTTATTTTTTAAACAATTTTTCGATAATTTTTCGTCATTGTTATAACAGAAAATTAATATTATGATTATGTTCAATATGGTTGATGTTTTCAGATTTTTTACTCAATACGAAGTATTCGAAACTCTCATCAAAAGTCTTTTTAGTTGAGATTGTACGGGCGATCCATCCTTAAAAATGTCTATTTTCATGACGAAAACATGACAATTTTATTAGAGTATTTGTGTACACGGGCGACAGATTTGGCCTCGTCTTCGTCCAGCATTGACCATAATCGAGCCAGATCATAGGCAGCTAAGGTATTTCACACAAAGATGAGAACCTCATATACAGAATCAATACTTTTTTTAAATCGCTTGTCGTTTGTTTAATCGATAATTATCCATCAGACTATTAATTGTTTTACACAGGGAAATTTCTCTATGCTACGAAATTAATGGGTGAGATAAGGTCAGAATTTAAAAAAATCAATTTTTTTACATTCTCTTGAAGTATGATGTTTCGAAAATATTCCCTGAAAATTTCAAATCAATCCGATGAATAGTTTCCGGGATATCCCATAATTAGTGAAGAGGCCACGTCTATTCTCAATGTATAGACGTGGCTGACAAGCGCGCAAACGATTATACCCGATATTTTGGAAGCTTTCACATCGGCAGTATAGGCCGATGTAAGTAATAAGATTCGATGTATGTAATTTTTTAATTTGTATTTCTATACATAAATCAACGGCAAAATTGGAAAACTCTTTCAGAAATTTTCAAAAATGTATTACTAAAAAACTATGAACTTTAGCAAAATTTTATAAAGAATACTTTCGTTTCGAAATTGCCCAAAATTAAAAAAAATAATTCATCCCGATAAACTTCAATTTTTTGAAAAATTGTTTTAACAATTGGCATAAACAATTGAATGCTCGACTTTTCGGCAAAAAATTGTGATATTCGGATTCAGCGGATCAAAATACATTCAAAAAAATTTAGCTTCATCCATCGAGCTCAAAATTTTACGAAGATATAATACTGTATCCACATCAAAAAAATTTAAACGCGTTTTTCTCGAAACTATGTTTTTCAAATCGGTGACCACTATAATTCAAAAACCACTCGATGGATTTTGATGAAATTTGGTGTGCTTATTGATAGCATTAAAAACTAGTCTTTAATCAAAATATTTTCATTTTTGTTGAAAATTTCTATTTTTTTAAACAATACACGAGCGATTTTTTGTTTGAAAATCGAAAGTTATCTGTCGGAAGCCGCCACTTTGTTAATTAAAAAAAAAGCTTCGATTAAGGACTAGATTTACTATTAAACTAATGATTTTTTTGGTTTTTTGATTTCGGATGATCCAGTAAAATTTTATGATGGTCACCGTAAAGAACTACATACCGAAGGGGGTCCGACAAAGATGGCGATATTTTTATAAATAATCAAGATCTTTCTTTGAAAATTTGTACAAGTCAACTTGAAATATAACGTAAAAAGTCTGTGTAACCACTTTTGTAAAACAAACTTAATTACTCTAAAAAATATTAAAAAATGCTCGTTTTTTCACGCCTCTGACTGCATCTCACCCCTTAAGTTGTCCACTTGAACAAATAATCAATTTATACAATGTAATATGTGCTTACCTGTTTCCCGGGTGGTCGTTAAATTCTGCGATGTCTGAATCATGTCGGCTGGTAGAAATATCACCCATGCTGCTTATATTTGATGAAATATCCATCGTCGATGCACTAGAATTTAATCCTTTATAACTAGAATTGTCGGTCTCACTGTTATTCGCCTTCTCTTCGAGTTTCAGTGCTCGGTACTTTTGCGTTCTGTATGACATTGTTGTTCAACAGCGAGTGTTTCACGTCGCCTAAAGCTGTGTATTATTACGGGGTATATTATTTGAAGAAAAAAAAAGCGAAGCTCGTACACATAGATCGATCGAATTATCATGTGACGGAAATATTTTTTTTCCTTCGAGGACTTTTCTCAACCACTACAAAACAACACGTGACGGCCGAGTCGAGAACTTGTCATCCGACGCTACGCCGATATAGTCAACCGCGTAGCAGATTTTCTTTGTGCTCAGCTATAAGGGAGGACAAAGGCTAGGCTTGTGTGCGGATCTCGGCCTGCGATTGGTGGAGCGTTCGAATTTTTCCACATGTACGCTACGGACCAACCTTGTTCGGTCACCTTTTGTATCTTTTATATGTTTTTAACAATAGATTTTTGCCAATATTCAACGTAATAATATTCATTTAATAAGTCTATTAAATGTTCTATTAAATTAAAGTAATTTCATAAGCCAATATTCATTTAATAAGTCTAGACAATAGACTTATTAAAATGACCTAGAATCAAAATATTCTAACAGATCGTCGATTTTTGATTTAAATAGAAAATATTTTCATACTCAGAGATCCTCAAACTGAGCACCCAAGTGTGTTATTTTATTGGTGTATTAGGGTATTATCACACTGGCGATTTGCGAGTGTGTTTCTAGCGAGGATTCGGTCACGTGCTCACCGCGCGTGCGCAGCGAGCTCGCCGGTCGTGCGCAACTTGTAACTGCACGTTTACAGTCCGCTTTTTGGACCGCGACACCGCGCGTTTCACGAACGCGCGTTTTTCGGTCCAGAAATCAGATTGTGTATCGCCCATTGCGTATGTATAGCGTCGCTGCGTGTAGAAAACACGCCGTGTGCGTAGAAAACACGCCGTGTGCGCAGGCCTTACTCTTGTTACGGATCGCCTTGCGGGAAAGACGCTTGCAAATCGCCAGTGTGACAGTGCCTTTAGTCATCCGCGCCGAACGAGTCACGCGGCGGTTGACGAAACAAAGACGCGAAAACATTCGAACGTACGAGAGCAGGCCCGCATTTCAGTCGTGTGCCTCGGTTGGAACAGTGCAGAAAAAAAGGGTCAACGGTGAACTGTGAATTTCGGGTGATTTTCGGGTGATTTTCGGGTGATTTTCGGGTGGTGAAAACTCATTACTTTCGCAAAGATGGATTCGTCGGGTGACGAGGGTGAAAAGGTAAGAACAATAATCATTAAATATTCTAAATTTACAAAGAAAGATGTAGTAGTGATGCTCGCCAAGTGATGCTCGTCTTTGTTATCGTGGTATAAAAATTTGATAATCCCGGTCAAACGGTTTGCCCATAGCAAAATTTAGATTTATCTCAAACATTTCAAAAGAATAATCGAATTGCTATCATTTTTTTCAATTAAGATGCTGATTTGTTTTTTTTTTATTTTTTTTTCCATAGCGTAATCTCCCGATACAATTTTTGGTGTTGAGAAATACACCAATAATAATGTCAAGAACTTTTGTTTGCATAATAACTAGATTGAGAATTAGTGAAATAAGAATTAGTAAAAAAAAAAAACAATTGTCCAACAAAAAAATAGGTTCCCCATTCTTTTTTTCGATTCTAACCAGTTCGTAGATTTTTCGAAATTCGGACTAATTTGAAAAAAAATTACGGTCTTGAAAAAATTGTCATTCTGAAAAACGAACGAAACGTCACAAATTTTAGTCATGATTTTGTAACAAAAGATTATAACAACGACACTTGAGAATATTGCGAGTAATTAAATTAATAGTTGCATTGAATTTTTACGAAAACGGTCTTTTAAAAAATGTAAGAATATTCTGAAAAGTTAAAATATATTTAAAAATATTAATGAATTCACTTATCGCGAAAAATTAATATTTCGTCTACTTATGGGACAATTTTTTCCCTAATTATAAATTGTTTAGCCATATTGTTCTGCAAAATTAATGTTCTGTTTCCATGTGATTGGGTTTGTTTCATAAACAATATAATTCTTCTTAAATATAGGTAACAAACAAGAATGGATTCACAATTGTTTCCTTCTTGAAAGAGAAAAGAAGGGGCAAAATTCTCATCGAGCTCGTACCAAATTCATGGCTGATTCAAGAGAAAGGTGGCGAGTGGCTTTGCTCCTTTCCACCTAAACAGGCGAACGCGACCGCGCTTATCGAAAAAGGGCAGCCACCGGCTTCAGAGTGGAAATTATTTAGTGTCAAATGCATAAAAAGTGCAGGTATATTTTTACATTATAACTATAATTTAAACTTCCTGTATGGAGAACTCAAAATTGAATTAATAGACTTTGCATCGCTTTTCAAGATTCTTTCGACCAGGGAATGCGAAGGCTGGAACGTGCGTATAAAGAAGCGGAAATCGTAAGCACAGAAGTCGACTCTCACACAGAGGACCAACAACTTAAGGGCGCTGAAGACTTGTCATCAGGTACAGTGTTATGAGTTGATAAACAATTGATTAGTGTTAACTTGAAATATTCATCAAATAATAAATTGGAATCCTACACACTGCAAAAAAAAAATAATTAAAATAGAATCTATTTAAATTAAATAGGTTTTTTCCTTGTCTCACGGCCTACTACGATCATACTTGTTTCAAAGATATTTTTGTTGCTTCAGTTATTCTTTTTAACCCTTGTCAGTCACATCTCCAGATTGTGACGTAATCGTCATTGGGGATGTAATCAACGCCACTCACTTTGGAGAGTGACATATAATTGAAAAATTGAAGAAAAAAAATACTATATTGCATTTTCACCCCTTGTGTGTAAGACCATGCGGATTATTTTCAAGTCGTGTAATTTTTAATACAAAAAAAATGAAAATCTCAAAATTTCTGGAAAGTATCGCAGGTCGAACAATGGCTGGGGTTGATTCAAATAAATATTTATTTGCTTAAAATATACACTGTAAATCTAAGTGTATTGTATGCATAAAATATTTCATAAAACCAAAATAAAATTAATCCCTTAATTGAGAGTTTTACCACAACGATTTTTATCGTAATCCGTCATTTCCTGGCCTTTTGAAATATTTTTTTTTCGAATAAAATATTTCAATGAGAATTGAACCTACAACCTACCTACGCATAGAGCTACGCACGCTGCTTCTATGCTACCGAGTGCTAATAGAATTTTAGTCGCAGATATGGCATAAGAGACCAAATGAATAACTGTAATTATTTGTTGTATCACAAATTATATCAATTAGTAAATATCATTGTGATAATTAAAGTTTTATCGAATAACATTATATATTTTTCTAACATAACCTATATATATATATATGTGTGTGTGTGTGTGTGTGTGTGTGTGTGTGTGTGTGTGTGTGTGTGTGTGTGTGTGTGTGTGTGTGTGTGTGTGTGTATAATTCCTCTCTCTCTTTTCACCCTCTCTAATCCTACACCCCTTTGATGAGTGTTGCAATAAAGACAGACCATAAGTTCAAACTAATAGAAAAATAGTTGACTCTACGAAAATTTAATTGGATGTAAATTTTTTTAAATCAACTATATCCATTTAGTGAATTCAACTAAATTGTTTTTTGAACATATGAAACCGAATCACAGAATGATTAGAATCAAATAAAATATTTAGTTATTGGACGATATTAAATAGATTTTGATCTGAATAAAAAATATATTCGAAATAAATAATTCTAGTAATGAAGTGCATCAGGAAAATGTTGGTTCTACAAAAGATCTAGTTAATTCAAATGAAAAAGAATCAAATAGACGCGGTTAGTTAATATCAATAGAATTTTTCTGTCAGTGCATGCGTCTTACATGCAATTTTCATATATTAAATTTACATTCCAACTGAATGTACTTTTTTTAATTAAATAAAAATCCCAAGTCTACACTGACAGAAAAATTCTATCAATATTAATTAACCGCGTCTATTTGATACTTTTTTCTTTGAATTAACTAGATTTTTCGTAGAACCAAAATTTTCCTATTGCATTCCATCATTAGAATTATGTATTTCGAATATATATTCATTTATTCAAACTAAAATATATTAAATATCGTCCAATAACTGAATATTTTATTTGATCCTAATAAATCTGTGATTCGGTTTCATATGTTCAAAAAACAATTTAGTTGAATTCACTAAATGGATTTAGTTATTTCTTTTTAATTTACATTAAATAGAATTTTCGTAGAGTCAACCATTTTTCTATTAGATTGAACTAATGGTACGTCTTTATTGCAACACTCATCGAAGGGGCGCGGCGGTAGAGAGGGTGAAGAGAGAGGAATTATATATATATAGGTTATGTTTGAAAAATATATAGCATGCTATTCGTTAAAACTCTCTAATTATCACAATGATATTAACTAATTGATATAGTTTATGTGATTCAACAAATAATTATGTGTATTCATTTGGTCTCTTATGCTATATCTGCCACTAAAATTTTATACGCACTCGGTAGCATTGGGGCAGCGTGCGTAGCTGTGAGTAGGTAGGTTCTAGGTTCGATTCTCATTGAAATATTTTCTTCGAAAAATTAATTAAAAAAATCCAGAGAATGATGAATTACGATAAAAAATCGTTGTGGTAAAACTCTTAATTAAGTGGTTCATTTTATTTTGGATTTATGAAATATTTTATGCATATAATACACTTATATTTACAGTGTACATGGTAAGAAAATAAAATAAAATATATCTATTGAATATTTAAAAAGAATATCTGAAACAAATAAAAAATATCTTTGAAAGAAATGTGATCGTAGTAGGCCGTGAGACAAGGAAAAAAAACCTATTTCATTCAAGGATGTATGGCAACTAAGTCATTTACTACTGTTCGAATTGAAACTCACTGATATTGTAAAGGAAAATATCGAGAACTTTTTGAGATTAAAAAAACAAAATTTGCCCACGTGAATGCTGAAATAAACGAATTCAAAGTTGGGTCATTTAACACGGGGAACATAGGACTGTACGTCCAAAATTCCCTTTACATTGGCAAAAAAGGTATTTCCGGAGTACTCTTTTGTAAAAAAAACTTTTGTGCGGTATCGCTGTAATATGCATGATACGGTAAAAATAAAAAATCGACATGTGCCCATATATTTTGCGAGATATTGCGAGTTAAATGGGACCGTTTTCGTATTTCTTTAGCTCGTATGTCGTAACCGCGACAACGTCAGGGAAAACATACATCAAATCAACAACTAAATTTGCAGTTAAAAATTGAAAATTCTTCTTTCTGTACCGCATGTTTTACTTTGAGCTGTGGTAAATCTCCTTTTTAGCTTTCATGAATATTACAATTATTTTATTTAGTCTTTAAATGCGATTTTTGCAAATTGCATAATCAGTTCTGTAATGACTCTGCAGTAGCTGCCATACATCCTTAAATGCGATTTTTGCAAATTGCATAATCAGTTCTGTAACGACTCTGCAGTAGCTGCCATACATCCTTAAGGTATGGCAGCTACTGCAGAGTCGTTACAGAACTTTTGTGCGGTATCGCTGTAATATGCATGATACGGTAAAAATAAAAAATCGACATGTGCCCATATATTTTGCGAGATATTGCGAGTTAAATGGGACCGTTTTCGTATTTCTTTAGCTCGTATGTCGTAACCACGACAATGTTAGGGAAAACATACATCAAATCAACAACTAAATTTGCAGTTAAAAATTGAAAATTCTTCTTTCTGTACCGCATGTTTTACTTTTAGCTGTGGTAAATCTCCTTTTTAGCTTTAATGAATATTACAATTATTTTATTTAGTCTTTAAATGCGATTTTTGCAAATTGCATAATCAGTTCTGTAACGACTCTGCAGTAGCTGCCATACATCCTTAAGGATGTATGGCAGCTATACATCCTTATGGCAGCTATACATCCTTAAGCTGCCATACATCCTTAAGGATGTATGGCAGCTACTGCAGAGTCGTTACAGAACTGATTATGCAATTTGCAAAAATCGCATTTAAAGACTAAATAAAATAATTGTAATATTCATTAAAGCTAAAAAGGAGATTTACCACAGCTAAAAGTAAAACATGCGGTACAGAAAGAAGAATTTTCAATTTTTAACTGCAAATTTAGTTGTTGATTTGATGTATGTTTTCCCTAACATTGTCGTGGTTACGACATACGAGCTAAAGAAATACGAAAACGGTCCCATTTAACTCGCAATATCTCGCAAAATATATGGGCACATGTCGATTTTTTATTTTTACCGTATCATGCATATTACAGCGATACCGCACAAAAGTTTTTTTTACAAAAGAGTACTCCGGAAATACCTTTTTTGCCAATGTAAAGGGAATTTTGGACGTACAGTCCTATGTTCCCCGTGTTAAATGACCCAACTTTGAATTCGTTTATTTCAGTATTCACGTGGGCAAATTTTGTTTTTTTTTAATCTCAAAAAGTTCTCGATATTTTCCTTTACAATATCAGTGAGTTTCAATTCGAACAGTAGTAAATGACTTAGTTGCCATACATCCTTAAATAGATCCTATTTAAATTAAATATTTTTTTGACAGTGTAACGGAGGTACACATAACGATAGACGTATAATATTCGCTTATCATATTTTCCAGATGACGTCAGCAGCAGCACTTTTTCACCTCGAAAGCCAAAAAAGTTCAAAAATAGTGAAGGGAAAACTGATACCGCCGATGGACCTCCAATTTCCTGTGGTCAGTTTTTCATTTTTTTACTACGTTTTTATTAACTCGCTTTGCTTGTTATCTGTTTGTCTGTTCGGTACAAATTTTGCAATCGATTTTAAACTTATTTCCGGATGAGCTAGAGACTTGAAACTTTGAACATAGCTCACTTCTGGGTGACAGACAAACAGACGGACAGGCAAGTATATCACAGAGAGAGAAAAAGAGAAGAAAAATTGTAAAAAAATTGATATAGAAACAAAAAATATAGTTTAGTGAAAGAGAAACAATAAAAATAATAATACTGATATTAATAGTGAATAGTGCATTAGTGCCGATTTCGACGATGGTAAATGAGACAACCCCGCAAGGCAAGCAACGCCTTGAGAAGGAGAAGAAAAATTTCACACATACAAGACTAAAAAAGCAGAAAATAAAATTATTTCAACAAAAAAATGTAAACCACGTTTTTAAAACGGACTAAAAAGTATAAAATAATTTCTCCTAGCCCCATACAGATTTATAACCCAATATAGATTCCTAACCGCATACAGATTGTCCTGAAAAGTTGTGATTGTGAATTTTTAATGACTATGAAAAAAACTTGTAAGATTTGAATCGAAAAACGTGGGGCGCTTGCATGGATAATAGTAAGGAGTGTAGGGAGTAGCTGTCGTTGAGATAACTCACACAACAGTTCATATCATTTGCTGTATAATAAAATTGTTAGTGACTTAGGGGAACTATTCATCCATCAGTTATCTATTACATGAGCCCCACGTTTTTCGTTGTAAATCTTACAAGCATTTGTATAGCTATTGAAAATTCATCATCACAATTTTTCGGGACAATGTGTATGCGGTTAGGAATTTGTATTGGGTTATAATTCTGCATGGGCTAGGAGAAATTATTTTATACTTTTTAGTCCGTTTTAAAAACGTGCTTAAATTTTTTTTTTATTTGAATAACTTTTTAGTCCCCAAATATTATTTACATACATTCCCAGCCAAAAGTAAATTTCAGTGAACATTTTGACTATTTTACGATGAATTGAAAAAAAAAATCCACCTAATTGTGTACGTTATAAACATTAATTTTGCATAATAATAATTCAAACGTATTATTAACAAATTGGTAGATAAATAATTGTACAATAAATGGAAATTAAAATTTTCCTTTTTCGTATGAAATAAATTCGTTGTCGCTTTCTGAATGTGTTCAATATTTCAGAAATTTCTTATATTTTTAAAAATTTAGTTTTCACAACATATTGAAGCCTGTAATCTGCAACTATCATCAATTAAATCACCGTGATAAATTTATAATATAATGTGGGATTTTGTTACAAGAAATACCCAAAGTTCATAATGTTTCGTTCATTTTTCCAAATGTCAAAAACATAAGAAATGTTAAATAATTATTATGGATGATGAAAAATCAATAAATTAATTTAAAACCCAAAAACGATAGTTTGGCCAATTATTTATAGCACAATCATTATTTTTGGCTAACTTATTAATAACGTTTTGGCATTGTTAATATGCAAAATCAATGTTCTTGATATCTTTAATAGTGTTGATTTCTTCAGATTTTTATTATACCGCGCGAAACTAACATTCTAACCAAACCAAACTTTTGGATGAGAATGTACGTGCCATACATACTCAATGCACTTGAATATTTTTTTAAAAGTTTTATGATCATAATTTATATAGATTCCGATACTAGTACGACTGAGATCCTTCAGACTGCCGGATTCGGAAACGGGAAGAGAGGGGCAAAGCGGAAGAGAAGCGCTGAACCTGATATGGGAAGGGTCAACAATAGTTCAGGTAATTTTTTTTTCCTGTTTAATACAATACAATCATAGGTACTGCGTATATAATAATAGACTTCAATTTCCATTTTCAGAAATAGTCTCATTCCGCAAACTCATGAAGCGAATCGATGAGTCTGACGAAAAAAGGGAAATTGCATACAAGCGCCTCTCAAAACAAATCAAAGGGATGAGGCAAAGTATTCTCTACGACTTAAAGAAGAAAATAGATGCTGTGATAAATACAGTTGCTCTGAACAGAGGACCGGGCTCAGGCTATACTCTCAAGAAACACAGAGAGACATTAGGAATGAAGCTTCCTATTGATCAATACGATTCTTTCGTAGAGTTAGACGCAATTGTTAAAGAAAATGAGGATAAGGAAACTGCTTTGGTAAGTTAAAATATTATATTCCCATCATAAAATAAATCCGGTTGGTCAATTATTTGACGTTTTCATAACCCGTATACCGATTGTAGAAGGAGATAATGGCGATTATGATGGGAACGTCCACTGGAGTGAAGGAAGCCGTGCGCAAAATTCTTGGAGGCCTGACATTGAAGGCCGTTCAAGAATTATACTCGGGCACTGGCCGAAAAGGTCCAAATGGGGTCACAAAGAAAAATTTCAGCGGGACTCACGTATACGAATGTATGAAAGGTAAATTTCCCTTTTGGTTTGTTGCTATATATTTTTGTAATCGGTACTCAATAATCGCGTAGGCTAAAACAGTTAATAAATGAACTAGTCGTAATTGGCGACAATTTTCTTTCTTAATTTCCGCGACAATACATTTTTTTAATCACCCATTATATTTTCAAATAAATATTGAGTCACAATTTTTAAAAATAATAATACTTATTTTATAATATGATTTGCAACATTTGTGCAAGGGAGTTCATATTTTTTAAATTGCAATAAATACATTTTTATTATCATTTCAACGATAATTATTCCAGAAAAATGGCGAGGGGGTATACTTAAGGTAATCCTATCGCCAGGCTTCAATCCATAGGACCATCATAATTTTTTTTAGCTTCACTAACAAGGGGACAGTACGGCAGTCGGACTTTTGTAATTTTTCGTACTCATGGTACGTGAAGTTCAGAGCACGAATATTAATATCCCAAAGCAGTTCGACGCCATATTCAGACATTTTCGAGAAAATTGACTTTGAAGTTTTCGAGCGCACTCTTATCCCACAAAGATGCAACGATATTCGAACCGGGCTCGTGGCGTACCCGGTAGCGCTCGAGTCTAGTAATCGCGGGGTCGCTGGTTCGAGTCTCACTTCGAAATTTTTTTTTTTTTTAATTCGCATACTTCCGTCATTTAAATATCCCGATAAATTTTTGTTGTATTTAATCACATATTATTATATTTAATTAATATAATATATCTATATATGTTTATATATGGACAAAATCCATATATAGTTACTTATGTACAAAATTCATTATAGTTATACATAATTATATATTTTCTCATATATGATCATATATTATTTATATATAACAATAGGTGATTATTTATAAAAAAATAAATAAATAATCCCGGGATAAAAATAATAAAATCTATGCTAATTCACATATATGTAATTATAATTGTCAATGATAAATGCAAGTCTTATTTTTGATTATCTCTTGCTTGAAATTGCGAATAGGCGACGTAAAAATATCCAGAAATATGTGAATATAACTCACATATTTCAACATTTATTCTTCTATTTATATTTCTATTAATCTACAAGGGAGTTTATGTAAATATTATTACTGGATATTTTTACGTCGCCTATTCGCAATTTCAAGTAAGAGATAATCAAAAATAAGACTTGCATTTATCATTGACAATTATAATTACATATATGTGAATTAGCATAGATTTTATGATTTTTATCCCGGGATTATTTATTTATTTTTTTATAAATAATCACCTATTGTTATATATAAATAATATATGATCATATATGAGAAAATATATAATTATGTATAACTATAATGAATTTTGTACATAAATAAACATATATAGATATATTATATTAATTATATATAATAATATGTGATTATATGCAACAAAAATTTATCGGGATATTTAAATGACGGAGGAATGCGAATTAAAAAAAAATTAAAAAAAAAAAAAAATTCGAAATGAGACTCGAACCAGCGACCCCGCGATTACTAGACTCGAGCGCTACCGGGTACGCCACGAGCCCGGTTCGAATATCGTTGCATCTTTGTGGGATAAGAGTGCGCTCGAAAACTTCAAAGTCAATTTTCTCGAAAATTTCTGAATATGGCGTCGAACTGCTTTGGGATATTAATATTCGAGCTCTGAACTTCATGTACCATGAGTACGAAAAATTACAAAAATCCGACTGCCGTACTGTCCCCTTGTAAATATATTAATGATCGTCTCCGTAAAATTTCAGGGTCGGTTATCGACCTAATTACCGAGAGAAAAAAATTAAAATTGCATGTTTTTGTGAAGGTATTCCGAGACGACATACAAAAAATCCAATTTCCGTTCGCCACAAAAGTATATATAATAGTGAGAATTTGTCAGATGCTTAAAAATAATCAGGCTTACATACTTAATACTTGTAGTAATCCAATGCTCTCAGAAAAAATTACGTTTATAGACCTAATTTCCATGTAATATCAAGTTTAATTTGAACTTCAGGTATTGGATTTATTACCACTCGCTACGATAGAGGCGACAGCAAGGCAACAGCCGACTGCAGTCCTAACCTCATCTCACTCATTCGAATTTCCACACATATTTGATTTTTAACCGACATATTTCGCCGACACAAATTTTCCACGCTTTTTACCAGGCGTGGTCCGAACACAATGCTTTACATTTCCCGCACCTGACATTGTTTTGGCAGATCGACGTTGGAAAGCATGGAGGTTAAACTCCATTGTTGCCAAATACTAAACCTAGAAATACTGCGCGAATCGTTGGAATAGCTATTTTTCATTTTTCTAATTATATGTGCACATTCATTAAACAGTTTACACATGGAAAATTGTAGTTATTACAATTTTTTTGCATATGTAAACATTTAAATGGCACAAGTCTCAAGTATGATCAGCGGTGTCACTAGTGTGAAGCGATAGAATTACCTTAAGGAATCATCACAGTGTAACGGGTCGAAAAATAGCTGATTTTCGCGTTTACTTTTTAAATATTTTTTTAACGGTCGTAAATGTCTTCGAAAAAAGGAGTCCTCACGGTGTACACGGTTGTGGCCGTAAATATCTGAAACAAAATTTGTAAAGAAATGATCAATCATTGCGAAAGCCGCTATCTTGCTATGGAGGTTTTTTTCAAATCAAAATGGACAAAATGGCGGTGGTTTGAAAAAAAAACGTATCGAATTTAGCATATTTGTCGACAGTTTCTCGTGGAAAGAAATATGAAGATAAAAAAAGCTTCTATAGCAAGATAAAGAATGTCATGAAGAATGATATGTCAAAATTCGATACGGTTAGCTTGAAAACTCTTCCTTTGAGAGTGTACACCGGTTTGAAAAACGACATTTCGAGAAAAACGTGTTGAATGTTTCGAGTGCGGAATTTTCTTATCATTTGTCTACTTACGATTAATCGGCGATGCCAGGTCCATGTTTATAACCGTTAATACTATCGGTTAATGCAAAAAAGTAGATTTTTTGAAAATTTTACACTGGCGATTTCTTAATGCTCTAAATTATAAATAAAGGATCGTACTTAAAATGCTATGTTTGCGGTTTTTTTCAGATGTCATTCGAGAAAAAATCGAGGTAGACGAGGGACACATTCTCACGGCTACAAGCCGATATTTGTCTGGAGCAGGTGACCGTGAAGGCGGAAAAGCGGAAAGAGATGCCAAGAAATAAAATAAACTGGCACCGACGGGAATATTTTCAGTGATTCATTTTCTTCCTACTTTGGTTATATCTTAATAAATATAGTTTCATAAATACTTTAAGAATGTTGAGCCTTCTTTCAAGCCTCTCCTTATCCCAGTTATGCAACCAAAATAGCGATTTAGCATGAACCTGAATACTGGCAAAGTACTGATTGAGGAATCCTCCTAGAACAAACAATAACTTTTGGCCCAAAACGGGGCACATATTCTGAGCCACGACCAGTAACCAATATCGAGCCGATTCATGGCACCATAAGTTTGACGGGAGTTAAAGACCCAAAATTGTCCCAATACGAATTTTGACTTGGGTAAAGGTTGGCCCTTGATAGTCTACAAGTATCAGCACTTGTGGCGTCAGTACTGAGCAAAGGTTCCAGTCTATACATGGGCATGTACTGGCAAAGTACTGATTTAGGGTTTGTCTCAAGACTGGCAATAATATCTGGCCCAAAACTGGGCACTTATACCGAGCCAATACCCATAAACGGTCTCGGGCCGTATCACGCCGCCATAAGTTGGACAGGTATTAACAAACCAACGTTGTCTCAATACTGATTCCGACTTGGGCAAGGCTTGGCCCTTGGTAACCTGCCAGTATTAGCAGCTCTGGCATCAGTACTGAGCCAAGACTAAGCCAAGTCCCCAGTCTATACACGGGCATGTACCGGCAAAGTACTGATTTAGGGTTTGTCTCAAGACTGGCAATGATATCTGGCCCAAAACTGGGCACTTATTCTGAGCCAATACCCGTAAACAGTGTCGGGCCGATTCACGCCGCCATAACTTGGACCGGTGTTAACAAACCAATGTTGTCTCAATAGTGATTCCGACTTGGGCAAGGCTTGGCCCTTGGGAGCCTGCCCGTATTAGCAGCCCTGGCATCAGTACTGAGCCAAGACTAAGCCAAGTCCTCAGTCTATACACGGGCATGTACCGGCAAAGTACTGATTTAGGGTTTGTCTCAAGACTGGCAATGATATCTGGCCCAAAACTGGGCACTTATTCTGAGCCAATACCCGTAAACAGTGTCGGGCCGATTCACGCCGCCATAACTTGGACCGGTGTTAACAAACCAATTTTGTCTCAATAGTGATTCCGACTTGGGCAAGGCTTGGCCCTTGGGAGCCTGCCCGTATTAGCAGCCCTGGCATCAGTACTGAGCCAAGACTAAGCCAAGTCCTCAGTCTATACACGGGCATGTACCGGCAAAGTACTGATTTAGGGTTTGTCTCAAGACTGGCAATGATATCTGGCCCAAAATTGGGCACTTATTCTGAGCCAATACCCGTAAACAGTGTCGGGCCGACTCACGCCGCCATAACTTGGACCGGTGTTAACAAACCAACGTTGTCTCAATACTCATTCCGACTTGGGCAAGGCTTGGCTCTCGTCCAAGTACCAGATGCCTGCCAGTATTGGCAGCTCTGGCACCAGTACAGTGCCAATACCAAGCCAGTTTGCAATACGTACATGGGATGATTAGAAATTCTTCCCTTTTGCATAGACGAACATAGGGAAAACTAGCCATTCGTGGAAACCGAAACGGTTTAAATACTATTCAGAAAAGATTTCGTATTATTATTTTATTTTTATTTATTGCTTGATGTATGAGGAACAAGATGAAAAAAACGTATCGGTTTACCACCGGGTTAATAAGATATTAGAGTACAGAGTACGTGAAGTGGAGCCTAAAGATTCGTTTCATCTAGTCGGCTATTGAGATTTGGCAACGGCGCGTTCACGGACGAGACCACACACAACCCCATTTTGAGCGGTCGTTTTGAAAAATCGTATAAATGGGTATACACACATTGGAATCAATTTGCGATGCACTTGCAAAACTAGCGATGGTATACGGATCTCAGGTTTTATAAATTGATTTTAATATTTTACATTATAGTCGGTTGCAATGTACAGATATATACACGTCACACATGTATAAAGATTTACTAATTCGAAAATACAAATAATACATTTACTTCATATAGTTTTAAAAAGGTCAAGTGATTAGAAAGAGAAAAGAAAAGAGAACTTTCATGACGGTTTCTCAACCAAGTTTTTTAATTGCGTTACAATATTCTTAATTACTTTTTTATTCTTTGATACACGGGGGCAACCGGAAATATCCGATGCCACGAGGACTTTTATCGCCTCTTCACCGTCTTCGGCAAATGATTTTGTTAAGTGGTCGATCGATATTCCAGCTTTAGCCATTTTTGTTTCCATTCCTGTAGAAACGCCTTCAGTTATACACTGAAAACTGCTTTTATACAGTTTCGTTTGCGCGATTTGTGCCTCGGCAAGGAATATTGCTTGCAGTGTTTTAGTTTCAACTCGCAGTTCTTCTTCAGTAATGTCTGAAACTTGGACGATTTCCTCCAGAATTCTCACGTCGACAGCTCCATTATGAGATCCAGCAGAAGCAGAATCTCCGATCAAATCTTCGGCCAAAGTTGATAAGCTAAAAGACTGCTTTGATTTAACCCTTTCCGGAAGGTTTTTTCAGTGCTGACAGGCTATCACAAAAACCGTAAACAATTTTTCGAAACTCGGACAGAAGTCCAAGACTTCGTACTTCTTTGACTAGCTTAGGCGTGTCGAATCTATGGCTATTGTGAGCTACGAGTATCGCTGGACCCGGTTCCCGATAATGTAAGATCGCTGCATGGCAACTCTCCGAGGTACGGTCGTCAATTGCCGCCCTCGTAAATACAATTCACCACCTTGAATGGTTAGTCCTAAAACAGTCAAAATTGTGTTTAGAAACAAACATAATTTAATACTACCTATAACTAATATCGTCAACAAAAAAATTATACCAGTAATAATAGATGCTGCCTGAGAAATATCGTGACTTGGAAGAATGTATTCGTTGAATTCATCGGAACCGCGTTTCGCCGATATTTGAATTACTTCAGAGGTGTTCTGAGACCTGTTGTTTCGACATCAAAATATATAAAACTGCTTTCGTCAGCGATAAGTTCGTTTCGAAGAGATACATAATCATCAACGTCTACGACTGCGTTCAGCCCGCATCCTGATGAATATGTGATGCCCTCTCTATTTTCAGCGCTGTTGTTGTTTTTATGTCGAGCCTGGAATAATTTTCGTCGTCTTCTTTTGGCCACGATGGTTTTTGAAAATTCATGCTGGGCTTTTCGCTTCGCGTCTTTTTTTCTCGAAATTCTTGAGTACTCTTTCCCGGAGAGATATCGAGTTTTTTGTGGATGTTTACGACATAGCTGGTTCCATCATTTTTCTGACAAACGGCAGCGGCAACACGAAAATCATTCGATTCAGATCCTCCGTAATGCCGAGATTTTGGAGCTTTACTAGCGACTATTGTATGGAATGCTTCGTTTGCCTGAGTAGAGCCGCATGGTGTGAGTTTCTCGGCATTCGCTGCAAATTTTTTGAAAATTGTTGTTAGCGCAGCCTTCATTTGCGGATCTGTGAGACCTATTCCTCCCAGTAATATTTTGTTTGCAAGTAGTCGGATTATCTTTGTACCCACACCACGTTCTGTTACAGTTGTCGTGATTATCGAAAGCATGCGAAACAATTGTGAGAAGACCAGCTCTCACCTTCTCAACATTGTTCTTGTTTGTTTGTAATACGCAACCGAAACAATATTTCATATAAGCGATGACTTAGCTCGGGATTCGTATACTCCACATGTCTTTGGAGAGCGTGCATGTCGCATGATTTTTATCGGACTCCTTTTCGATGCGATGGTTTGCTTCACGTCGTAAATTGGCAATGGTGGACGAATCGTCGTCCCCAATAATTGTACTAATTTGTACATTCTCCTCTTCCAGCATTGGATTTTTGGTGATAATTTCGACTGCTATTTTTTGCTCCATCGATTTGGAACTGCCTTTGTGATTCACTCTGCAATCGTGATCACTCGGATTATATCCTGTCTGACAAAGCACGCACCGTTTATTTCGTGTCGCGTATCCCACAACCTTGCCGCTCAAAGATCCAATTGCAATTCCATGTCTGTAACGACAAAATGGCAGAAAAAAATCCAGTCAATTCTGCAGTTTTTATTACATGATTTAGATGCCACGTTGAAAAATACCTGTAAGGCTATTGTAAGAGCGACCGGATCCTTTTTTTTGCCATCCGACATCAAACGAAACTTTTATCTTCGTCGGAGAATGTGGGGTTGATTCCTGGGCATGTTGCCCTTCAGTGTGCTCTTCCGCACTGTCTAAGCTGTGGGCAAAACGTTGTATAGAAGGAATGAGCAGGAAAATGAATTTAAAAGCGAGACAGTATTGAAAACAGTAAATTCAGTCAGATGCGCAATCTACACGCCTTGCATATTATTTTCAAAGCGAACATTAAGCAAACATCAAGCATATTAAAGATCCAATATTACCAATAAAACCAGAATAATCATTGTTAATAGGAAAATTTGCAATTTGTGACACGTGATTATGTAAAAAAGGGAGAGATATGTCGCCACAGCAGTCAGCCTTATTACTGAAAAAATAAGATTGAAAATAAGCATGCCGAACGAGCAAGGGGAATCAGCTCCACTCCAAAATATAGAGTTACGCTGGATATAACAGTTCTCTGTGGAAAATTAAAACAGAAACAAAAATAGAACACTTTTTCTTCGGAATTTTACTTAGTTTCTCGATTGATCTTTTATCGTCTCAGGAGTCGAAGATCGGCAACCTAAAAATATAAAAACGGAATTAATGATTAAAGCAGAACAAGGTGTTGATTATCACATACATAAAAAATTATCTTAATAATTGTATCAATTTCATGAATTGAGGTATGAAAAGAATAATCAACGGTTTGGTACTTTTTAATTGATTGGAGAATTATTTCAATATTCAAAGGGAACAAAAAATCTTATTGTGTACACAGCGGACACTGTCATCTTACCGTTCTGTTTGAGATAATTCCTTTTCCTGTTGTAAGGCACTTCTACAGCTTTCATTCGCAGTCCCCTCAATCGCTTTTCCCACGTATCGCTCATTACGCTTCATTATACCATCGTCAATGGATGGTATATTTAATTCCGACAAAATGGTATTCAAGTGAGTTGCGCCTATTCCACCATCCAGCATACCTGAGCACAAGTGTTTCAGAACATCACGAATTCATTTAAGTGTTCGCTTTGCGTGAATTTCATCGTCGGTGTAGTTCGAATGTATATTTTAGGTTATGAACTTACCAATAGCAGCTTTTACGTTCACAACGTATTGTCTGGTATGGCAATCACGCCGAAAAATCCATTTTGATGTGTGTACTTTTTGGAGGATCAAACACACATAACATCGTATCGTAAATACACTCGCGAGTCCGATTTTGATTTCGTCTACTATGTACCGAAAAGACAGCGGAACGTTGCACTCACGACACCACATTTCACGAGTTAGTATATCAATATCAATTATACGACGTCCCTCAGGAATATCATCCGGAATTTCTTCTTCCACTTTTCTTCATTTACACGCTGCGACTAAATTTTCTTTCCACTTTTCTTTTCTTTTCGTCGAGAATCGACCTCCTCTATCACGCACACGTGGTTCAGGCGTCGCCATTTTTTTCAATCCTTAGCCGCCGAAATAATGTCAACAAGAGACTCGATCTTCGTTGACAACGTAAGTCGTGCACTGCTCAGTAACATTACCAACGTGTTAATCATGCGACGTTGCCAAATCGCGTGCGAACTTTACACTCATTCGCAAAGCTTTCATTTTCGGCCATTTGAATAGTTGGTATTAGCCAATACGAGAAATTTTTTTTAATCATTTCTTTAATATTTGATTAACAACCTAACGTTATGATATTTTTCTAAAGACAATAATGTCTCCCGAACTCATAAATATCAAATTTACATTTTTTAGAGATCCATGACATTTTTTTTGAAGGACTGTGATTTGACTCTACTGGACTAGGGTAGTTACCTTAATAAGTCACGTTTATACCCCACGCGGAATCGACAAAAAAATTACTGGAGCAACTCGAGTAGCGATGCATCGCATTTAAACCAGCATTGTCTCCAACTATCATAGCTGATGAAAACTAGCTTTTTTGTAACGTTCTATCATCTTAATCAATAGAAATATCTTCCGAATCTAAAAATATTCATTGTTGAACTAAGACACGGTTATCTTGATAACTAGCGAGGAGCGTGAAAAAAATGCTACTAAGTCGAGATTGCAATTGTAATGGAAAGCACCGGAAACTTATATATACTGCTCCCATTCGGTGTACTCCGACATGAGAACCGATTAGATTATAGCATTCGAACTCGTCATAGTAAATGTACATGGGTATTACAAATTTATCTGGAAAAAGTTCGCGACGTTTACTTTGCAAAGAGGACTCGTATCACTGACTATTGGTCGTTAGCATTTTCATGCATGTACGCGTGGGCCATTTCAAAGATTCTGGATAAATTCAAGATGGACTTACACTGTGTCCGCTACATTGGTACATCAACGCTTAGTTGATGTCAATCGGCACTCTTACTGTTCTGTTATCGATAGTTGTATCATCAATTCTTTGACGGACGAAAATCTTTCTTGGCGCAATATAAATTTTTCCTTTCTTTATCCTCTGCATCCTTTTGTATTCACTTGCGTTTTCACATAACGGTCTATTTAAGAAATCAGTGATATTTCGGGGATTATCTTGCGTACCATCTGTTTTCTTTACTTCGATTTCGGTCATTATTCCAACGTTGCATAGCAAATTAGAGACATTTTCAATAATCATTTGAATAGCGCTACGAATAGACCTCTGTTACGTCTCGGAGGTACGTTCGACCACATTCTTCGGATTTCTCTTAAATAGTGACCACCGGATCTTGATCGGGAGAATGATTCAGACGTCCGTATTTGATAACTCGACCAGCCGTGACTCAGAGGTGCGACTTAACTTGGTCATCGGCGACTCAGACATTTAGTAAGGTCTTGATCGAAGGTGGTTCAATCGAATGTGAAAAAGACTCGTGTGTAAAGGAACAAGACGTCGAAACATGAAGAGGCGGACAGGATTTGCAAGGAAACGTATGGGTCTTCTTCGTTTAATAATGGAAATCAACTAATCGAGTTTTATGGTGCTATCGTTATTAATTTTATTTAGACAATTATTGTAGTGCGTGTTAATGATTTTAAAAGGTCTGACCCGAGGGTCCGCGGAGAATAGACTAACTGATTTTGCTTGCGCGCTACCATAAGTAAGCCGAACGATTGTCGCGAGGCGGCCAAAAATTGATGGCAGAGCAAAAGTATTGCTATATCCGCATTGAAAAACTACTAATCGCTAAGGACGCTCGAAACGCACGTCTGCACTTTCTTGTTCTGCTGGATTATTTAATAAAAGTACCGTTGGACGTGGGATAAACATATATGAGTTGTATGCTTCGGGCGGGTAGTGTAGGTTCATAACGTGGAAAATGTTAAAGCACGTACCAACAGCCGCAAGAATGGTGCTCGTTTTATATTCCAAGTTCGCGAATACTACATAGAAATCTTTAGCCGTATGGAATGCTTCCCCTACGATGTCCACACATGGTTGGATTGGCCGCAATGGTCTTGGATGTTTCCTTTTTTTTCTGATCGAGGCGAACTTGTTTATCCACCGACACCTTAACACAAAATAATGTGTTCGTTATTTTCACAGTAAATATACAAATGTTTCCTGAACTCCAGCTATTGTGGGTTTCTACTATTTTCTTTCCCATCTACAAATGTGAATAATTAAAAATATTGAATATTCATTACTACTATGATATCGCCATATTTTCATTACCTTCTGATACCGTCGGGAGACGTGTGTCGAAAATTAGATTAGCACGTGAATATTTTTTTTTCTTGAGCGTTCTTCCAAAAGTTCAATCAGCTTCGCCTTAAAAATCGGCCAGTTGTGTCTATTTCCGAGGAAATAGAGCGCTTACAAGATTCGTGATATTTCACCACATTGAGCTAACAAACTCTAAAGCGAGGTCCAACAGAAGTCCATCAAAATTTGTTACAAGCGAGAAGAAGCGCGTGTTTCACTTTCTACACTTGCGAGGATAATGGCCGCTTTTCTCTCACAAGGGGGCATTGCCTACTCCCCATCACCGATTTCGCTCAAATTGATAGGACATGCAGGGCTTGGCTAGAAATTAAAGTACCCGAAGTGGGAACTCCAGATGGCCAAGCGTTTAGAAAATAAAAATGTTGACGCGCCTCTCGCACCGTATAAGAGCGATGACACACACAGCATTTTGTGCTGAGTCGGCGCATATTTCTGTGTTTTCAAATAATGCAAAACACACGCTGCGGCAAGGGTTGCCTAGTGGCGCCAAACAGTTTGAAAAATCGCCAATTTGGCACATAACCGCCACTGGAGACTTTTTTTCTTTTTCTATATTTTTCTCAATTTTTATGATATTCATTTTTCAATTAAGCAAAGAGGTGAAAATTTTATTTTACTTATTTATTTATACGCAAAAGGCATATAGGACGTCATTTTCTAATGAGCGCATAATCGTAGAAAATTTGGAGTTGCTGATTGACTCATGGGGAGGACAAACAAATCCGCAATTATACGACTAACTCTTCCAAGATGAAGAAGGATTGCCAACTTGTAGCATCAAAGTAATTCCCCCTAAATCTACTCCACTGGTGCAACCCTGCGATGTATATTTTTATCGTCAGGTTAAAAACTTTATTAAAAAATACAAAATTGCTCTTATCTCATCGAGCAATGAAAAGAAATAACTTCCCGAGAAGACTGCATAAAAATACATTCGATTGTTCATCATCAATTGTCCGCGCCAATATTCGGTAACATGTTACGTTACACGTGGTTCGCTTCTGAACTTTGCGATGGGAGAGAATGCTTTATGAATGTCAATCAAGTACGTTTTTCCATGGAGACGTTGAAACAACGACGTGGTTGTAAAAATTCGGCGTTTATAACGTGTGCTAGATGCAGAAGTAATTATTGTTTCCCCCTGTTTCTACGATAAATATCATCCCGACACATGTAAATCATCGAATGTCAACGAATAAAGTTTTGAATTTTCATGTACAAAGTCTTTTCGTATGTGCTTTAATTACAATCCCTTGTTGAAAAGTCGGAAATCCAATTATTTACCTTTGCTATGCCTTTTGCGTATAAATAGATTAATAAAATAAATTATTCACCTCTTTGCTTAAATGGAAAATGAATAAAATAAAAATTGAGAGAAAGATTGAAAAAGAAAAAAAGGTCTCCACACGGGGAGTCGAACCCACGACCATCGAATTACGAGTCCGAGCTCTTACCACTACGCCAACCGCTGCTTGGCAAAAATACTAACGTAAATGGCTTATACGGTGCGAGAGCCGCGTCAACATTTTTATTTTCTAAACGCTTGGCCATCTGAAGTTCCCACTTCGGGTACTTTCATTTCTAGCCAAGCCCGGCATGTCCTATAAATTTGAGCGAAATCGGTGATGGGGAGTAGGGAAGCCCCCTTGTTAGTTTAAAAACTTTCGGGCAAACAACGTACATGAAGAATATTACTTTCTACCACAGTAGTACTTAGCGACGAACGAAAAATGATAAACTTGAGCTTAAAATAAAATAAAATAAAGTAACGTAACCCTAACAGTGACGCATGATCAAACAAATTAAAACTAAAATAATACAGAAATAACGCAGAATATACTTAAAGTACTTAAAGTAGATGCCTGTCTATAGCATACAGAGTTAACCAAGTGGCAAAAGAAACTCTAAAGAAATAAGAAATAATCCATAACCAAAATATCCAACGAGTCCGGAAACATCGACCAAACTTAAGAAATGACGCACCCAAATTAACAATTAAAGAGACAACACAAGCAAAATAAACAACTAAAGAAATCAAGAAATAACGAAATAACGCACGCAAAATACACCACCGAAGCAAGCGAATGCCATGTATTTGGTAAATAATGTTACGTCCGAAGCCGTTTAGAAAAGATATATATTTCTAGAGTTATAAGCGTCGAGCGGTAAACGCTTTACTCCGATTACTACCCTAATGAGTCACGAGTGCTCTTCGGGATAATAATTATGTGGGAACGTTTGCTGTGAGACCTCGAGAGATCTTGTTTCTTTTATGGATTTAGGAAATTGGTAATAAAGGGACTTCAATGTCTTGAGTCACACAATAGTTTAATAAACACTCGGTGAAATAATAATTTGGTACATTCCAAGTTAATTTATAATGTGATAAATACCTTTGACAATCAGGAGCGGTGTCGTCGCTTAACAATAACGTATTCTTGCTTTCGTTGAATATTTCTTTAAACACACACGCGTACTCTCGCAATCTTCTAGAGATCTGGTCGCGGATTAACAATAACTTGTACTTGAAATATTTGGTCGTTTGACCCTTTTGATTATAAAACAATATAAATTGACTTTAATAATTACGCCGAATCACACTCTTCTACAGAAGACCCGGATTTCGGACAGCGTAACGACGCGTGAAAATTATGGTTGAAGACTAACAACAATTATAATATACGTCCGATACTACTGTCGGATCACTCTCTTCTACGGAAGACCTGGATTACGAACAGTGTATCGGCGTTAAAAACTTCGGCTATACTGCGCTCTTGTCGTCGAGACAAGGAGGTTTTATAAGGGGGAGATGACTTTGCCAGAAGGGCTACTCTCTTAATTTGGGCACAGAGAAGAACTATTTTTCGTCTAATATCCGAGAATTCGACCTCCTCTGAGAAGCAATAAAAGTTGGATATTTTGGATCTCTACCATGTCGCATTGCCGATCCCTATCATAGGGCTTGAGGCTCCGGCCGGAAAACTTTTATTACTGCTCTCATGCAGAGCGGGAAAAAATAGCAGAGCGGCTCGCTACACGAAAATACATGCATTAGGTATTGTGCCCAGTTGATAAACAAGGAAAGCGTATATCTTTGCTATGGTCTGTGATGCACGCGTCTATAGTGTATGAGAAGCAATACAATTGTGATAGGTATCTCAAACGCTTATATTTTTGGTTGCGGTGAAAAATAGCAATAGCTGACTATTGTTTCTCGCACGTGTACAATTATGTGTGTGCTGGTCAAAAAGAAATCAAAGAAAAACGTCGTACGTGACACCTCCCCACTTAGACTAGTCATCGTCCTCGGTGACTTCAAATTTATGCATATTAAAATATGGTTGTATTGGAATATGTATAAATGGTACAAGAATCATTGACTCTCAGTTTGAAATATGGTTTCAACATCTGGTTGTAAAATTCAGGGTCGTAAGGAGTAGGGTACTAAGTTTTTCAAAGGGGATGTGGATTATGAATGTTGTTCTGATAGCATTTCTCCATAGACTCGTCATCCTTGGTGTGGGTGACAATATATTTCGTGCGTTTCGACATCTGACGAGGGTTTTGATAATGAGTTCGGTTATTGATCGATCGGTATTGGTTTGTAAATTCCATCTGATGTGCATATATGTCTTCTGACAATGCTCTCCTCATGGAAGATACATCTAGACATTGCGATTGTTCAACGGATTACAAACCGAGGTTGTATGTGGCCGTCAATGTTTCGACCAGGGACGGACATATAAATAAATGCATGAACGTGTATATATATATGTATGGTTATATACGTTTTTTTAAACCGATACTCTCCACTCGATGTTCTTGAATACGCATCGAAATATGTTGGAAACTGATTTGACATTCTGCGGTGTTTCCGGATATAAGGATCGGAACAGAGGGTAGGTGATGACTGTGATAGCGGAGTTGAATCCATTGGTATATAATAGAAAGTTTAAATATTCTGAATTCTAATCACGATATCATTCTTTCTTGAAATTTAATATGCATTAATTTGCGTTCGTTATCGTTATCATTATAGTTATTAGTTAATGACGGTAATGTATTACTATGTATCATAGGTGTTTCAACGTTCTGTCTATAGTTTTCTATATTGACAATATTTGTTTGTTTTAATGGGCATACGGTTATCGTATGGTTATTACGGTTTTCCGTCTCGAACGACATCATGAAAGACGGTTTGGTACTCCAGTATAGCAGATCAGTTCGGCATTTTCGCAGCCATCGCTTCCGTGATCATTCTTGCAGTTCTTAATGTTTGAGCGCCGTCAGCGATATTGTCTTTGTTGGACAGCATCCAATGCGTCGATGGATGTGGCTTGGTTCAGCCTTAGGTTCGTGGTAGAGCCGGTAATGCTGTCGATTGGTTGGTCTTCATGAGCGGGTGAAACACAATTTCCGAGTGGAAGCGAGGAGAGAATTGTAATTATTTTGTATACATTTGTTTTGTTCCTTTGGAAATCCCTTGAAAAATAAGAAAAACGTGTTATTGATGCACACATACAAAAAAAAATATAACATAAGTGATATTCAACTATAAAGTATCATTAAGTCACTCAAAGTAGTAAGATAAATTGTCATCGTATACAAGGTTTTAGTTTGTCTAAATGTTTAATTATACGTTTCCCAGTTTCAGTTTCTAGTACAGCATTATGATTGTTGAGGATTTCAGTTATCAAATAAGGTCCGGTGTAATGACAGTCGAATTTTCCTCTTCGCGGTTCTTTTATCACGTAGGCCATATCTCGCGGTTTGAAGTTAACTTCGTGTATTTGCCTATCGTAGTACCGTTTGGAGCGATATTTCGATTTTAATAACGATTTGGAAGCGAGTTGTCGCATTTCATCCAATCGGGATGTAAGGTCGCACAAGTAATCGCCATAAGTTTCGATTTTCTCGGCGGAAGGAAAAGAGCTTAAGATACGGGCAGGTTTACCGTATACGAGTTCGAAAGGAGTGAAATTAGTAGATTCGTGAATTGAGGTGTTATAGGAGAACATTGCAAAAGGGATGAGTTTGTCCCAGTCTTCGTATTTGTCAATGTAATGCTTAATAAATTCAGTCAAGACAATGTGGCTTCGTTCTAAAGATCCATTAGATTGGGGATGGTAACCTGAAGTTGTAACGTGTTTGATTTTAAATAGTTTGGCAAGGTGGTGAAACACCTGTCCCACAAAGGATCTTCCTTGATCGCTCAGAATGATTCTTGGGGTTCCAAAATGAATTATGACGTTACGAGCTAGAGCGTCAGCAATTGTTTCAGCTTTTATATCGGGTATGGGTACAGCAATGCAATATTTAGTAAGATTGTCCTGTATAGTGAGGATATGTCGATTTCCGTTTGGCGTTATGGGCAATGGTCCCACTGTGTCGATCGAAATTTTATCAAAGGGTTCTGCTGGCGTATCAGTAATTATCATAGGCTCGCGTGTTTTAATCCGAGTCAGTTTTTGTTCTTGACAACTGGGGCAAATTCTCACGTATTCCGTTACTTCAGCTTTGAGGTTAGGCCAATAAAATCGTTCTCGAATACGTCGATAAGTTTTAGTTACTCCTTTATGTCCGCCTACTAAACTCTCGTGATACTCGGAAATTATTTCGCGTCTTATTTCTTCGTCCGGTATTACAACGTTACCTTGGCAAAGGACAATAGAACAATCGCAATCGTTTAAACATTCTTCGAGTATTTCCGTTATAAAAGCGTGACTGTAAGTTTCCAGCATGTCTCCCGGTTTTGATATCCGTAATGATTTGATTTGATACTCGGTTATCACGTCTTTTACAGTATGGAGCACGTTTTTCAGGTCTTGGATTGAAAAAGTTTCAAAGTGTTTACTTTTCATTACAGCACTAAAAATTTTGTTGTTGCCTTTTGTCGTAACTAAGACTTGATTGCATTTAGGCCTTTTCCATTTGATGTCTTGTGGGCAAATTTTATCCGTTTCAATAAGCAATCGTGAAATCATAGTTGTAAATTCACAATCGGCCGAAATAAAGTGCAAATAATTTCCTTTGTGATAAGTTAAGTTTTCATTAGTAATACTTATTTGTATTTTCTTTTTATCCTTTTCCATATTAGGGTAAAACAATGCAGGTGGAATCGTACTCGGAACCGTTTTGTTGAGCCTTGTATCTGGAGGTTCGTCAATTTCCGCGTTTTCAATTTCGATTTCGCTATCACTATCTGCAGAATCGGGATTCGATATTAATTTATTGAAGTGAGGTCGTCTTGGTGAATTAGATTCGTCTTCATTGGTACTGGTTTGTATGTTATTATTTATTGCGGGAGTCGATCTACCCGTGGGATGTCGAAACGTAATTGCGGATTCACCTAAGTTCGCTATTTCATCGTCAGCGTCATCGGAGTCAGTATGTTCGTCGGTTTGGGTGGCACATGTTTTATTCGCGTCTGAATTTCCGTGGGTATGATCCCACCAATATTTATCCCTATTGTCTGAATTCGGGCTTTCATTGTCATTTATTTCAACTATATTTTTATTCTTTGAGACCTTGGGTAAGTTTTCGTTTTCGGAAGGTTCGTCAGTCTGAAGGCTTTCGTCGATGTCAAAAGCAAATTTTAAAACGTCTGTAATCCGTTTCATCGGTCGGGATGATGGCTCGTTTGAACGTACTTGTGGCAATGTCCGTTTAGGGGCAAGGCTAGGAAATGCGCTGTGTCGGGCCCGTGCGGTAGGAGGTGCCCTTTCAGTGTTTGATGGGATTGCAGAGAAATGTTGTTTTTGCGTGGTTCGCGAGGTTTTGATAGGTACTGCTGGAACATTGGGGGTAGTTTTACGATTCCGTACTCTTTCTCCGATTGTTGCACCAGAAATGCTTGGTTCCTCAAAAAGGGTGGGTAACGGTTTGTTTTTACTGCCCAATGGTCGGCCACGCTTAATTATTGGATTAGAAGAAGTTGCAATCCGTGGGGTTACTGTCATTGATGTTTTCTTAGCGGAAGATGAAATTGGTAATATAATCGTGTCGGTGGTAACGGGATTTCGGGAAAGGGCATCGGCGTTTGAATTAAGTCGCCCTGGTTTGTATACAAATGTGTATTCGTATTCGCGTAATCTTATTCTCCAGCGGATCAATCGCTGAACTGGCAATTTTACTGAATCAATCCATCTCAACGGTTCGTGATCACTTACGAGCGTAAAGTTCCGTCCGTACAAGTAAGGTCTGAAGTGTAATATTGCGTATACCACGGCTAGACATTCTTTTTCAGTTGTTCCGTAATTTTTCTCGGCTGGATTTAAAAGTCTCGACATGTATGCGATTGGTTTATCTTCCCCGATTTTTCCTTGACTCAATACTGCACCGATTGCGTAATTTGATGCGTCAGTCGTTAAAATGAAAGGTTCTTCAAAATTCGGATATTGCAAAATTGGAGTGGAGCATAAAGCTCTTTTCAAGTAGTCGAAACTTTTCTGTTGTTCTTGTCCCCATTTAAATTCTACGCCTTTTTTCAATAAATCTGTCAACGGCTTAGCTTGTCCCGAGAAATTCTCTATAAATCTTCTGTAATAACCCGCTAGGCCAAGGAATTGTCTGATGTTCGTTACTGTCCTAGGGATTGGGAATTTATCGACCGCTTCGGTCTTTTTAGGATCAGGACGAACGCCTTCGTCACTGATCACGTGTCCGAGATAGATAACTTCTGTATTAAGAAATTCGCATTTATCGGGTTGTAATGAACGATTGGCGTTACTGAGTTTAGCAAAAAGTCTGCGGACCTTTATACCGTGTTCCTCTAGGGAAGAAGCGAAAACTACAATGTCATCGAGGTAAACAAATAGTTCAGTGTCTTGTAAACCAAGTAATACTCTGTCCATTAATCTTTGAAAAGTAGCAGGTGCGTTCTTAAGACCAAAAGGCATTCTAACATACTCGTAGTGTCCGTTAGGGGTGCTAAAGGCTGTTTTCTGTCGGTCCTTGGGATCCATTTCTATTTGGTGAAAACCTGAGGCTAAATCAAAGGTCGAGAAATATTTTGCTCCACCGAGCCGGTCAAGGAGTTCAACGATGTTAGGCAAAGGGTAAGCATCGCTTATTGTTTTTTCATTTAATGCCCGAAAATCGATAACCATCCTCCATCGTTTATCCCCCTTTGAATCTGGTTTCTTGGGAACAATCCATAGAGGCGAATTATACGGAGAAACCGAGTCGATAATTATATTATTTTCGATAAGTTTCTTCACTTGTTTATTAATTTCTTCTTTATGTACCGGAGGGTATCGGTATTGTCGAATTGTCACAGGTAATTCGTCCGTCGTAGGTATGCTATGTTTGATCTCTGACGTGGCCGGTAGTTTATCACCAGGCAGATAAAATAGGTGTGAAAAATCGTTTACAAGATCGAAAACGTGCTGTCGTTCTTCTGTATTAAGATGATCCAAGCGAAGAGATTCTTGGATGATTTTAATTCTTTCATCGTACGTTTTATGCGTATGAGCGTCAATATCATCGTTAATGTCGTGGTCGAAAAAGTCTTCTTCACTTTCGTAATAATCAAATGGCAATATCTCTTGTGGCGGTAGCTCAATCTGTAAATCGTCTTCGTATGCATTGATTGCATACACATAGCATGTGTCATTGTTATTTGAAACAACGGCATTTCCAATAAAAACGTGATCTAATGTCGGTACTCGGGGTAGAAAACCTGTTTTCAAATCTGTTTTTAATAGTTTTATCGACACTTGGGTACGACTGCGGGCCTTGAGGTTAAGAATGGTATTATTATTTTCCTTAGGTAACTCGCGTGGTGGATGATAAATTCGAGGTTGATTCTCCTCGACCCTTTCAAAAGGAATAGGTGTAATTGGCTTTGAAGAAGTAACAAGTGCGTTATGATGAAAAGATATTTCTGCTTCTTCATTTTGAAGGAAATCAATCCCAATTATTCCGTCTGCGGGAATAGCAGAATTTTCATCAAGAACTTGAAATTTTTCTGGTTTTTCGAAAAAGGTTATTTCAGTCGACCCTAGCGTATATATTTTATCGGGTGTTATACCTGATAGCGTAAGCGATTCGTGTGTTGCAATTATGCACCGTCGTTTTAGCGATCTCAGTTTAATTATATTTATATCGGCGCCAGTATCAATAAGGAAACGGCCGTAACCATTTTCGAGTTCGGGGGCACGTAGCGTTATTATTGGTGACCGTCTTTCTCCGTCGGTCCATCTAACGTATCGTCTACCGTAAGGAATTTCACAGTCGAGGGACGCTGAGTTTGTGATTCGCTCGTCGATGCGTCCATTCGACGGGCGGGTTTCAAGTTTATATTCTCGCTTGAATTAGTGCGTTGGAAAGAGGTTGTCTTCGTTTCCCCGAATTCTCCGCGAGAGAATCTTTCGTCTTTAAGAGGCTGATTTTGGTACATAGGGTAGTAAGGTGGATAATGATTAGGAGGATAGCCCGGCCAAGGTGAATACATAGGCGGCATGTAAGGCATAGGGGGGTACGCTTGTGGTGACTTTTGTACTTTAATTTAATGGAACATTCCTTCGGAGCATTTTTGTGCTGTGCTCTTATTATTTCGAATAAACCATACTTACGTGATACCTACCGTGTACTCCTTCGAGACCTGCCTGCGAAAGAGAAATTAGAAAAAAAGAGAAAAGAAGGTGTCGGACTTAACACGTAAGACCATTTTCAACATCTTAAATAAAAGCTTTTAAAGGCATATTTTTGCCATTAAAATTTGGCACGTGAAGCAGTGCTTGTTGGAGTGCCATACATTCACCCATACTTGTTAACATTGCATCAGTGATGTTTTGATGATGAGTGAGATTTGCAATTATTTCGGCGTTTGCCATTTTTCCTTCTTATTTTTTTTTGTTTCTTTTAAACATATAAATGTAATTGAAGATTCGATTATTTATTTATTTTATTCATTTATTTTGCATTTATTTTTATTTTTATGTTATTATTATTTTTTTTTATTTTCAAATAAATTTCACAAATTAAAAGAAACGTTCAGCATATCCCACCGCTGTCACCAAAATTTTCTGTTACGTCCGAAGCCGTTTAGAAATGATATATATTTCTAGAGTTATAAGCGTCGAGCGGTAAACGCTTTACTCCGATTACTACCCTAATGAGTCACGAGTGCTCTTCGGGATAATAATTATGTGGGAACGTTTGCTGTGAGACCTCGAAAGATCTTGTTTCTTTTATGGATTTAGGAAATTGGTAATAAAGGGACTTCAATGTCTTGAGTCACACAATAGTTTAATAAACACTCGGTGAAATAATAATTTGGTACATTCCAAGTTAATTTATAATGTGATAAATACCTTTGACAATCAGGAGCGGTGTCGTCGCTTAACAATAACGTATTCTTGCTTTCGTTGAATATTTCTTTAAACACACACGCGTACTCTCGCAATCTTCTAGAGATCTGGTCGCGGATTAACAATAACTTGTACTTGAAATATTTGGTCGTTTGACCCTTTTGATTATAAAACAATATAAATTGACTTTAATAATTACGCCGAATCACACTCTTCTACAGAAGACCCGGATTTCGGACAGCGTAACGACGCGTGAAAATTATGGTTGAAGACTAACAACAATTATAATATACGTCCGATACTACTGTCGGATCACTCTCTTCTACGGAAGACCTGGATTACGAACAGTGTATCGGCGTTAAAAACTTCGGCTATACTGCGCTCTTGTCGTCGAGACAAGGAGGTTTTATAAGGAGGAGATGACTTTGCCAGAAGGGCTACTCTCTTAATTTGGGCACAGAGAAGAACTATTTTTCGTCTAATATCCGAGAGTTCGACCTCCTCTGAGAAGCAATGAAAGTTGGATATTTTGGATCTCTACCATGTCGCATTGCCGATCCCTATCATAGGGCTTGAGGCTCCGGCCGGAAAACTTTTATTACTGCTCTCATGCAGAGCGGGAAAAAATAGCAGAGCGGCTCGCTACACGAAAATACATGCATTAGGTATTGTGCCCAGTTGATAAACAAGGAAAGCGTATATCTTTGCTATGGTCTGTGATGCACGCGTCTATAGTGTATGAGAAGCAATACAATTGTGATAGGTATCTCAAACGCTTATATTTTTGGTTGCGGTGAAAAATAGCAATAGCTGACTATTGCTTCTCGCACGGGTACAATTATGTGTGTGCTGGTCAAAAAGAAATCAAAGAAAAACGTCGTACGTGACAATAAAATAAAATAGAATAAAATAGAATTGGCCCAGGAGGAAATCAAAGAAAGCAAAGAAAGCAGAAAAACAAAATGAAAACAAAAATAGCAAAATTCAGAAAATTTACACAATATAGAGCCAAAATGTAGCCAAAAAAAAATAGCCAAAAAGAGTCAAGCTCAAACCAAAGCACTAGTCCCATGAATGACCCACTCAATGCCTCTCACTCGAATCGTGAGGAAGATTCATTCGTCGGAGCTGGTTACAACATTCGTCTAATACAGTTTAGGAGTTAATACCTCTAGAACTATCGCGAGAGGTGTTTATAAAGAAATCGGCCGTGGGAGAGTGGTCGTAGTGGGGAGGATTTTTGGGACAGGGTCTGGAAAATTCCAAGGGAAATGAGCACACGTGTGATCCTGGATTCTAGAAAAAGCAGCTGCACTGACTAGTCGGGTCCGTAGGAATAGAAGCGATAAAAAGGGCCGTAGAGGAGGAATTTGGAGACTAGTCACGTAAGGTGTGTGAAGAGGGATTGGAATGCAGTCGATTATACCTGTGTCCTGGGAAAGTCGGGGATGGAGTACAAAGCATCGGGTCGAAGTGCAGTGCAGAAAACGATAAGTTATAGCGCGGGGGTGCGGTCTAGGGGTACAGAGAGTCTCCGAGAAGGAAAAAGACACGGGCCGGTAAGGATCTCGTTACAATATCGATCGAGGGAGAACTGGTTACACTCACCGGTAACGAGTGCCAAAGGCGACATGCCGACACAGAGGATAGCAAATGTGAAAGGAGGCAGTATTTGCGACACACGAGTACTCGAATTAACTCTATTGAATAACTGCTGAATATAATCAGGTGTGAAGTCATTTAGCACTTTATACACCAGAATTTCCTAGAAGTACGTGCGTCTATTCCTTACTGAAAGCCATCTCAACCAATGTCTGAAAGCTGTCACATGAGCATCTCTCCGTAAATTAAAGATAAAACTAATCCAGCTATTGATGAGTCTTTGAAGCTTTATGTCGATCGTATCGCGGAGGTTACAAAAAACGGTTGAACAATAGTCGAGTCGCGGAAAGATCAACGTGCTTATTAATTTTGCGCTTAAATCCGTGGGCAGAGAGTTGCGATGATATTTTAACTTATGGAGAATGCCACGCACGTCGCGCGAAATTTGAGCCACATGGCGATCCAGGATAGAAACTCAGAGAGCATTAAACCCAGATTTCGATGCTCAGAAAGAAAGTGTAGCGGGGTGTCACCTTCCAAGATTGGCGGGAAATCTTCCAGTATCAGAGCCCTTGTGCGGGCATTGCTGCCCAGAACAAGGACATACTCAAAAATACGCATACGCATACTCAAAAATCGCGTTGACATCCTCGCCAATCAACTCAAGAGTTCGATTTAGCTCCGACGGCAAACAACTGCGACAAATCTGAGTGTCATCGGTAAATACCATGTGGCTCGAAAAACTTAAACACTCAGAAATATCATTGACTAAGAGGGAGAAAAGTAGGGGACCCAACACCGAGCCCCGAGGGACACCCACGTTCGTGGAAAGCGACGAAAAGCTATGGCCTTGCTCATCTACAACTGTCTGCATGCGACCAGTCAGATATGAATAAATCCACTTAAGGACCGAGTCCAAAAACCCCAGTTGTTCCAGCTTACATAGAAGGATTAGGTGAGGCATCTTATCGAAAGCCTTGCTAAAATCAAACATGACAAGTACCGTTAGCATTCCTAGGTCAATGGCTCTCCTACATCATCACAGATTCTTATCAAGGCAGTTTGGGTTGAAAACCCCACGCTGTACGCGGATTGTCTGGCGTCCAGTAAATTCATAGACTCAACAAAGGTGACCATTTGATCCTTAATTATGCGTTCGAAAAGCTTTGATGCTTCTGGTAAATTGGCAATCGGACAAGTGTCCGACGGCGATTTAGGAGTCCTGACTTTAGATAGAGGTCGAATATTTGCTCTCTCCCACAACGAAGGAAAATAACTGAGACTGGTCGAATTGTTAAACAATTTAGCCAAATGATTCACAACCGCAGTTGTGGCGTGACGGAGACTGAAAGCTGACACTCCATCAGAGGCCTCAGTAAGAGAGGCCGATTTCAGTAGGCCGGGTTGACGACGAATAGTGTCACCACTAATCGACAAGAACAAAAAACTGGCTCCTTGGCTGGGAATATCAGCAAGAACGCATTAAATGTCACTCCAGTCCAGAGCGACCGTTGTCGTGGAGACCGACGCATAATATTTATTTAGGGACTGACCTGAGACGAATTAAAGGGGCGAAGCAATGTCAATTTAATCAAGTCCAGTCTCCTCAATTCTTTCCAAGGGGCCACAGGGTCAGTTATTTGCAGTAATTTTTCTCGATGAAAGTCATTTTTAGCTTCCCTAATATCGTGCGTAAGTTGATCCCGAATACGACTGTATTCCGCAAGACTGAGAAGACTATTCGCATGTCTCGCAGTATGGAACACCAAGTAATAAAAATCCCTCAAAATCTATATCGCTTGTTTTACTATATAAAAAATTCTGATTTATCTCAAATATTTCAAACTATACTTATGATTTAAGTTAAAAAAAATGGTTTTACTTTACTTCTTCAATGCAAATGTACAAAAAAAGTGAAATCACTTTTATGAAATAGCCAAGCAAGTTTACTAGACATGTTGTACACAACATTTATAAATCTTAGACATATTTTTGAAAATTTTACACTGGATACATACACTGGATATATATATATATATATATATATATATATATATATATATATATATATATATATATATATATATATATATATATATATATATATTGTAACGGATCTTAATTCGTTACAAATAAATTTATAGGTTCGGGACTCGAACAGGGAAGAAATTAATATAAACTCAGGTGTTTCGGTATTTTTCAACAAAAAATCCGATTTATTCAGTTTTTTATGACAAGATATAATATAAAATTAACGCTGTGTATAAGTGTAATGTGTTGTTTTTGGTACGTTTCGTAATATCTTCCTCGGTCGGTCAAATATTCATTACTCGCATGGTACAATTGGATCGGGCGGGATCATTTATCATAGATCGATATCCGTTACCCCCCTCTCCTAGTCCTGAGGCTTTAGTCGTCGTGACTTTGCGACGCGCTCTCGCTGGCGGTGCGATAGGTATCGATGCTTGGCCTATGGCGACGCGGTAGTTTCCTTTGTAAATCTCTCTCTCTCTCTCTCTCTCTCTCTCTCTCTCTCTCTCTCTCTCTCTCTCTCTCTCTCTCTCTCTCTCTCTCTCTCTCTCTCTCTCTCTCTCGTCACGCGTCGAGATCTATTTCCCTACCCTAGGTTTGCCCTTCGCGTCGCAGTGATCGACGCTTTCTCCCGATCAATTATCGTGCGTCGATAATTGATCGCCCAGTCTTCGATCTTGGCGTGCGATGTCGCCACCTACCTGTCTACGATAGTCTAGCCGAGCGATGTGCCTCGAGCACTCGACTCACCCTTTTTGCATGAATTTCGGTCCTCTCGTTATTTCGGGATACCTCCGTGTCCTTTCTGCGATCCTGATCCGTATTAATCGATTATCACGGTGTGTTTCTGCGTGTGTGTGTGTGTGTGCCAACCCAAAAACAACACATGTGTGAGTGTGAGTGTGTGTGTGTGTGTGTGTTTCGTATGACGGTCGCGTACGCTTCCTTATCTCCTAATATAATGTTTCCTGTATTTTCCAAATTCAATTTTTTTTTCTGTTATACCTATCTGTAACGCTCGCTCGTTAGAATACCTTCTCGGACTTTATTTTCTCCTACTATGATCTTCCTACCTATTCGCTATAACTGTTCGCTCCCCTTAAGTGGTTAACTTTCCTTATTGCTCTTTTTATTTTTCTTTGATTTTCCAATATTTTCTTATTAAAAATAAATTCATTTCAATTCTTCTTCGTTTTTTGTTCCTCACCGTTCCGTGTTCCAGACGTTTTCAATCCACGAGGGATGTACTTGGTCCAGCAGTATTAGTTAATTTCCAGAAAATGAAGAGAAGATTCTAATGCTTTTTAAGCGTGTCTCCTTTTTTTCCCTTGTTTCTCAACGTTCCGTCTTCTCAGCGTTTCCTGTCCACTAGGGATGTAGTTTGCCGAGCAGTACTAGTCGATCCACGAGGGATCAAAGAAGTGATCTTTCTAATGCTTTTTAAAACATGAAAAAAGGTTAACAATGAAGGGAATGATGGGTAATTAGTAAGGGAAGGGGAAGAATAAACAATAAAATATGGGTATAAAAGAGGAGGAAAGTTGGAGGAACGTTACTTCTTCTTTTTCTTCCTTCGTGAGGCGATAAGTACCGCTCAGCAAAGTACCTCTTTTTAGGGCGGAAAGCTGAGAGAGGGAATCTTAACAAACCTAAAAAGGAAAAAGTATAGCATCCATTTTTTTTTAAGTCAAGAAATACGGAAACAAAAACCGGGAGAAGAATAAGAAAAAAGAGCACTAAAAAACATTAAGATTAAACGAAGGAGGAATAAATTACGAAAGGATAGGTAGAAAATTAGTATTAGGAGAATATAAAGTGCGAGGAGGTATCCGCAATACCAGGCGGCAAGACACACACACTTACATACACCTGTAAAACGCGAAATATCTGCAAGGGCTCCCGAAAGTATCAGGAGAACCTGAAGGTCAGAGAGGCATCGAAATTCGAAACACCACACCGACACAACACACATAACAAGCGGTACATTATCATAAGCGGGTACGTGGCGCCATCCGACGGCATCAGCCACAGTTAGAGTAATCGATTACCGACGCGCGATAATCGATTACGCTCACGGGGAGTAATTACAAGAAAGCGCGCCGTAGCGCGTCAGTCGAAAGCGCGCCGCGATCCACCGCGTCGTGAGTCAATAGAGTGGGGGGACTCAGGGACGGCGGGTAACACGAGAGCGCGCTCGGCACCGCGCGCAACGAGCGACAGTAGGAAGAGAGGGGACAACGCGCCATACTGGGATCGAGCGCGCTACGATCGATACCGCTAGGGAAAGTGGACCGCGACAGACAGCGCCACGCGCAACCTAGGGAAAGGCGCCCAGCAGACTCCGCGCGCCGTAGGCGAGAGCGCGCCGTAACTCACGCACGCCGCGAGCGCCAATACATGTAGGAGAAGGGGGAGAAAATCATCGACCCACGGTAAAGCAGTCGCGTTCCAACACACTTACCATCCGAGCGAGTCCGCTATTCGAGTATTGTACCGACTGAGACGCGACACATTAAAACACACAAAATACACTCCAGCGACACATTAAGACACACAAAATACACTCCAGCGACACAATAGGTTTGTTCGCGTTAGCTGCACTCTACACTCGCCAGTATAAACGGAACTAGGGCAGTGTCTAGAAAGTGCAGTTTATTTCCTCGTGGGTAAGCAACTCTAGCGCGAACGCGATATTGTACAAGAAACATGGCGGCGACCTAGCGGACCACACCTTAACCTCAAACAACACATGAGATTACGGAGTCTCATCTAACCGTTAAAGAGATATACCGTGTAACCTCAAGTTTGTTTATCTCGTAAACTGATTACAATAGACGGTGTTATTAAAATTATTAACTTGTACTTGTAATTGCGCTCAGAATGGATGTATTGATACTAGTTTTACATAGAATGGAGTGTTAGTGATACGATTGTAGAAATCCAAAATCTTCACAAATGCACACGTTGTTGTCAGCATCAACGACTAAGCCGCCTTCTGAATCTCGGAACAGCACTGCTGACTTAATTTCTTGCTCCTGTTCCATGTTAGCTTCTGTTTGCGTTGATAGTAGATTGGAACGTATTGTGATACTGCGAATTTATAATAAACACTTGTCATTATATCTTGTCAATTTTTTTATCACCTTGATCAATAGAAATTGATAATTATAATACTTTGTTATTTTGAACCTTTATTATTGATTGTTTTTCATAATAAATGAGAATTTGTTTGTGATTGCCTTATACGTTGTAGGTCATGTCAATTTTTTTATCACCTTCATCGATAGAGATTGATAATTATAATAGTTTGTTATTTTTAACCGTTATTATTGATTGTTTTTTGTAATAAATGAGAATTTGTTTGTGATTGCCTTAAATATTTTAGGTTATATCGTAACCTCTGTATACACTCACTGACAGTTTCGCTGGTTATGGGGTTATTCTAGTAATATCACTGTTACACTTTTCGTGTACTTTTACACCTCGTCAAGATCGAGTGTAGAAAGTCTAGGGTTAGTGGCACGAAAGTGTAGGTACACTCGTAACGCGAACAGCGGCGCGTGGCGTCATTTCCGTTAAAACGAACGCGAAAGTGTACACTCCCTAAAAAAGTGTAGAAAGTGTAGCTAGCGCGAACAAACCTATTAAAACACACAAAACATACTCCTGCGATACTCTAAAATACCCAAAATACGACAACACACCACATTTGTACACCGGAATCTTTTACTATTATATCGAGTCAAAATACTGAATAAAGGTCATTTTTATTACCAAATACCTCCAAAATAAAGAGTTTAAACTAATTTCTTCCCTGATCGAGTCCCGAACAAATAAAATTAATTGTGACGAATTCCGACCCGTTACAATATATATATATATATATATATATATATATATATATTGTGACGTGATTTTTTGAGCCACGTCACAAAAAGGCTACCGATGCTCAAGATATGCTCTCGATGCCCGGGTTGCGACCCATGCGTTAGTGTTACGGGTCCTTTCTCTAGAGTGTTTGTCTTGTTACGTTTGAGATTTAGGGTTAAGTTTTCATTTTGGTTAGGTTGGCGTGCGGAACTCGGTCGAGCGGCGTATGGCTCAAGGTACCGAGCAATCTCGACCGAGGGATGCACCCAGTGAGGCCTCTCGGGGAATCGGTGCACGCCCGGCTGAAATGCCGGCGCCCCACCGTAGTGGTGCATCGTGCTGGAGAGCGGGCCGTTTAGGTTACGGGCGGAGGCTGGAGACCTCCGCGCCGCGCTTCTGGACAGAAGCTTTGCCCGCTTTCGCACGGTGGCCCGGGGATGCGATCTCCGAGAGCCTCCATGTTACCGATGAGAAAAGGTCCCGATTTATTACCGTTCCGTTTTCGGGGTAACTCGGGCAGAAAATATAGATTCCGAAAGGAATATTCTATCAGAATATTCCAGCTCCCGAAATAATATTTCAGCTCTCGATATTGTACGAGATAAAGTTCTCGCTTGAACCGGCGATTTCGCATGGCCCGATGCCGCGAGCGTGTTGACATTTTTTCTGTTAACGCGCTTTGTCTCGCTCTCGCATAATCCCTCGCACGCCGGCCTTGGTCGCGCGAGGTATAGAGTTGCTACCGAATCTTCGCGTGAGACGGATCTCTCCAAAATCGCGATCGCTCCCGATTTTGAAGATATCGTGACAGAGTTGTCGATCAGACGCCGCGATGGAGAGACGTGTCGTGTCTCTCTCGCGCTCTCGTTCTCGCGTTAAAGGCACGTCGTTGTGCTCTCTCGTTCCCGTTCGTGTAACGTTCCGCGTGCAGTTCGTGTTCGCGATTAAATTTCGTTTACGTGAAAAGTTCTCGGGTGGATAATCCACCGGCTCCCGCACTATAAAATAAAACCATGGTTTTATTTTATTAGTGTCGTTTCCGGTGTCGCGAAAGCGACAGATCCCTCGATCGTTCACGCTACTCCCCAGTGAATCCCGACCCCTCTACCACAACCCACAGCCTGAGCGGCCGTGCTTTACCGCCACCGTTCTCCCCCGTGCAAGTGCACCCAGTTAGTCCGGTTAAACGATTCCGGCGATCAAAAATCGAGGAGGTCTCCAGACTCCGAACCCGGTTAGGATTCCGGGATACCAAAAATCAAGGAGAGCTCCAGTCTCCGCCTAGCGGGTCGGGTTTGATCACCCCGACCCCAGTTTATTCCGGTTGAGACGACCGGAGAAACAAAGTCTCTGGCGCCCCGGGTATTGCGGATGCACGCGCACGGGAGGAACGGCCGAAGGTAACGGTTTCTCGCACCAGATCTCGTGTTTAAGTTCTCGTTCCGTGGTTAGAGAAAATATCGTCCGTCACAATATATATATATAATTTTACATAATAACGTGGCATCGACTGCCAGGGGTATTAGCAACATTTCAAATTATAACGTTCCATTAACTACCAGGGCTATTAGCAGTTATGTTCTACTGCCGCTGGCGCTAGTGTCATTCGCACAGAATAACTTTGATATGGAACTTTATCGGTACGCAGGTCAGTCAGCAGGTACGAAGCTACGTTATAATCGCTTAAAAATGACTCGATAAATTGCTTTTATATAATTATCTTGTATTATGCAAATAAAATAACATTTCAAATGCCGTGTGCTCGAAGGATAGATCACTTATTTGAGCCGTACTCCACATGAATCTGGTTTTCACTTGCATAATAAATCGCGACGATTTATGTTTCGTTAACTCGAAAATTGACATGTTGAGATGACGAAACCTTTCGCCGAGCTTTTTTCTTAACTATGCACGCCAAGTCGTTGCACAGCATTTCCAGTGTACTTGTGTGGTACCTAGTTTGTACTTTTAACTAATGGTGATATCATTTTTTGCTATAATGATTTGCTAAAACTCTTTCAAACTAAAAATTTTCAAAAATATTATTCCTAAGCTTTAAAAAATGTTGTGTACAACATGTCTAGTAAACTTGCTTGGCTATTTTGTAAAAGTGATTTCACTTTTTTTTGTACATTTGCATTAAAGAAGTAAAGTAAAACCATTTTTTGAACTTCAATGATAAGTATAGTTTGAGATATTTGAGATAAATCAGAATTTTTTATATAGTAAAACAAGCAATAACGATTTTGAGGGATTTTTATTACTTGGCGTTTTTTTTAAACTTTTTTAAAGTTTTTAAGGGGGATTTCATATCTTTTTGGAAGGGGAATTTCAATATATTTGTTCAAACTAGACGTCTGCGATTTCATATTCGTATTGCACAGGGAAAAGTATTTCAAGATATTTGAATCAGTCGGAACCTAGTAAATGGCATCCACAGCATAATTTTTATTCTAAATCTTTTCATCTTTTTAATTTAATCTTCATACGTCGGATGGTGGATCTCGCTGGCCCTGCCGGTGATCTCTGAAACATATATTATTTTTAAATGTCTACTTTGCAGTACGCATAAAAAGTGTATATTCTTTGTTGAACTTATTAAAGAGAAATCGACATTTTTAACCTTTTGACATGTAAAGCTCTTAGTTGCCTATATTCAACCTAAATTAAAATTTACGCCAACCGTGAGTTCTTACGTATTTTGAGATAAAACATTGCGTCGAAGCAAGGAAATGTTTGCAAAAAAAGTTGTGAGTTTCAAATATTACATTATAAATATGAAAAAATTCACAAAATGAGTTGTGAATTTCCTCAAGTTGAAGAAAATTAAAATCGATTTCACGACAATAATATTAAAATTTACACCACAAGTGAGTTCTTAGATCTTTTGAGAGAAAACATTGTGTTGAGGCAATGTTTTCTCTCAAAATACGTACGAACTCACTTTTGGTGCAAATTTCAATCTGATCATTGTGAATTTGATTTTAATTTGTCTTAAATACGAAAAAATTCACCATTTATTTTATGAATTTTTTTGTATTTACAATTTTTGAGAATTCATTTGCATTCACAGATTTTGATGTGATTTTTTTTAAATATTCACAATTTTTTCTGTGAATTAATTTGTATGTTCAGAATATTTGTGAATACAATTGTATTTGTATGCATGCATGTGAATACAAATAAGTGAAGTATGAATAAATTTGTATTTATATTCACATGAAAAGCAGGATGTGAATATCGGGTGCCGCATCGTCGAAAGTTACCAACGATCACAAATGTAATATTGAGCAGGCACTTGTTGTCTGCTTTACTTGCGAGGCTATATGAATTCTTTTGCCTCTTTCCGACGACAGAAATCATTTTTCATTTGTTGCGAGCAGCCCAACGACATCCAGATTTTTGGAATCCTGTGCTGTTTATAGCGTAAGGTAATTTTAATTGCCTATGGTTGATGACAAATTCATCTTTGCAGCCTCTCGATACCTGAAACATTTTTTATTTCTTGCAATTTGTCAATTTATCGAAAGCCAAAAATATGAACTGTGGTAGATATACCACAATTGATAATTTTGGCCTTTTGCTCAATTTAGTGTATCGAATTGATTTTCAATATTATGAATATGAATCAACTGCGGCTAACTTGAGGAGTGGCTCATAGCTACTTTCCAATATCAGAGAAGCATTACCGAGTGTCGCGTTAGGCTTCATTGTCATGGGAGTTCTCATTGTACCGCTGTAATTTCTCAGACTGGGATAGAGGTTCTTCGCTCTGCTAACCGACTCGCAGACCGCTATCGACAGATCGGTCCAGCGTGATAAGATTCGCCATGTGCTCAGTGACGTCGATTGCAGTTTACCGGGCATCGCTGGTCATCAGGTCATGTGGCTTTTTGAAGCTTGTATTTCTCACGCGTTCGTCAAACATCACGGGGCGCTCTCGCGGCTACGCAGAGCGTCTCAAATGTGTCTACTGCGGATGTTGACAGGCAAATGTTAATCAACCCTAATAAGGGCGGGTGTTTCATGTTTATGACATGGCCGAAAGACTTTATTCGATTCGGAAAACCCCCCGAGGGTGGAAAAATTTATTGTCGTCAATTCGGTCGGAAATTCGGTGAATATTATGAGGTCAAGGGGATTGAGTACACGGGTCGAAAAATGACCCAAACAAAATGCATAGGAAAAAATCACATTACATTGGTAAAATGTCATTAGATTTTCGATTTGTCGCCGCGTTTTCGCGTAATTTCGATTGACAGTTAAAAGTTGTCTGCTAAAAGCCCATCTTACTGTATAAAGAGTCGCGGCGTGTTCAGTCGGTCAGTGGCGTCGAGATCGGTGGCGACGTCAGTGGCGTAGAATTTTTTTTTATTACTTGGCGTCACGATGCTGCCGCGTCTCTTGATCCGATTCTTACATTTGAGGCCATGTTCCACATGCCAGAAAATTTCGACGCGACCTCTCGTTCCGTCGGCAGCGCAGATCTCGCAGTTTTTAGCTACGACTGACTACCGACGGATGGCGCAACGCTCGCGAATTTGGCCCCGATCTTCGCACTGGGACGAAGAGTCGAGGCCGCGTAGCGGGTGCGTGTGTGTGTGTGTGTGTGCGGATGTTCGATACGCCGGCCGCGTGCGGTGAGAAGGCGACGATCGCGAAGCGCGCGTGTGTGTGTGAGTGTGTATCTGCGCTACGCCGGCCGCGTGTAGAGAGCAAAGGCGAGGATCGCTCAGCGTGGGAGCGTGTGTGTATGCACACAACTACGCTTAGCGACCATGCGCTCGCTCGGCAGGAGAGGAGTGAAACATTGTTACACAGGTGAAACAGTTTGCATTGTAAATACAAGCGGCCTCGGATCGATGGCTTTTTTTGACGACGGTCATCGGTGAAAATTTTATTCGATTGAACGGTCTGGCAAACGGGGTTCTCCAGAGACTCGTCTTGTGGAAGGATGCTGGCATTTACCCATGCTTTTTAATTTAAACAAATAAGCTCGAGCACTATTTGTAATATCGATGCCGCTTATCGTCGACGAATTCGATCTTCGCAAAAATCTCGAGTGAACGAGATTGCCCGAAACTCACTCTACAAGAGAGTGGTAAAATTTTACAATGCTCAATGTTTAAATAAATGCGTTCGGCGCTTTTATCTCTGCCAGGGTTCATATTCGGCAGGTTCTTGAAGAGTCTACTTTTCGAGCAGTAAATATCGCTAGCCTCGCTCTACGAAAGAGCGGTGAAATTTTTCGATCGCCAATTGTTTAAACAAATGGCCATAAATCGATTTATTTTGTCGACGACCGTCATCGGTGTAAATTCCATTACGGTTGAACCTTCTAGCACACGGGGTGTTTGCTAGAGACTCGTATTGTGGAAGGGTGCTGACATTCTCCCATCCTTTTTCAATTAATTTAAACAAATAAGCTCGAGGACTATTTTGAATCTCGATGCTGCTTATCGTCGACAAGTTCGATCTTTGCCAAAATCCCGAGCGAGCGAGATCGCTCGAGACTTACTCTACAAAAGAGTTGTAGAATGTTACAATGCTCATTGTTTAAATAAATGCGTTCGGAATTTGTCTCTCTGCCACGACTTTTTTCGGTAGGATGTCTGCGGCTAACCAAATTCGCGAGCGAACGAGATCGACCGAGTCTCACTTTGCGAAAGAGTGGTGAAATAGTATAATTATTGCTAAAATAAATACGTTCAGCATTTTGTCTCACTGCCGGGATTTATCTTCGCCAGGTTCCTCCAAGGATTGAATTTTCTAGCAATGACGATCGCAGGAGTCTCGCTCTACAGAAGAGCGGTGAAATTTTACGATCGCGATATGTTTAAAGAAGGACACCGGTGGAAAATTTTTGTGGCGATTTTTTTGGGGACTCTCCGGCGCTGAAATGCGTCTTCGGCGATGTCATGCCAGTAGTCGCAATTCTCAACTCTTGTAAGCCTATGGAATACATCTTGAAATCGACTATTGAATACAGCTTGTGGTTATTAACTTTTAATTAATGCAATTAAACATGAGTGAGATTATAGTGCGCAAAGGCTGAATCGGGTAAGAAATGAGTCAGTATTGTTCCCTGAAATGTTTTACAAACTTAAAAAAAATATTTTAAAAAAATTTTTTTTCTTAAATTTAACAAGAAAGTAGTGCAAAGTTGTGACAAAAGTCGAAGAAAATTGGTCTTTCCATTTTGATGATGATTACACGATGTTTAGGAACAATACACTTGTGCCTCTCATTGTTCTGTAAAACATTGATCAATCAGTCCGGAAAAACGGTTCGATGGATTAATTTGAAAATTAACAGGGCTATGGGGGCACATTACGCTTGGAAAAAAACGCTGCACCATTAATGTTTCCATCAATATTTGTAAAGTAGTAGTCGATTTACTGACAAACTATAAAAAGTCACTTTTTGTCCTTTTTCAAATTAGTGTTAAGGGTGAAAAAATGTTTTTCTCAAAGATCAACGAAAGGGGCTGGTAGAAAAGTTGTTCAAGTTTTGAAAGCTGCCCTTCAATTCCCGTTGCGATCATTGGTTGCTGAGTTATCGAATATCAAAGACAAAAGGATCTTTTTTCATTTAAAGTCGGATATCTCAGCATAAAAATTGACGTAGAGAGACAAAAAAAAATTAATGCTAAATCAACAAGCTAACTGACCTATATATTGAGTTACGTGGAAAAAATTACCTAGCCCGTGAACCCTTGAAAAAAAAAACAACTAAATTTGGCAATTTTTTTCCTCCGCTATTCTTGTGATTGCGCGATAACCGCAGCTCACAAAAAAAATTGCCAAAATATCGCGAAATTATAAACTTGAAGCTTCAAAGGTTTTTTTATATCTCGATGCGACCATTTTTCACATAGATACAGCGCTTCAAAAAACACTAAAAAAAATGAAGAAATGTTCTGTTCCTCTAATCTTTTGTAGTATATAAAAATTATGGTCGAAAACACGAACTTTTTTTCAAACTCGTTTCGATTTTTTTTAATAATTATTTTAAAATTTATCCCCGTACTTGACTTCTAAAACTAATATAATTAACGAAAATATTTCACTCTTAATTCCAGGATTAAATTTACGATAGTTCTACTGCGTTCCGCGGAGAGAATATGAGGTTGAAGTTTGTATCGTTGGAACGCAACGAAAACCAACATATGTGAATTCATTTAATTTATTTTGGCAAACTTTGCTTATAAAAATCGTCTAACTATTTTTTTAACTGTTTATTTATGATCTACAATATAAATCTAAACAAAAGATTTTCTATACCAATAAAAATATAAAAAATAAAATATAAGCAAGAGCTTTCGTTGCGTTCCAACGGTGCAAACTTCAACGGCATGGAGGGGGTTGACTGAAAACCAGTAGTGCTATAGCAACTTGTGCACCGCGATTTTCTATTCTTTTGACAAACAAACTCTTTTTATATACTTCAATATATACCTAATAAAGCCTAAAAGTTCTTTTGACCATGTATTTTATTGCTTTCTTTAAAAAAAAATCTAAAGAAAACGATCGAAAATGGGCAGTGACGGTGGTGTCCTTTTTCCTTGACACACTGCGTCATTTTGACCTGAACGAATTTGAAATAAAATGGTGACGTTCCTAAAATTGAAAGTTTTCAATAATTTTTTACAACAATTCAACTTTAGGCTTTCCGAGTTGCTAAAGACTTGCCCTGTGGAAGGGTGGTGATATCTTCCCATCCGTTTAAATAAATTTAAACAAATACCTCGACCACGATTCATATACACTTTGTCCACCGCTCGCCTCACGAAGGCATGGGTACGGTGCTGATGCATCAGACGACGGAGATTCAGCCGGGACATTGGCTTATTTTCCTCGAAAAGTTTCATCGGAAATATTTTGTCCATAGTCCACCAAGGAACAGAGAAGAAACTCTGCGTTGCGCTGGTCGGGACGTTGTTCGAGCCATAGAGAACATATTTTCCCATGGGTTTTACGAGGGCACATCCTCTGTTGCACTCGTTGCCGCAGACACAATCGAAAATAATGTCACCGCCCTCCGGGGATATTTTCCTCACTTTATTCCTGCAATTGCTTCCACGCTCGAGGAGATAATCAGACGTGTCGGTCGGCAGATCTTTCCAGGCGACCGTGGCACAGTGGCGAGCGACTTTCCTCAAAGATTTTCTCCCGCGTTTGATGAGGCTGCGTCGATCATTTCTTCCTAAGGCACAAAGTGGTACTTTGGTCATCATTTTTAAAAAATGACAGGAAAATGTACCTTAAATCTGGGAAACGGTGTGAGAATGTTTAATAACGGACGAAATCTAAACTGCAAAATAAACGTCTCACAGATGACAGGGACGGTATAACCCGGACAGTTTCGAACCCGGGGACGAAAAAAATGCTGAATAAACTAACTACTAATATAAGAGGAAGAAGATGATCCGATCAACGGCTGGCGAACCAAAAATTACGTGAATCAGATTACGAAATATTTACAAGGCCGACGGTAGTGCAGATAACCCGATGTGTGGCGAGGGAACAATAAAATAACGAGGACAGATAACCCGATATTTTAAAGTAAGACGGTAAGTTAGATAACCCGATGGATGTGTCGGGTACCAAAAATAACGAGGCCAGATAACCCGATATTTGAAAGGCAAATGGTAGTTCAAATAGCCCGATGATTGACAAGGGAAAAAAAATGACGAGGACAGATTACCTGATATTTGAAAGGCATACGGTAATTCTGATAGTCCGATGGATGGTGAGGGAACAAAAAATAACGATGACAGTTAACTCGACATTTGATAAGCAAACGGTAGTTCAGATAACCCGACGGATGTGTAGGGAACAAAAAAACAACGACAGATAACCCGATATTTGATAGGCAGACGGTATTTCAGATGACCCGATGGATGTGTCGGGAACCAAAAATAACGAGGCCAGGTAACCCGATATTTGAAAGGCAAACGGTAGTTCATATAGCCCGATGAATGGCAAGGGAACAAAAAAGAACGACAGATTACCTGAAATTTGAAAGGCATACGGTAATTCTGATAGTCCGATGGATGGCGAGGGAACAAAAAATAACGATGACAGATAACTCGACATTTGATAGGCAGACGGTAGTTCAGATAACCCGACGGATGTGTGGGGAACAAAAAAACAAGGACAGATAACCCGATGTTTGATAGGCAGACGGTAGTTTAGATCACCCGATGGAGGTATAGGGAGCAAAAAATAACGAGGTTAACCCAATATTTTGAAGGCAGACGGTACTTCAGATAACCCGATGGATGTATAGGCAAAAAAAGTAATGAGGACAGATAACCCGATAATTTGAAGGCAGACGGTAGTTTAGATAATCCGATGGATGTATAGGGAACAAAAAAATAACGAGGACATATAACTTAATATTCGAAAGGCAGGCGGCATTTCAGATAACCTGATGGATGTGCAGGGAACAAAAAATAACGAGGACAGATAACCCGATATTTTGATAGAAAGACGGTACTTCAGATAACCCGATGGATGTGTAGGGAACGAAAAATATCGAGGACAGATAACCCGATATTTCAAAGGCAGACGGTAGTTCAGATACCTCGGTGGATGGCGAAGAGGCAAAAAATAACGAGGACAGATAACCCGATGTTTGATAGGAAGACGGTAGTTCAGATAACCCGATGGATGTATAAGGAACAAAAATAATGAGAACAGATAACTCGATATTTAATAGGCAGACGGTTCTTGACATTTCAGATAACCCGATGGATGTGTAGGGAACAAAAAATAACGGGGACAGATAACCGAACCGATGACTTAGGACCAAAATTATCATGGTTCGATAACCCGAATGTTGAAGGGCAGACGGTTGGATAGATAACCCGAATTTTGAAGGGCTAACGATGAACAGAAAACCCGAAATTGAGAGGACAGACGGCAGGACAGATAAACCTGGTCGATGGTTAGGATGAAATCCGGATGTTTAAGGGCAAGCGATTGGATAGATAACCCGTAATTTGAAGGGCTGACGGTAGAATAGATATCCCGATCGATGCCCAGGGAATGAAAAATAACGTTTACAGATAACCGGAAATAATATTCCATAATAATAAAAATAGAAATGGGGTAAAATTTGTTACGTTTTAATGAAGCAAGATATTTGAGGTAGAGCATGGATACTGGTTTTTCGATAATATCGAAACAAAAACTGGAATATCGGACCACGCATCACATATTGGACTCAAATAATACCGGTATTTCGATATCAGAGTAAAAAAGATCCCCTTAAAAAACATGAACAAGTACAAAAAACGCCAAGTAATAAAATATGCCCTCGAAAAAATTATCGGTCGTTTCACTATCTACAAAATTCGAATTAACCTCGAAATGCTTGTGATTTTTCTCAAACCATACTTGTATTTACATTATTACTTTTCCAATTCAAACATACAAAAAAAGCGAAATAACTTTTTATGCAAAAGCCAAACAAATTTACTAGAAACGTACACAAAATTGTCAAACCCTAGAAATACTACTTTTCTCAACAATTTATTTTAAGAAACCATATTACTATTATAATAAAAAGCACGAATCACGATTATATAACAGTACAACGTATGTATCACACAAGTACTGTATGTATGTATCACTGGAAATGATGTGCAACGAATTGGCGTGCATGGTTAAGAAAAAACACTCGGGAAGATACACGATTTTCTTGGAGAAACGTTCCTACCACTTCCACTTTTGCAACAATGTATTTACTTAGATTATTTGAAAGTGTAACATCGCATCAGTTATTGCATCATTTTCAAATTATGTATATAAAGTGAGATTTCAAGAACCGTGTGGTCTAGGGGTACATCGCTGATTTTTTTTTGTGCTGTGCGGATCAGAAACTTGGTTTGCAGTTACATGATAAATTGCGTCAATTTATGTCTTTCTTAACCTGATGGTCAAGTTGTTGAGAAAACGTCATCCTGCGCCGAGCTTTTTTTCTTAACCATGCACGCCGAGTCGTTGCACAGTGTTACGTCCAGAAGAGACGATTTTATTTTACCTTTGGGTTCTTCAATATAATTTCTGTTAAGTAAAAGGGATAGCCGCGCGTCCCATACGGGCCCGGCAAACTCTCCTGTGGAAATGGGAGTGGGGAAACAAATTCTAACGAATGTTATTTAGGGGTAAATGCTTATAAATGATATTTTATTATATTATGTTATTCCTACTTACAACTTTTCGTGGGTAATCACGGCTTTACGCGGGGACAGTTTCCCCCCGCGTCGCTCTCTCCCTCTCTCTCACTCTCGGTCAAAAACGCTCTTCCGCGGGAACAATTCTCCCTGGGTTTCTCTCCCGCACACCGTACGTTGAACTTATTGGTCCTATATTTTGATCGGGGTTCTAACGTAGGCCCCGCACCTTTGTCACTGACTCGAAGGTTGTGGTTCATATTGTAATTTTGTGAGAATAAAAGTTATGTTTGATTGTATAGTAAATAGTAGACTGACGCCTCTGTGCTGGTCCGCCGGGCGCCTGGACTTATTATACCGCCGCGAGCTCCGTTGCTACTACGATGTTACTAGTAAAGACTGATGTCTCTGTGCAGATCCGCCGGGTCTAAGGCCTGGACTTATTGCACCGCCAGGAGCACTCCCGTTACTAGGAGTTTTCTCTGACTCCAGGAGCGAACCGTGGACAAATCGGAACTGTTCATACTTACCGCTACCGGACCGACGTTAGCTCGGTCGCTATTAGCCCGGTGGGGTTTTTGGCAACGTCCACGGAAACTTGTTCGCTCCTGGAGTCCCACGGTCGAACCCCGCGGATCATCCAGTCCCATCGTCGGCGTTTCGCGCCCGACATCGCACAGAGACACAGAGGCTCGAGTGATTTATTTCGACATAAACGTTCCAATAGACAAATTATTTTCGAAAGCCCAGGCAATAACTCACCAACTAAATAGTACCTACATGGAAACGAGATTAAAATTAAGTCGCTAATGTAATACAAACAAAGCAACCAACCACACTGAATGATGACGTACGACCATAAATGCAAAAAATAGTATAATAACGTGAAACGTAAGAAAGCATCATTTATTTCCATCGCTGACCTTGGAAAACCTCTATTGGCCGGACTAAAGCCGAATCTTTAACTAGCAACTTGTTATCAACACGGCCGCACACATCTTTGACTCATTTCAAATCGACTGGCTATAAACAGACATAATGACCTTCTTTGGCGAGATACTACAACGCTTCGGATACATCACCTTAGCAGCTTTCACGAATTGGAAACACGACGCTGCTACGAAGACTCGCCTAAAACAATAACTTCGGTTCTAACTTAAATGTAGACAAGAAGGTTTGATACCGAAACACATTTTTTCCAAACACTTAAAAATTCAAATTTCCGATAACAAAGGCAAATTAAAGCTTAACAGAATAACACCCAAATTCCACAAATCATCACTAAACATAGAAATTGATGATCTCAACTTTCGAATAAAAATACGTACCTCCGAAAGTCGAAATTAGAACCAGCATAAACCAGAAATTAGAACCAGCATAGAACCAGAACTAAAAGCATAAACAAACTAAATATTCCAACATCATTTTCCAACACTTATCAAATTATAAAACACACGTCCTCATTCTTAAAAAACAATCGTCAACTTTTATTTACACGAGCTGACAAAGGAAATGCAACAGTCATTCTTAACAAATCAGATTACAATACAAAAACTCATAATTTACTTGCAGATTCCTCAACTTACAAATTGACAAATAAAAATCCCATCAACACTCTACAAAAAGGCATTAATAATATTCTCTCCAGATGGAAAACCTTAAAAATCATTGATGAAACAAAATTCAAATACTTAAAAGCTGAAAATTGCAACCTATCTCGTCTCTATTGTCTGCCAAAAAATCATAAAAGTAATCATCCACCTCGTCCAATAGTATCATCAATAAATAGTCCAACACATAAACTAGCTGAATTTATACAATCAAAACTTTCTAAATTAATCAATACAACTAATTCACACCTTAAAGATAGTTTCCACCTAAAACATTCACTTTCTAACATCTCAATTCCACTCAAATACTAATTGGTCTCGTTTGATGTTGTTTCTCTCTCTACCAACATCCCATTACAACTTGTTATTCAAAGCCTTCAAAAAAAAATCAAATCTATTTTCAAAAGCATTTCCTTTAAACGAAATAATTAAAGCCATAGAATACATCATGTTCTCAACTTTCTTTACATGTCAAAATAAAATTTACCAACAAATCTCAGGGTTACCAATGGGCTCACCTCTGGCTCCAATACTATCTAACATCGTCATGATTGATCTTGAAACAAATGTAGCTGGAAAAATTAAAATTTTCGTTACAACTGTATACAAAATATGTTGATGATATTATTATTGCTCTACCAACAGACAAAATTGAATCCACCAAAAAGATTTTTAACTCATATAACCCAAAATTACAATTTACATCAGAAAATGAAGTAGATAAAAAATCCCTTTTCTTGATATACTTTTAATCCTTAAACAAAATTCAATTATCACAAATTGGTATGGGAAACCAACTTGGTCAGGCAGATTCATATATTTCTTTTCACACCACCCACTTTCCCAAAAAAGCCATTATTTACATGCTAGTTGACAGAGCAATAAAATTATCTCATCCTTCATTTCACAAAGAAAATCTCAACCTTATTAGTAACACGATTACACAAAATTGCTATCCGATCTCTTTCACAGAAAACATCGGCTTTCCACAATCAACAATCAAAAAAAGAATAACAATAATTTTGATTCTTCCAGACTAATAAATCTTCCTTACACAAAAAACATCCATCATCAACTAATTCGTCTTTTCCAACAATACAACATAACATGAGTCACAAACAATAAACGGAACATTTCATCGATTACTGGCTCCACCAAAGACAAAATAAATAACAACCAAGAATCCAACATAGTTTACAAAATCGATTGTAAGGATTGCAATGCCACATACATCGGCCAAACCAAAAGATATCTTGAAACCAGAATAAAAGAACATAAAAATAGCCTAAAACACACTACCACAATACACACAGCCTTAGCACAACATGCAATCGAACAAAAACATGACTTTCAATTCGACTATGTAAAGATTTCAAACAATAAAAATTGGCTAAAAAAAACTAATCCTAGAAATGATCCCAAATTAAGGGTCGCTCCAACGCCATAAATTTTAGAACTGACATACAAAAACTAAGCTCAATCTATAACTCTATTATATAACTATTAAAATATTTTACAATACTTTACTTGCCATAACAATTAAAAAATTATTGACACTATAATTTAATTTTAAATACTCTTAAAATAAAGACTCTAATATGCTTCACGAAATTAATACTCCACTTAGTTTCTCTCGAACTCTCGGTGATCACACAACTCAATATGTAACTGAGAAATGTAAATTTCGAGTTTTTGTTTATTTTGGAAGAAAATTTTTAAAATCTTAAACCCAATAGGTAATCATCACAGTCATTTGATACTTTATTAAAATTTCTTTTAAATCAATCACGGACATTAAGTTTTCTCAAATAAAACACAAAACTTTCTTATAATTATCAATCCCTTACAGATGATAAAAATCGCTAAAAAACGATAAATTCTTCCATCTATTGAGTATGCTCCAGCAAAACAGTATTTACTTCCATAAATACTGTATTTTGTAATAACCTTCCAAATATACGCAAAAGCTAGAAACATCAACAACATCGAGGTTAGTCATTTTTCATATTTCATTTCTATGTAACTCCATAGTATAATAAACCACACTCTCACACATCACTCATTTCAAACACCGATTAATAAGAAGAATTAACGCAATACAAGAACTTATTCATATCAAACCAATATAGTTATAACCAAAACAGAATTAACATAACAGTTATACAAAACGACACAACAATTTTATAACACTATCATAACATAAAACATTCGTGTATTTAATTCCTTCAAACTTGATTTGTAAAATTTGTGTATCAAAATTTATAGAGAAAAATATAATTTCTGAAGAGGACCCGAACCAAAGGGCCGAAACGTAAGAAAGCATAATTTATTTCCATCGCTGACCTTAGAAAACCTCTATTGGCCGGACTGAAGCCGAATCTTCAACTAGCAACTTATAATATAATAACATTGAATAAAACTTAAACAACCCCAAAAGCCTTGAGAATTCATTTGAGAACTCGTAATATCGTTTTTCCATGGCCGTTATTCATTTACCGAAGTGTGGTATTGCGACATAGATTAATAAATAAACGTAATGGATGACGAGCCGGTCGTCTAGTTCCGTGTATATTCAAACTTCGCTGAGCTTCTCTTCTTAACCATGCACCCTAAGTCGTTGCACAGCATTTTCAGTGCACTTGTGTGGTACTAACATTGTACTTTTATTGGGAGTACAAATAAGTCTCCGCCATTTTCACAATAAAGCCCTACCAGTAGGTTATGGTTGAAATTGTCAGATGTAAAACGTCATATCGTAAGGTTGGACATCTAGCAGGATCATAACCTTGAAATATTAGCGATTTTGTATCAGCATTGTTACATCCTAACGAATGTCCCTTCTCTCATCTAGGTTTTTTTTCATCTCGGTTATTCCCAATATCCTCATTTGCCGTCAGAAGCGTATTAAATGTATAAATCTAAGAATAAGACGCGTAACCGCGTTAAACGGAACTTGCGTACGTTCCGCGAGCATATTTAAATCATAGCCATATATACACGATAGCAGCACCGACACAGTCATTGACTTTTCCTATCACATTGGCTTTCAACAAAAACATGATCTCAGACAAATATTCCACGAAAAGCCGCAGCTAAAAAAAATTAAACAGGCACTCACTCCAAAAACTTTACGCTAGCCATCCGCATGGGGACAAAGAGAAGTCTGCATGATTCGACCCGGTAACCAGAGCGGAGCATCAAAACATCCGGCCGTCCGAATCAAACAGTCGCCGCGATATCGCGAACGACTTAGCGCGAATTTCGACCACACAACTCATGCACGTTCCATTAACAGAGCGAAATTTCCCCTTCCATCAGCGCTATTATTTCTAAGAAGAGAAACCAAAGATTGTCTCCCACTCACTCGAAAAATTCGCATGCGAACCAAGAAGGGTCAGTGTGCAAAAGGTCAAACCAGTCGCCCGTTAACTACCATCGACTCAAGTTCTTCCATCAAGTCTAAATCTCAGTCTCCCGATAATCGTCATCACATTCAATCTTAGTCTTCCGTCAACCAACATCGAATCAACTTCTTCTATCAAGTCTTAACCCAGAAGCCTAACGAATATCTCCGATTATCCTTCATACGAAAAGTTTTATTTACACTTGTATAATTTCTATCATTGGTCCGTGAATATCAATCTCAATTCATCGACCTTGCGCGCCGTTCATATTTCTATCTACGCATAGTGCCGTCGTAGTAAACACGTTGAGTATACACACGACTAGCCTAAAATCCTGCGAGCGTCTTACCGGCAACTGTACCAGCGAGCGCACCAGGCCAAGAGCGAAGGCCCTTGTAACGCGAGCGACAACAAACATCCACGCGAGCGAGCGAGCGAGCGAACGACCGAGTGTCAAACACAACGAATGTAAGTTAACTTTACCTTTTCTTTTTGTATCATTCATCGTAAACCTGATCGCTTCAAACCGTCTAGTAATCGTACAATAAACAACATAGTGTCAATCGTACACCAAGTCTGTCGAATTATCCCTGAATTTCGAAACATCGTGTCAATTCCTTAATTCTACTCTTTCCCACGCACTATCCCTTTTTACTCTCATCCCGTGCTATTGCGCTAGGCGTAGGCAACAAAGAGGGAAACGAAAATATTATGCTCTCATCCCTTCCGGATGTGACAGCATCACATAATTTTTTCGTGTGAAAATGTCGAGTTTTGGGCCGAGTATGCGTCATTTGCGGGGACTTTTTATTTACTTTTTCAATTTAAAAAAATCTGCAGTTAGCGTGCATCGATTGCCTGTAGAAGCATATGGTGAGGCTGCTTTAAACGAGAGAAGTTATTGTGAGTGGTACCAACAATTTAAGAACGGTCAGGTTGACATCGAAGATGAAGAACGTAGCGGAAGGCCAAAGATGTACGACGACGCAGAATTAAAAGCATCATTTTAGGGAGATTCGCTATTCGGGAATCATTGTCTTGTCTTCTTTTTGAATTTCATTGACGAACCGGACATTCAAGCTCGCATCAGTGAGCGAACGAACCTTACGTGGAAAAGAGAGGGGTGGTGGCGGCCGCGTTCAAAGAGACGCGACGAACAATCGTCACCGTGTACTCCGATCAAAGGGGTCACACCACTGTAGAATTTAAAAATAATGTTTTTTTTTATTTTACTTAAAATATACTTAGAACCATCTAGAGTAAGGGGGAAAAAGTTTGGTACCTGTAAAACAAGATCCGCAGGCCCGTATGGGTCTGTGGTGGCAGTGGCTGGTCCGTGTGCGAGACATCGACCGTTTTTCTTGAAACACAATTTTTCAAAACTGCACGCAGCATAACCTCAACCATTTACATTATTTACACTCCCAATTTTGAGTAAATGTTTAAAATAAAATTCCAAAGAGAAATACGTACGAGATTGTCTATGAGTTAGTTATAACATTAGTTATTACTGTTACGTGCCGAAGGCACGGGGTATTTATTTCCCCACAACTCTACTCGCGAGAAGCATGAGTTAAATTATTTATGTGGGCTCTCTCTACTTTGCGTCCCATACAGGCCCGCTTATTTTGTGTCCTGGAATGGGTGAAATAGGAAAATAACGATAAGACATAAATTCACCCAACCAATAATTAATGTATATTATAGCAATAAGTAATGCGGTAGCGCAAAATACAGATAAAGATTAAAGACAATTAAAAGGAATGCGATATAACGCACGTTTAAAAGGCGAATAGCTGACGCGAGTCTGACATATGATAGGGCAAGGAGTCTCGGTGCGGCGTCCTACTCGCACACTCTCATGCATACACATACACTCTCCCGCACACCATACAAACGTTGCAATATAGATATGAGCGACTTACACTTCGATGTCGCTGAATCACTGCGAGTGACTACGTGGAGATGGTACACAATAACGCGCACGCACGAGATGGAACTGATGATAGTATAACACTCGCAGAGTGTTATCGAAGCAATATAATTGATCGGAAAATTTATTGCTAATTTAATGTAGCGCACGTACTGCGATTATCGCCAAATAATAGGAATACCGGTATAATGAAATTAGACCAAACTACATTTAGTATAATCAAAGAAATATTAAAAGATCTTAAAATTATCGGCCCGAGACTTATATTCGCGACGCGAGCAACTTCACGGGACAGCTAACAACCCACGCGACTAAACGACGGTTACAAAGGGGTTGTACTGCATCCGCGAGATTTACGGGACGCTATGCGAAGGCTAACGGGTAGGAGCCTCTTTTTCCAGTACTCGATAGTTCGGAGTTCTACTGGAGACTAAATTGGGGAAAAAAGTATTTCTCGCTCTTCAACAATGGTTATAATTATTGTTGGAGACCGGGGATGGAAAAGTGAAGCGAAAACGAAAAAGGAGACTCCGCTCCGTCAGCATCGCGTGATCGAGCCCTGAGTGGTCGAACGCAGCCAAACTCACGCCACCCCGACTCTGCACATTCCTGGTGATCGCGGAGGTCACCGCACCTTGGGAAGGCACGAGGCACGGCCGCTCCGAAATTCTCGAAAGAATGTCGCAAGAACGGCTCGTGACATTACCAAATGATTGTCCATTTTTTCGGTCGAAAATTAAGTTTTTGGTTTGATGCTTACCATTTACACAAAAATTAATATTTTCACAATCCTCTACGTATTCCTCTAGCTATCCTTGTGTAAATGAATAGACATCTTTTTAATTTTATTCTAAAATCAAATTTGCGTCTCAAATGCAACATGCTTCGCCAGGATGGCTCCAGCGTCACCTTTTGGCATAATTTGTAAATATAAATTCCATTTTGTTGACTTGAAGGTATGACTAATAACATCCTTGTTTATTAATATTCTCTTATTTGTCCTTCTACAAAAAAATCGCGAAATTTCACTCAATTTTAGACGTTTACAGTAGTGCAAGCCCTAATGGTAAAACGAGGGAGCGAGCGCATGCTTGTTCTACCTCACGCGTTCAACCGTTGGCATTCAATTCTGTTGGTCTGGAGGTTTGGACCCGTCGACTCTGAGTATGAGATGATGGTAACCGTAACCATTCAGATGTAAGAAGGCCCTAGGGTCCTCGCCTTTATTTTGAAACGTACATACGTAAGCGAAAGGCCTTGCACAGATTGGTGGTGCGACCCATGGTGAGATATTGTTTCTGAACGAAGCCAACGGGTTCGACGAGTTCCTTGCGGTCAGCCTCGCTGGTGCCCTCGGAGTGTATACTGTGGCCGCGACGATTGACGCGGCTTCTCATCCTCGGCAGTACGTACTTACTACCCTGGATAAATCCGATGGTCCATCCAGATGGTAAATCCGACGCTATATTAGTTCTGGGTTTTACATGATAGCCAGGGTCCAGGGGGGAAGGGTCCAGAGGGCGATGTCAAGGGGGGAGGGTCCAAGGGGGGGTCCAGATGGTGGGGTGTCCGGGGGGGGGGGTCCAGTGCGGGGAAACCAAGTGCGGGGGTACGATGGAGGGGGGTCGCCGGGCGCGTGTGACGTCACAGAGGGGCCTCTGTGGAGGGGGGTCATGTGGTCCGTGGAGTGACTGGCGGGGAAGCCGCCGTCGATGAGTGTTGTGTGTGCGTGCGTGTGTGTGTGTGTGTGTGTGTATGTGTGTGTGTGTGTGCGTGCGTGCGGTCGTGCGTGCGTGCGTGCGTGTGTGTGTGTGTGTGTGTGTGTGTGTGTGTGTGTGTGTGTGTGTGTGTGTGTGTGTGTGTGTGTGTGTGTGTGTGTGTGTGTGTGTGTGAAGGGCGGCCTTTCAAAGTCCAATATTTATGACCTGCAGCTGGTTCCATTCCGAAAGACAATGTCTATTGCATCCGCCTCGATTCCAAGCTCGCCGACACCCGAGACAGGTCCTGACAGGTTCCTTGGAAAAGCGTTTAGAGACCAAAGGCTGTGACCGTGGATGGACCACTTGAGCGCAGCTCTTGAAAAGTCGAGGTCTCCATTCCGAATTATAAAGTCAAGCTGTTTGCATGTGCGCGTGTGTACGCAGTGCATCCGGCCAAGCACCCCCTGGACTTGACCAAAAACGAGCTCGAACAGGTTCCAAAGCTCTTGCTCCTAAAATATTGGGGTAAATATGTTGGCTTATTGTGGGATCGTCTGCCAGAACATCATCGGAATGATAGTGAAGTGATATCATATCTTCCATGCTTGGAGCATACGCTACAGATGAAAGATCACATCGATGGCCCTCCACCTCAACGTCGAGAGTGTCCAAAATGCTGTGAAAATTCTCCACGTACGAGGTTCTCCGAACGTGTTTGAACCTGTTTTTCGGGAGCGTGAACAAATGTCTGGGGAAAATTCCCCAGACATTTGAACCTGTTTTTCACGATTGGAAAAGAGGGGAGAGGCTTGAAAATTTGAATGGGAGGCTTACGAGGGGGACTATATTTTTGTGGACCAAGCTTAGACTGCACTATTCCACTGCACCATCAACATCTAAAAGAATTTTGAAAGTGTGCGGAAAATGGATCTCTCGAGTATCAACAAAGTTGGCCGGATGGCGGAATTCACTGGGTACATTTTTCGTTTACAGATAGTTTATTAGTCGTTTGTAAATGTTTGTTAGATATACAAATATATAATCTAACAAACTTTTTTTCAATCTAACTAACACCTACTAAAGACTAACAAACGTTCTGTAAAAGAAAAAAATGGATAAAATGAAAGTTGATAGGGGCTAACTTCACAGAGGGACATATGAGAACGCATGCACCCATGGAAACTCGCCTTGTGTGACACGATGATCGGCTGAGAGATCTAAGTGAGAAAACTTGATGCGTCGAAATTTAGAATAACGTCTAATTTGATAATGTGACGACTGATCGGATTGATTTGTATCCCAATCTATAGATCGTCATCGAATTATATAATGAAACTGTAATTAGAAATGAGGGTTGTTCATAGTTTGGTTAATAATCCAAGTTAAAGTTTTGCAAAGCGCGTAAACCTCGTTCGCTCGAGAAAAGATACTCGTAGTCTCTCGATAATAGTCAGAGTCATGGCCACGCGAAATGGTGTAGCATAGGGTGGTCCTTAATGAGGTTGTTGAAGAATTTTTACGAGTGCGCCCCCCAGATAGGTTCGAAATAAATAAATAAAAATGTGTGCGAAACCCCAGCGCTGTAGTCCAATGAGAAGACGTGCCTGTAAGCTCGTTTTGTTTCCCATTTAAATAACATGGGATTTTCAGACTAATTCAGTCATTATTTTTTGCAAGTGCCCCTAAGCATTGAAAAAAAATATCATTCATATAAATCTATTCTTAATTGATATATCTACGTGTAAATTTTTTTACAAGGCGCTATCACAACCCTTACACTGCCCACCCCCCTCATATTATACACGACGGCAAATTCATCAACTTGACTACCTGTTTTAGCCGCTTGGTGCTTTACAGTATTTCACTCATTACAAGGCAGTCTTATTTGCGTCATAAGTTTGTAAAAATAATAATTGTACATGTAAAAAAATATTTATTTCAATTAGCGTATTTCAAAACACATCTATTACGCTTTATACTTTTTTTTTAATAATAATTAATATAAAAATGATTTCCTCACCGTTTGTTTTTTTGGATCGAGGAAACTTTTACGATATTCCGAGACTACCTGATGAATATACTACTTCTGATCTTCGTTCCGTGTAAGAATATTGTTGTATTCTTCCATTAAATGAACTGTTCTCTCAGCCGTATCATTTACGACCTTTAAATGTTTGACCACGTTTAAACCTCCGTTGAAATTTTCTTCTTGAGGCCAAAAAGACGGATCGAGCTTAAAAAAAAATTTGATACTCGATCCATCTTTTTGGCCTAAAGATGAACATTTCAATGAAGGTTTAAATGTGGTCAAACATTTAAAGGTCGTAAATAATACGGCTGAGAGAGCAGTTCATTTAATGGAAGAAAACAAAGACATTCTTACACGGAACGAAGATCAGAAGCAGTATATCCTTTAGGTAGTCTCGGAATATCGTAAAAGCTTTCCCGATCCAAAAAAACCGACGGTGATGAAAACATTTTTAATTTTAATATTATTTTTAAAAAAGTATAAAGTGTAATAGATGTGTTTTGAAATACGCTAATTGAAATAAATATTTTTTCCCTACATGCACAATTATTATTTTTACAAACTTATGACGCAAATAAGACTGCCTTTTGAAGATTGAAATACTGTAAAGCACCAAGCGGCTTAAAACAGGTAGTCAAGTTGATCAATTTGTCGTCATGTATAATATGAGGGGGGTGGGGGGTGTAAGGGTCGTGATAACGCCTTGTAAAAAAATTTACACGCAGATATACCAATTAAGAATAGATTTATATGAATAATTTTTTTTTCAATGCTTAGGAGCACTTCCAAAAAATGATGACTGAATGAGTCTGAAAATCCCATGTTATTCAAATGGAAAGAAAAACGAGATTACAGGCACGTCTTCTCATTGGACTACAGCGCTGGGGTTTCGCACACATTTTTATTCATTTATTTCGAACTTGTTTGGGGTGCGCACTCGTCGAAATTCGTCACACCAACATTAAGGACCGCCCTAGTGTAGCATGCCCTATGTAGGTACGGACTTAGCCGAAGGAACACAAGTGAGACTGAGTGAGCGACTATGAAAGCATCGCACAAAGAGAAGACGCCGAGTATAGGCGATTCCGTGTAGTTTTGTTACACACTTTACCTACATGTCGAGCCAAAAAAAGTTTAAAACAAAATATATACACATTGTCCATTAAGACTAAGCATAAATCTTGTCCGTAAAGATCAATGCAAGGAATATTTGCATTTCGGACTTCAGACTTTTTTATTACAAAATATTAATTTAAAAAAAAACAAATATTAGTCTCTTCGCTGTCAAAAAGGTTGGGAAGAGTGTTGAAGAGGGAGAGTGGGAGGAGAAGCACTGTTGACTGGCCACACTGTACACCGCTTTGCAGGTTAGCTTCCGGGAAGCAATAAATCCGAAAACAGTAGCACACAGCAACAGAACAAGAAGTAGGTGGCGCAGGACGAGATCGCGGGGTAAGTAAAGGACGACTATTCCATTATACTACTACTTTAAAAAGTCGACAAAATCATTATACGTACAAATCAGCACAGTGTCGTAGCGTGTGACCCTATGGATGATGATAATCATTTTGACGAAATTCGAAACGACGGAGATGGAGACGTTAGCGATACTAGTGACGTTGACGACAGAATTCAGGATGAGCCTCTTAGGACTATACAGGAAGAATGCCAGAGGCGTGCATACGTGCATACCTCGATGGCCGATATTTCACGGTGGATATTACGGCATCCACACGGGACGGGCTCATTATGGCCAAATGTATGGCTTGTGGCGGCAATAAAAGAGTTAAAGGATCGTTAGCTGCGCCGTCCAACTTTACAACGCACTTAAGAGTAAGTTAACCTATTCCAATAAATAAATAGAATATAGACAAATGAAAAAATCTATATATATTAGAAATAAATACGCTGCTCAACAAAATTAAATGATCACATAAAAATGTGCTTTTTTGGGGTTATTTTTAATTGGGTTTTCAAGGTTCTTTTGGGAATTAAATTTAGCGAAATGGTTAAATCTACAGTATTAGTATTTCACTGGTATATTTATACATATTTGAAGTAACATCTTACATTTTTTCAAAGCATTTTACTGCAAATTGTGCATTGTACGAGCTTTTCCGCGAATCATGTCATGACATTTTTTTATTGTCGGGCGTTAATATTCCGGCCATTCTAGCCATCTGAAACAAACATCTTTTTTTAAATTGTATTCGTTATGAATTCTCTGGTTAAATTTTGTACGATCATTGGTTCGGGAATTACAGGCCATCAAAGTCAAAGTACCATTTGTCCTTCGATCGCCGATATTTCCAGAAATAGTGATCATACAAGGTTCATCAAAAATAAAATTTTACAGAAAACTTCAAGCTATACGATCTTGCAATTCGATCCTTTCGTAAACGTTTCCTAAAGCGCGTTGAAGTTTAAATTTTGTTTAATCAAACTTCATTGATTTGTCGATAACAAACTGTTATAGATAAATAATGTTTCAATTTAGAAATAAAAACTATGAACTTTGAGCTATAAAGTTATCTCCCTGCTGCAAATTCCCACACAGGAACCTGTATGGGATCCCACGTGGTGTTTTCGTACAAGGTGTTACGTCCCGGAGGGAGATTTAGGTGCGACTCGCGAGGTTGCCGATTTAGAGCGCGAAAGTTCGATTGCGCAGTGAGTCTTTGTTTGGCTTCCGCGTGAGTTCCGAACACAGTTTAATAACAATTTGGATTGAGACGAATTTGAGGTGTGTGAATCTGGTAAGAAAGTTGGATCCGCCCGATGGATTGATCGTTGATCAAATAAATGTTCAGATGCGTAGATTTTGTCTTAATTCACGTAGTTCACGTTTATTATGTTAAACTCTTACAAACTTATAATTTCGGTACAAAGATAGTTACTTGTACAATGATTACACGGAAACGCAGAGCGAAAGGGTTTAGCCTTGTAAGTCGACTGTTCAGTTCGGAGTTCGAATACAGAGAGTCTGCTCCTTCGTGTTATGAAAATTAGGACAGTCTGGTTGTAGGGGAAGGAGCTTTTTTGGGGGAATGCATTTTCGGATTAGAGCTTCTTAGTGATTGGTTAATCAATCGTGAGAATGTACACTGACTTACGTGATGAGTTGGCGTCATGCGTGGGAATAGTTTTGTTCATCTACTTATTAGGTCACCGCTATGGTGAATGCGGCCATTGTTCTATGTCCGAGGATGGGGTTCAGCGACCGAGGTTTCGTGGGTCTTGCGATATGACCGGGTGACGTGTTCTGACGCAAGCGGGTTTTCCTCGTGGGATTGTTTGGGTCTTAGGACAAGGTAGGATTGTGGCGTAGTTTGGTCCCTGCATTTTGTTCGAGTGCTCTAGGCGTAGGGTTTCTTTTCCGAGGCTGCGAGTACGCTCCTCTCGTAAATTCGTCTGTCGTTGGCTATGTTTATGCGTGGGGACCTACGTGCGACGGTTTCGCTTTTGGTCTTGTGGTACGTTTCGGCTATCGCTCGCTTAGCGTTAACTAAATATAGGTTTTTGATCGATGAGTGAGGGTGCTGCTATCGTGCGTATTTACCATCGTGGTTTCAAAAAGACAGAGAAAACAGGTGAAGGCTGGGACGTAACACCTCCCTCCTTCAAGATTGAGCGTCTCGCTCAATTAGATTCAATTATAATTGCAATCACAAGGTATGATCGCACGATTTGTGAGCTGGCATCGTTATTGATCGATTTACAATGTAGCTTAGGTATATTGGGAGATAGGTATTGTTTTGTTATTTGATACAGTAACATAATGCAGTACCATAATTTTTGCGAGAAGTTACATTTCGCTTTGATTAATTTTATTCTTAGATTCTATCTGGTGTTCATCCACCAGGGTAAACGAAGAAGAAAAGGTATGTATATGTTCTTATTTTATTCTACACATTGTTAACGTATGTCTTCAAGTGATAGTCGTATGATTTTTATCTCATTTGCTAAAATATGTTTTAACCTAGTTTGTGGAAGTCGAGTTCGGTGGGGCGCGATAGATGAGCTTAGATGATGTGGAAGGAGTCGTGCAGGTCTGAGTGCATCGGACTTCGGGTTTGCGAGATTGATTCATTAGTGTGCTAGTTTAGCCCGATCACAATGGATAATTTTTCGTTTATTGTTTGTTAACGCGATTTCGATATCGTTTCGGTCTGGGAAAGTTTGTGTTATCTCATAAGGACCTAAGTAGTTATCGTCAAATTTTCCTATTCGCTGATTTTTAATCAGGTAAATTTGATCTCCGATTTTGAAATTTACTGGGTTGATTTTCTTATCGTAGTGTGTTTTTGATTTTTGTTTGGCATTTTCGAGGTTGTTGCGAGCTAATTGTCGAACTTCTTGTAAATGATGCGCAAGATTTCTCACGTGCTCGTCGTACGTTAAGATTTCGTCGAGATATGAAAATTGTGAGGGTAGTCGTGCTACCTTGCCTAGGACTACCTGGAATGGTGTGTATTTCGTGCCTTCGTGTACGCTTGTGTTGTATGCGAAAGTTGCCAGCCGTAACCACTTATGCCAATCTTTTTCATTGGTGTAATGTTTCAGGTAATCTGTCAACAACGACGAACGTGCATCGTTCGAGTTGTTAGCCGCCGACGTCTCAGTCCCAGGCCCTCGCTGTGGGAACGTAATCAGCATGGCCTAAAACTTATCTGCCGCTGGAGCCCCAAGTGTCGCCTTTTACGAGGGCCCTATCTTTTCTGTATTTTCCCTTCGAGTTTATAGTTTCCGGCGCGCCTAGCTGTCGGCATCGCGACCGAAAGGGCCGAGGAAATGCGTCTAGCCCGACTCGACGCTTTCCCACGCCGAGCCGTCCAACTGCAAATACTCGATAAGAAAAAGGACTGTTCCCCAAAAACACCCACATTCTTGGAGGGGAACCAAAAAAGATGCTGAGGGCCCGATCGGGGAAAACACGATAGTCAGTACTGAGCAAAGGCGAGAATAAGAAGGACGACTCCGCGCGACTCCTCTCTAATTCTCTAAGCAGTAAAACACGCGATCACCAACGATACGCTGCGAATAGTAGAGTAGGAGCGTATCCAACCTATCGACCTCTATAAATACAGAGTTGTAATTTCATTTATTGTGTATCAATAAATCGGGCATTATTGATTAGAATCATTAATCACCTCGCGTCAGTTTTTCGACTAACTATCTTAGTTAGTCTGGCGATCCAACCCGCAGAGCCCAACTGTTCCCATAGGACAAATTGGCGATCCTGCCAGGATATAGTTAAGCGACTGCTGTCCGCAGGAGTCACACTGATTATATCGATCGTCTAAACTTGGAGCCTTCTGCACCGAGTCAGTGCGAGTAAAAATCAAACAACGACGGGTGTTTACTGACGCCCTTCGGGAATATTAATTATTTGAATTTCGTCTTCCGCGTCGAGATATCCAAGAATTAACATACCCGAGAACATTTCAAGCGCGCGAGTGATTCAGTGCTATCGTGAATAGTGACGTCGCGCCGCCTGAAAAAAATCGTACCGTAGAATTCGTGAAAGCCTCAATCGAAGAGCGTAGAGCAGCAAGATATCAGAATCGTCGGACCCACCGCAATCGTCCAGTCAGAGAAGATTCCAGGATTCGACGTCGTCCTAGCGCTAAATTGAAGGAAGTTCGCGGAATGATCATCTACATCACCTCCCTACTTCTTCTGTTCTCCCAAATGTAAGTCAGTTATATCTCTGTATATTTTCTACTTGCCGAGGGACTAGAACACAAGTGCAAGAAGAGAAAGGATAACCGAACGGAACCGGGAAATCCTATAAATAAAACGAATAAAATTGGTAGATTAGCCAATTACTTAACAACAAACAAGTATTAAATAAATAATCAAGATAAACCCCGAAAACGTGAGGAAACATGTCGAACGATACGCTAAGTTGGGGATAGAGATTCGAAATTTAGACGCGACATTGCTAAAGGAACATCCGCCCACCGAGAGGCGAATTCTCGAAGAGACAGTTAAGGGACTGTTAATAGAACGGACCACGATTCGCATAATGTTAGAAGGATTGCCTAGCGCACGAGACATCCTTACCGAATTAGACGTTGATCCGGACGACATTAGCGACGACGTAGCTATCGACGTTCGTCAACAGAGAGCTCGTGAGCAAGAACAACAGCGGCAGGCAGACGAAGCCGCCCGAGAGCGTCAGCTCGAGCAAGATAGGACAATAGCTCAACGTCTGGCCGAAGAAGAAGAAAGAAATTTCGCGATTGCGAGGCAGCAAGCAAACCAGCAGCCTCCCCCGCGACAGCCCGTGTCGGAGGCCACGACTTCTGAGGAAGACCCTTTGCCGACCAGGCCACCGGCAACCGACACAGCCGTCCCGGGTGTCGCTAGTACAACCGAGGTATCGAACCAACCCCCACCCTCGTACCTCCAGTCACACTTCGCGACCTACAGCGGACTGACCCCCGAGGAAATAATTTCGAGAATCGAAATGGGTAAGATCCAAGCAACGACGACATTCACGCATGCCCAGGAGCAACTCTCCACCTACCGGGAGATAGTGGCCAACGCTACTGCCGAAACTCGAGCCGGGGAGAGGCGACTTCAAGAACTCGAAGGGGAGCGCGAACGTTTGGCGACTGCTGCCGAAGCAGCGGCCCAAGAGAAGGAACGCCTCGCCACCCAGCTCCGTGCCCTCGAGGAGAGGGACGCCGAGGCAGAGACACTCCGGCAAAAACTTCGGGAAGCTGAAGAAAAACAGCGGGGAATGCTAGAGGAAATGCACCGCTTGAGAAATTACCGCGAGGCCCACCAAGGAGCTGGACCGTCCACGTCATTCCGAGCCCCGACCCCCGAAAAAATACGAAATTGGGAACTCGAGGCACCCCTACCTGACACACCCCAGACAGAGTATAAGCAAGCGATTAGACGGTCAATAAAGGAAGCTCAGAGGGAGGAAAGACTCCGTAAGGAGATCCAACAACTCGATCTGATCTCGAGAGAATCAGCCCGGGAGATCGAGGAACAACGAATTTTGCTCGAGGAAGTTCAGAGAAACCAGCGGAATAAAACAGTTCTGAAATCCGTGAAGGAGATACTGAAAGAAGAAAAAATCTCCATCTCGAACCCGCTTGCAACCCGGCTTGAAGCCACCCACCGGAAATGGGAGCAAGCGAGAGACATGACAACGCGGTCTAGCCAGGAACCGAAACAACCCGATGTAATGGATCTGCGGTTAGATCAACTCCGGATCAACCGAGCTGATCAATGGACGGAGGGAAACCATCGATTGAAAATGAGTATGAGAATCGCCAACGACGCTCGAAGCGGATGGAGATCAGGAGGCCCAGGTGGGCCAGAAGGTCCAGGTGGCCCAGGAGGTCCAGGAGGCCCTCCGGGTTTCGGACCTCCCGCGGAACATCCGAGGTGGCCCGGACGAGAGCCTTACGGGGACAAAGGACCTGGCTACCCCTTCGGCGGGCCACCAAACCCGCCCGATGGCCCCTATTACCCACCATCGCGAGGAAATACACCCGAACAACCCACGGGAGGCGCAATGAAGGCAACCGAGTGTCTTCTGCTGGTACCCAAACTGGAAAGGTCCACTCCGATACTAGACTGGATTAAGCATTTCAAATTCGCATGCCGCTTCGTATGGGGCACCCAAAAAGCGGCACTCATCTCATTGGTTTTCGTTCAAAAAATATCGAACGAAATCACAAGATTCGCGACTGGCATCATCGAGACCGAGGCTGGGCTCGTTGAATTTGTCACCACGCATCTTGGTTACCTACCCGGTTTCCAGATATGTATGGACAAACTCCGCCAGGTAAAACAAACAGGAACCATTCTGGACTACATAGCGAACTTCAACCTCGCGCTGCAGGCTGTCAAGGAGGCCGATCAGAGGGACCAAGCCAAGGGTTCTCTGGACTATATGCCCTTGGTATACGATCAAGCAATTTCTATGTTCATCCACGGATGCCGACGGGATGTATTCGATAGCCTAAAGGTTATATTAATACCTACTCGAGTCTAGCGGCCGCACAGCAAGCTGCCCAAGAAATCGACGAAGCCAACATCGCCTACCAACAAGCCAACGCAGAAAGAATGAAACTGCCAGGCTATCCAACCCAACAGCAACTAAGATACCATCAGCTCCCGCGAAAACAGTATTTGCATAGTGCACCGAAAGGTACTCGGCAGTCGCCGATCACCGTAAATGCTGCCATAGCCAGCGCAGAGTCGATCTGTTACAACTGTGGTGGCAAGGGACACTTCGTACGAGATTGCCTAAAGCCTAGAGGGAACTTACAACCACGGCCAACCGGCGGACAACAAAGCTTCCAAAAGGGAAATTTTCGACAAGACAGGCCACAACCCAAACCACCTCAGATTTACAACATAATCGATCAAGAAGCCCTAGGAAACTCAGTGATGGATGCCAACGAGGACAACGACGGAAATCAAGAGGAGGCATACCAAGAGTATCCAACGTCGGGGTCGGACGTCTGGAACGAGTCAGAATCCGCCCAGGAGGATTCACCCGAGACGTTGAACTACTAGTGGACACAGGTAGCTCGCTCAACGTGATAAAAAAAGGGTGTATACCCCAAGGTTTCCCGGTAGAAAAAGCGAAAAGAAGTTTCGTCATGGGAACCAGTCGGTTTGAAGCGAACGAGAAGGTCAGGTTGAGATATCTGGGGGAAACCAGCATATTCTACGTGCTACCTGACGATTCTATTATACCTGAAGATGGCTTTATGGGCCTACCGTTTATGAAACAGAGAGATTACAATTTGTCAAACAAACATCTCGTGTTAAAACAGAGGACCCATGCGCTAATCACCGACGGAATTACCGTACCGCCCCACACGGCCGTAATGATAACATTCGCCGTCGACGGCCCGGATCGCGATTGTTTAATTACCACGGGTGCCTACGACAAAACCACCGAAAATGGAGAGGTGCACAAATTCGAAACAGCGTACGTTAACAGAATCGAAAACAGCTACACGGAGGTAATGTTCGAGAACCCAACAGACAAGGCCATAAACTTCGACGAAGATCGGATCCGTGTTACCGACGTAAAGATGGAAGGGGGGACACGGATAATACCTGCCTTACCCCGGAACAAAAACACAAATTTTTGCTCGAAGCCTCGAAACTCGATCACCTTGAACCAGAACAAAGGGAGATAATCACCGGTATTATCCTGAGGTACCAAGACATCTTTACATCTCCTGGTCAAGACCTACCAGCTGCACCGCATGTGAAGCACAAGATTATACCAATCAATGACACACCAATCAACATCGGCAATTTCAAGACAGCCCACGCCCACCGCGGAGAAATAAAAACCCAGGTAGCTGATATGCTAAAAAAGGGCATCATCAGAGAATCCGAGTCACCATTCAACTCACCTGTCTGGGTCGTCCCCAAAAAACCTGGACCCGACGGAGAAAAGAAGTGGCGCATCGTCATCGATTTCCGGAAATTAAACAAAAATACGGTACTGGACGCCTATCCCATGCCTCGCATCGAGAACATCTTCGACTCACTCGGGAATGCTAAATTCTTTAGCGCCTTCGATTTAAAAGCCGGATTTCATCAAATAATGATGGACGAGGACTCAAGGAAGTATACAGGATTTTCAACGTCGGAGGGGCACTTTGAATATGAACGAATGCCATTTGGCCTGAAAAATGCTCCAGCCACGTTCCAGAGGATGATGGATCAGTGCCTAGTCGGACTGAATCACAAAATCTGCTGGGTCTACATGGACGACATCGTTATCTTCGGGGAAACTATCGAAGAACACAACCAGAACCTGATTACCGTCTTCGAGAGGTTACGAAAATGTGGACTGACTTTGGAACCGGAAAAGTGTAAATATCTCCTACCGGAAGTCGAATATCTAGGGCACATCATCACAGCAGACGGTGTGCAACCGAACCCTGCAAAAATCCAAGCCGTCAGAGATTTCCCGGCACCAACCAACCCAAAAGAGGTCAAGTCATTTTTGGGACTCGCAGGTTATTATCGGCGATTTATAAAAAACTTTTCGCACATCGCCCGACCCATGGTCGACCTCACGAAAAAGGACGCCCGATTCGACTGGACTGAAAAATGCCAGAAAGCATTCGACGAATTGAAATCATGCCTAATCACATCGCCGACGCTCCGACGCCCGGATTTCACGAAGATGTTTACGCTCACAACCGACGCCTCAGATCAGGGGTTAGGGGCGGTCCTCTCTCAAGAAGGTCACCCAGTGTATTACATCTCTCGTGCCCTCAATGCCGCGGAGAAGAATTATGGAACCTCCGAGAAGGAGATGCTGGCGATCGTCTGGTCGGTACAACGATTACGCCAATATCTCCTAGGATACAAGTTCCTGATTCAGACCGACCACCGAGCCCTCGTCTGGATGGCCGACATCAAGGATCCGTCCTCGCGAATCCTCAGATGGAGGCTTCGCTTGGAGGAATTTGACTTCGACATCCAGTACAAAAAAGGCTGCGAAAACCAAGCAGCCGACGCGCTGTCACGGATACCGCGCGAACCGAAGATCAACGGAGTATCAACCCCAAAGGAAGAACGAGGGCCAGCTATACGTAGAATCCTTCGACGTGTCGGAACACTGAAAAGACCTGAACCAAAAAGCTGGATACGAGGCCCGCGAGTCGAACTCGATGATCTTGATGACATCATGCAGAGGGTTAACAATTTAGCCTTGCATCGGGGAAGGCTTAACGAGCTGACCATCAGGCCAAACTACCCCAAGGACAGATCCCGATGGATTATTTTTACCAAACAAGAGCCTGAACCACCAACGCGGGATAAAGGTGTGAACAAGGAAAGGAAACGAAGACACGGAACGCCTTTCCACCATCAGGAAGACACCTGGAAGCAAAGATTGTACCAGTTAATCCAAGGTCACATTCAACAGGGGAAGAAACACCTCAAAATCCTTGCCTCGCCTGAACAATTCTCAATGGCGCAACTTGACGCCATCGAGAGAGAAGTCCGAGAACGCGCTGCCGTATTTACCGACACGGACTTCCAGCTTTGCCGATCAGGGGTCCCAGAGCCAGAGCCGGAGGAATACGATAAACGGATACGAGAAATACACAACGATCAGGTGGGACATCTCGGAATGACAAAAACCCTCGAAAAATTACAACGCAGGAGCTATTGGACCAACATGGAAGAGTCGGTACGCGAATTTATAGCCAATTGTCCCATCTGCCAAAAATACAAGACCGACAGGAACCCACCAGTCCCTTCAGCTGTCTTGATGGATACAGCCAGGGAACCGAACGAGAAAACAGCCGTCGACATTGTGGGACCATTAACAACGACAAGGAGAGGAAATGAGTATATTCTCTCTATCCAGTGTACGTTGACGAAGTTCGTAAGACTCATCCCTATCCCAAACAAGAAGGCATCAACAGTTCTCACAGCCCTCTTTAACGAATGGATCTGCATCTTCGGGGCGCCAAAGCTTGTCCTTAGTGACAACGGAAAGGAGTTCAACAACAAGCTAATGACGTATTTCCACGAAGTCATGGGAATCAAGGGAATACAAACGACGGTTTATCACCCGCAAGGAAATGGATCTATTGAAAGGATGCACGGAGTCCTGAAGGATTTGATCCGAACGATGTGCACGAACAACATCACGACTTGGGACACGAAGATGAACGCTATCGCCTTCACATACAACGACAGCTTCCACACCTCGATCCAAGATACCCCGTTCAACGTCATGTTTATACACTCGTCCAACTATCCGAGCGCCATTGAGCAATTGGACACGTCAACGCTGCAACAAAGGTTTGACGAACTAAACCAGAAGCATTGGAACAAACTGTACCAAGCCAGACACCATCTGATGGTAGCGCGCGAGAAAAATCGGAAATACATCGACAGTGCTATACGTAACCCGATGCCGCTGTACAAGGAAAAGGACTGGATCCTTGTCCGAAATAAGGCCCCTCCACACGGGTTATCCATCAAGTGGCTCGGACCCTACCAGGTGATAAGCGTGAATCACGAAAAGAACCATGTGGTTTATCGTTTCCCCACCAAACTGGGACCACGAGTTCGCATGGCCCATACAGGGAACACAAAACCCTTCCGAAGGTACTTCCAGGACGACGAGCCAACCCCAGGAAGACCACGGCTACTAAAAAGAATTGACCTATCCGGGAAAGAACCCCGAGTCGTTTACGGATAGACCATATAAAAATCTGACTGAACACCATTCACGGCTATATTTCTAGATGGACTACAGACGGAAAAACGGACCTCCTACCACTGCATTCGAGCCTAATTCAGGAAGAGCTGGGCGAAGTGCACCTCTACTCCGAGACCTGGCGACTTATATATGCCGTCGACCTCACGCAGATGTACTCAGCGTTCGAAGCCCTTTCCAGCCGCATTGCCCAAACCGACACCTTGGTCACAGGGGCCCATACGGCTTCGGGAGCCCCCGAGGTTGAGTACTTGTCACCAGCAACCGACGCCCTTTATGCAGTGACGCTTCAAGGATATTACACCTTAAGGAGAGACATCGAAATTCTCGGCACCCTATTCCACCACCCGCTCCCGTTACCACGGAAAGAGAGAGGGATCCTTAACATAGTTGGAACGGTCCACAAATTCTTGTGGGGAACCCCCGACAACGCGGACCTCCAGACCATAAACGCCAACATAGCTAACCTAATCAACGCCACCAATGAAATCAATAAGATCGTCAGAGAACAAACGTATATAATGGAGAAAACGATCGCTTCCATCTCCGAGAACGAGCACGAACTCGAGCGACGACTCGGAAGAATCGAGTACGCTGTCAACAACGTACGCGCGGCTGTCAACGATATCACGAAGGAGATGTACTTTAACGAGATAATACATCGCCTAGACATAGAAATCCGAGAACTAGACTACGTTCTCCGAACGGTGATGACAGCTCTCGAAATGGGAAAACACGGCATTGTTCAGCCTACTCAGCTAACTCCCGAGAATCTCGCGAGAGGAACGAAGAAATTTGTGGACGCCCGAGGACGACACCCTCTTCCAGGCCTGGAGAATGATTACCAAACGATGATCGATCTATCGGAGGTCTCCATCATGTCTCGCAATCAACAGCTGATTTATATCATCAAGATTTCATTCGTCGACGAGAAACCATGGAAAATAGTGTTGAACACGCCGGTCCCTATGGCCGTCAACAACACCTACGTGACTTTCAACCCTACGTTCGCCGAACGAATCTCACGAACAATTGGTACCAAGACGATGGTCCGACGGTTCGGCGGAGAGACTATGAGGACGGCATCGAAAATCAACGTCGCCCCCTACGAGGGAATTGGACACGAGGCGGATTCTTACGCGCTTTGCGAATCGGAAATCGCCTTCAGCGTAACAGGGGACACGGACGACTGCCACCTCACCGCATTTCGCTTAAAGGAACTCGGAGTGATAAACACCAAGACTGCGCAGATCGTTATACCACCGAAACCAGAGAAGGACTTTCCGATCACAATCCATTGTGGCATGGAAACAGAGACTTATAGCATTTCGAGACCATCTCTCTTACGAACGAACGAAAGATGCGAAATATTGACAACCTATTCACGGTTCGTCCTGCTCACGTCCTTAGAAGAATCGATCCGCACGGAGATCACCTTCAACGTTTCTAGCCTCAACCTTACCTTCCCCGAGGGACTGTCTATCGCAACCTTCAGCCGACAGATCAAACTAGACTCGCTTGACAAGTACAGCACCAGTCTCAAGGAGTTGCGGGGGGCCCTCGACGGTCATCAGGTCAAGCTATTGGTCAACGACTCTTGGGCCAATATACAGGGAATAGTACTCCCATCCCTGCAAGGAATAGCCTCCCTGTTCCTTGTCGGAGGATTAATAACCGCGATGTGGAAATGCGGTACGATAACATGGTTGTTCCGAGTTTGTTGTAGAGAAACCACCATGTAGCAGGTCAAGGCCGAGAGACGATTAGCCAAGCTTCAAAGGGCCAACCAGAAGATGCTCTCACGCAGTTTGAAGTCGAGGAACGAGGACGTACCTCAATCTACTGGTGGGGGTGTCAACAACGACGAATGTGCATCGTTCGAGTTGTTAGCCGCCGACGTCTCGGTCCCAGGCCCTCGCTGTGGGAACGTAATCAGCATGGCCTAAAACTTATCTGCCGCTGGAGCCCCAAGTGTCGCCTTTTACGAGGGCCCTATCTTTTCTGTATTTTCCCTTCGAGTTTATAGTTTCCGGCGCGCCTAGCTGTCGGCATCGCGACCGAAAGGGCCGAGAAAATGCGTCTAGCCCGACTCGACGCTTTCCCACGCCGAGCCGTCCAACTGCAAATACTCGATAAGGAAAAGGACTGTTCCCCAAAAATACCCACATTCTTGGAGGGGAACCAAAAAAGATGCTGAGGGCCCGATCGGGGAAAACACGATAGTCAGTACTGAGCAAGGGCGAGAATAAGAAGGACGACTCCGCGCGGCTCCTCTCTAATTCTCTAAGCAGTAAAACACGCGATCACCAACGATACGCTGCGAATAGTAGAGTAGGAGCGTATCCAACCTATCGACCTCTATAAATACAGAGTTGTAATTTCATTTATTGTGTATCAATAAATCGGGCATTATTGATTAGAATCATTAATCACCTCGCGTCAGTTATTCGACTAACTATCTTAGTTAGTCTGGCGATCCAACCCGCAGAGCCCAACTGTTCCCATAGGACAAATCCATGAGCACTTGATGACTTCGTTCGAGCGATCCGTTCGATTGTGGATGGAATGCTGTCGTTTTAATTTGCTTGATTTTTAGGATCCTCGTTAATTGTTTCATTACACGGCCGATGAAAGCTGCACCTTGGTCTGTCAATATTACTTTAGGACATGCGAATAAGCATATGAATTCCGTGACTAGTGCGTAAGCGATTTCGTGAGCGGTCGCGCTTTTTAGCGGAATTGCAAATGAAAATTTCGAGAGGTTGTCCTGAATCGTTAGCATGAAGCGGTGAACAAGTTCAGATTCTGGGGTTATCGGTCCGACTATATCCATTGCAATTTTGTCGAATACGCTGATCGGAGTATCTGTTATTACCATGGGTTGTTTGGTTTTAATTCTCACCAACTTTTTCCGCTGGCAACTGGCGCATTGACGAATGTAATCTTCTACTTGCTTTTTTAGATTGTCCCAAAAATATTGTTGTCGAATTCTGTTGTATGTTTTGGTTACGCCCTTATGACCTGCTATTGGAGATTCGTGGCATTCTTTTATGATGTCGAGCCTGTCTTGCTCTGGTGGGACAGTAATTTCGTCGCGGCAGATTTTTATTTGGATTTCGGTATCCGCGAAAATTTCTCGAATGATGCTTTTTTTTGCCCATGCTGAGTCGTTAAGGTTACTGCGCTTCTGAGAAAATGCTGCTGATTTGACGTTCAATTCTACCATCGTTGTTTTCAGATTTCGGAGGGATTTGGTAAGATTTTCTTTCGTTAAGGATGATGTGGAGTTTTTCTGTGTTACTAAGGCAAACACTCGTTTCTTTGGCGTTCCTGATATGAGGACTTGTCCGATTTCGAAGGTGTTAGTTGGGGATAGATTTTTTAGCAAGCCCATATCGATTAATCGTTTGTCGATGTCGTTCGAGACTGTACAATCGGCAGAAATGAAACAAATGTAATTGTTTTTTGTCATTTCGATGTTGTCTCTTGTTTCGATGACGTTAATGAATTCCGTTTGTTGCTCGTTGTTGTTTATTGGCTCCTCTTCAGTGGTATTTGTTCTGCTATTGTCGTTTCCGTTTTCTATCGTAGGGGGGGAATTATTGAATGGTGTCGGGGAGGAAGCATTTTCTTGTTGCTGAAAAGATTCATTTTCGGAGCTGTTGGCGTTTGCAACGTTTGGAAGCGTGGGTGGGGGTTGTTCTTGGCCCGAAGAATTCCCGATTATTTTTGCTTGTGAAGTACTCCTGGGTGGCCTTTTTTACTCGTCGCAACTTGTGCACGTGGGGCACTAGTGTGTGCGTGATTGCTTGCATCAGGGCAGCAAAAACATTTTTTGGGTTTTCGTGGTCTGGAGGATTTACGAGTGGCTAAAAGAACTGTTTCCCCTTTTTTGGCGATGGCTGTTACATCGTCCGTGCGCTGTTCTACGTTGGTAGTTAGGGGTCTCGTGACTTGACTTTTATAACTTTCATCTGTTGATTTTCTATCTTCGTTTGAAAAGCCTACGTCCATAGGTTCAATGGTGTAATTGTCCGTGAGACTTTTCTTTTCGTTAAGAAGGAACAATTCATTTTCTCTAAGAGCTTCTTCACTCCTGTTTCCATGACTATCTGGACGGTTAGGCATTTGGTGGAATTTCCTTTTGGTACGTTCAGTGGGTGATGGAGTGAGTCCAAGTGTTTCGTGAGCGCGCTTTTCGAAATTAATGGCAATATTGCTTAGGCTATTGTCGCTCGATTCTTGCTCTGAAGATGAAGATGTTCCGAGCGTGGCGAAGTTACTCGGCGCCATGTGGGTAATGTCTTCCTCGTCTCCCGAAGACGATGTAGATTCGGGTTTTGAAGGGTTCCCGAAGGGGAGATGCTGACGTGTGTGGCTTCTTCGTTTAACTAGTACTTTGAGTTTTTCCCTTCGATATTCTGGTGAACACGATTCCTGGTTTTCCGAGGAATTCGAGTTTTGATGCTCTGAGGAATTTGATGATTGTTGCTTTGAAGAACTTGGTTTTCGATGCTCTGAAGAGTTGGTTTTTTGATGTTTTGGAGGCTTTGATTTTCGATGCTCTGAGGAATTTGATGCTTGATGCTCTGAAGAATTTGATTTATTACGTGGCCTCTTTTTGTTGAAGTCTTTGATGATCGGTTGATCAGGCCGGTCACCTTGAGTTAGATTTGATCCTTTGGCAAGCGGGCTTACATACGTTTCTCTCGGAATTGCCGTATCTGTAAGGTTGCTTGCTTGGGGAATCGAGATTGTTTGATTTTGAATTTCGTTTGATTGCTCTGCAACGGGACTCATGTACGTTTCTCTCGGAATTGCCGTATCTGTGAAGTCGGTTGCTCGAGGAATAGATATTGAATGATTTAGTGGGGAAGCATTCGTGATGTCATCCTCCGAAGTAGTTTTCGATTTTTTGAGTTTCTTATTATTGGCGCTTGGATCCGATGATGAATATGTTCTTGCGATGCCTGGGTTTGGATGTAGAGTTTTTCCTCCGTATGGGGTGTCGTTAGTACGCCATTTGAATTTAATAGGGAGAGTTATTGGGTTTCGAGAAAGTGCATCGGCGTTTGTATTAACTCTTCCTGGCTTGTACTGGATTTTGAAATCGAATTCTTTTAATCTTTCTCTCCATCTCAGTATGCACGACGTCGGGTCGTTCATAGAGCTTACCCAGACAAGTGGCCGGTGGTCGGTCAGTAGGGTGAATGGCCTGCCATAAAGATAGGGTCGAAAGGTTTTTAAGGCAAACACCACAGCGACCATGTTTTTTCCAAAGTGGAATAATTTCTTTCGGCCTTCTTAAGGACCCTTGAAGCGGCTGCGACCATGGGGTATTCTCCGACTTTTTCTTGCCAAAGGATTGCGCCGACGGCGTAGTTGATCTATTGAATTCGTAATGACCGTGAGGGGTCGTAAAGGCTGTCTTGTGTTTGTCTTTCGGATCCATTTCTATCTGATCAAAGCCAGATGCTAAGTCAAAAATGGAGAAGTACTTCGCACCGCCGAGTTGGTCAAGGATGTCTGTTATTAACGGCAGGGGGTAAGCATCTCCTATTGTGACATCATTTAATTTTCTGAAATCGATTACGAGTCTCCATCGTTTATTGCCTTTTGATTCTGCTTTTTTCGGAACTATCCAGACTGGTGAATTATACGGTGACTTCGGGAGTTCAATGATATTTAATTGTAGCAGATCGTTAATTTGTTTTTCTATTTCCGGTTTTTGGAATGGCGGATGTCTGTACTGTCTTGTATTGACCGGTCGATCGTCTACAGTGGGAATTCGATGTTTGCATTCGTTTGCTGATCGGAGGAGTTCACCAGGTAGATGAAAGAGGTCTACGTATTCTTCTACGAGTGTAGATACCGCATTACGCTCTTCGTCATTGAGGTGATTAAGCCGCAAAAAACTCATTACTCCGTTGGCACGGTTTTCTCGCGTCCGAGGGTTTTTGTGCTCTAGGGTCTGTGTATTCGCGGTCTGGTCATCCTCTTGATCGTTCTCGTCTGTACTCATATCGAAAGGATAGAGTGAAATTACGGGAACCTCTACTCTGACGTCCTCGTTCAAGGTATTGATAGCGTACAGGTATGCTTTGCCATTGGTATTTTTAACCAATGCTTCGCCTGCAAAAATGCCATCTCGAAACGGTATACGGGGTACGTAACCTGTCTCTAGTGGGTTTCCGACTCGAATGAACATGATCGTTTTCTGTCTGGCCCGCAGAAGAAATGATTCTGTGTTTGTAAATGGGATGTCCATGTTATTGACTCGTGTATCGCCCTTCCCAGTCGGTTCTACTTTTACTTTCTCCGATTGTTTCATGACCGAGGATTGCGTCGAATTCAACAGGGAAGTCGTCCGGGACAACATTGAATGTTACGGACTGGTCATGAATTGCGATGTTAATTTGTCCTAGTGTCCTGGGTCTATCGATGATCGAAATTCCGTATAATTCGCAAATTATGAGATTGTTTATGAGATTTGAGTGACGAATATTTTCGATTTTGATCAAATTTAATTGTGAGCCTGAGTCTGCGAGAAATAATGTTTGCGTTTTCTTGAGATCTTCCGATTCAATGCTAATTGTGGGTGAGTGGTAGTTATGCGTTTGTGTGCTCAGGTTACAAGAGGCTCGGAGGATTTTTTGTTTCGTTTCCGATTTTACTGTGTCTGGCGTCCTTGGGTGTTTTGGCCCGTTCAGACGCCTGGTTGAGGGGTCGTTGACTCGTTTCCCGGCTGTTTTCCGGCTTGAGCCTCGTCTTTTCTCCCATTATTATATGCTCGTTTACGGCATTGATTTATGAAGTGGCCCGGTTTTTTACAATAGTTGCATGATATGTTACTTCTGTTTGTAGCATCTTTTGGTGAGTTGTCTTTTGCCAGAGGGTAGCAATAATTTGTTGTGTGGTTTGTCTTTTTGCAGTAATTGCAGAATTTGCTCGGGTTTGCACGAAAGGTTGAGCTTCCGGGTTTGTTTTCGTTTTGACTATTTGATTTGTTGAAAGGTTGATTTGGTAGGCAAGTCGATTGTGTATTTTCGGGGTCGATTGGTCCTAACGATTTTTCGATATCCGTTGCTTGTTTGAAAATGCTTTCGAGATTCGGGTACCGTTTGCATGCTATATCGGGGCGATAGGCGGCGTTAAGACCTCTTCGAAATTGATCAGTCGCTATGTCTTCCGCGAAAATTTTCGCTCCTTCGATGGAACGTAAGTTCGAATTCTCGATGGCTTGGTTTGTCTTTTTCAAGTGAGTGTTTAGTCTACTGTAGAAGCTGAGTACCGTTTCTTTATCTTTTTGGGAAAATGTGCTCATTTCCGTGATCCAGGTGAGAGGGGGTTTGGAAGGGATGAATTTTCGTTTTAGGATGTCTGTGAACTCATCGATTGTTGTTATTATAGAACTTTCGAGACAATCGCAAGCGATTCCTTTGCATTTACTCTTTAAGAGTGTGACTATTAATCGTTCGCCTACAGCTGGGATGAATTCTTTCGCGTTATCGCAATAGTTCAAAAAATTGTTTAACGAACATGTTTTAGGCGTCCCATCGAACTCGGGTAAATATCTTGTGAAATCTCGATAATTAGCGTGTAGTGGATATATATTATTTTCGAAAGACGCTTGATAATAGTTATGCGCATTTGGTGGTGGAATCGTTGTATGTGATGTGTAGATTTGACTCTGTTGAGCTGGGTGATGGGCTTCCGAAGTCTCCATTTGGATTGGTGTAGACATTATGAGTTTATGACTTACTCAGTGATGATCTTGTAGTTCGCTCGTGCCAATGATGCTTGGTTGCAGCCAAGTGGCGTTAGGCTACTTGACTTATCGTGAGGTGCGACTGGTGTTTTGACCTGCAGTCCGGGTGTGCGTCGCTGGCTCGGGTCTGCTCTTCGGCCTTGCGTCCTTCGTTAATTTATGGCTCTGCGTCCCTTGTGTTGATCTCGGCGCGACATTGGTGTGGAGCACTTGTTCGTTTTACACGGACGAGAGTCTTTTTATTTTATTTTTATTTTTACACGATAGTTCATTCCGCGTTCGTGATCCGTTTTTCACCGACACCGGATTGATTGTCACCAGTATTATAACCGATAAATTGTCTCTTTGTTTTTCCGCTGCCACCAGTTTTATTGCTGATGGGTAATTTATTTGAAGTTTTTTTACTTTTTTCCGCTGCCACCAGTTTTATTACCGATGGGTAATTTATTTGAAGTTTTTTTTCTTTTTTCCGCTGCCACCAGTTTTAATAACCGATGGGTTATTTATTAAAAGTTTTTTTTTACTTCTTTTTTCCGCTGCCACCATTTTTATTGTATACTAAACTGTTACGTCCCGGAGGGAGATTTAGGTGGGACTTGCGAGGTTGCCGATTTAGAGCGCGAAAGTTTGATTTGAATTAGATTGCGCAGTGAGTCTTTGTTTGGCTTCCGCGTGAGTTCCGAACACAGTTGAATAACAATTTGGATTGAGACGAATTTGAGGTGCGTGATTCTGGTAAGAGAGTTGGATCCGCCCGATGGATTGATCGTTGATCAAATAAATGTTCAGACGCGTAGATTTTGTCTTAATTCACGTAGTTCACGTTTATTATGTTTAACTCTTACAAACTTATAATTTCGGTACAAAGATAGTTACTCGCACAATGATTACACAGAAACGCAGAGCGAAAGGGTTTAGCCTTTGTTAGGCCCGGAATGTTAGCGGGCTAACCATGAGCGAGCTGAGATTAATTTTCCTGAACGACTTAAAAATGTTCAGTCCTCTAATCTATCTCGCAAGATTTTTGTCGGGTTAGCTATTAAAGCGCTAGGCGCACCTATCCAGTGGGTTAAAATAAAGGAATTGGGAGGACAAAATAAAGGTAAAGAGTATCCTCCTGATGGATATGAGTAGTAGAATACATATATGTATTGCTATAATAAATCTGAGAAGTTGCCATCGTGACGAAACATGGCAAACCATCCTTAGGATTTCTTGAAGAGCTTCAAAAATCCATCTTACGCTTTGATAATTCCATACGGTTACGCGAGGTACCTGACGAAGAACCAATAGTCAAGATTACCCATCATCTCCAGAAGACCTGGGTTCCTTAATAGAAAAAGGGTATCAATGCATCCATGACCTCAGCAACGCCCTCAAGGAACGAGAGTCCGATAGATCAGAGTCTGAGATCTCGAGACCACATCTGGAAACTTCACACGTTGTTTCTATCAATCGGAAATCAACCATCCCGACATCAATCCCATCCTGTAAACCTATGGCTAAATCTAGCCCGTTTCCAGGGACATCGACGACGATCGGGATATTACCATCCAAGAACCAGCGAGATTGCATACCAAGGAAAATCACGACAGACCCGCAAGTTTTGACTTTGCCCCAATCAACGCAACCGCCTTCGACACTGTGCGAAACAGCAGCACAAGATACCGCACATGTAATAGGTACATCGGCTGCATACGTCGATGCTGACTCAAGCGATTCCGACATTGTGCAATCTGACACTGATCAACAACCCGTCAATTCGGACACCGATGGAAATTGTGTTATTAAACTGAGTCGAGAGGCGCTGACCTACGACAAAGACAATATAGCATACTTCCTCAACGCTGACGGCATGCCTTTGAATAATATTAGTCAATTGCTTTCGGATCTTGGAAAGATCGACGTACAGAACCTCCAAAAATGCAGTCTTTCCAAGGGACGCATAGTTGTAACAACAAAAGGAAAATTCAAAACTCTAAGCATTGTCAATAAGCAACATCACTTCGACAAATCCAGGTTCCACGATATTGTCGAATGCCTACAAAATCTGCGCACGGCCGTAGTGCGTTACCGACTGCGATCTCTACGAATGTCCAAGCGTGGAGACGATCTCGAGGATCTCCCTTATGACACCCTCAAGGAGATGTTAGAATGCACTTTCCACGGGGTGCCTGTTACAATCACTATTTGCAGTGGGTTTGTCCAAACCGATCCACCCCCTCAGCATCGGAATGAAATAATTCGGGAGGTGCACGAAAGCCTCATTGGAGGACACAAGGGCATGGTAAAAACATACCGACGTCTTCGGGAACGATATCAGTGGAAAGGAATGAAAGAAGAAACGGAAACCTTTATCCGACAATGCAAGACTTACCAAAAACAAGAACTTGCCCGAGTAAAAACGCGAGAACCAATGCGAATCACCGATACACCCGCAGAAATCTTCGAAAAAATTGCTCTCGACACTGTCGGCCCTCTTAATATTACACCCAGGGGAAACCGACATATCCTCACCATCCAGGATAACTTTTCAAAATTCTGCGCAGCTGTGCCAGTACCAAACATCAAGGCAGAAACATTGGCTTAGCATTATCAAAACAGTGGATTGCCTTGCACGGCCCTCCGAGGACCATCCTCACTGATCGTGGTACCGCATTCACAAGCAACCTTTTCGAACAACTAGCCAAAATCTTCAAGGTAAAAAGGATAACGACCACGACGTACCGTCCTCAGTCAAACGGGTCGCTTGAACGCAGTAATGCTGTTCTAGCGGAATACCTAAGAGCCTTCCACGATCGTTTTGACGACTGGGACGAACTCCTACCTTTCGCCATGCACGCATATAATACATCCGTGCATACGGGGACAAATTTCACCCCATATGAACTCATGTACGGGAGGAATTCGCGGCCGATTTCTGCGTTCCCGTCTGTAGAGAAAATCGACACATACACGGAATACATGACCGACTTTATCACTCGACTCGACGAAATTCGACATGTCGCGGCAATAAATCTTTATTCAGCAAAACGGCATTCCAAACACAATTACGACCGCGAAGCGCACGCCGTTTCATTCAATGTAGGCGATTATGTGTACGTAATCCAAGAACCTCGTAGAGGAAAGCTTACCCCTCACTACCACGGGCCTTACGAAATTACTGACATCACAGAAAAAGGAAATATTGTATACACTAATAGTCGTGGCAAGCCCGAAATGAAACATCCCAATAAGTTCTTATCAGCCTGTAGACATTTCTCCGATTGTAGGGTTAGATTAACCTGCCGAAGACGCGTGAAAAGATTCCGCACTCTTCGGCCGTGCTCTTCCAAAGATGGGGAATAGATGATGATGTCATCGAGATAGACGAACAGCTCGATGCCGTTGAGTCCTGTAAGTGCCACGTTTATATGCCGTTGGAAAACAGTAGGACCGTTACGCAATCCGAAAGGGAGCACGGCAAACTCGTAGTGTCCTTCGGGAGTAGAGAATGCCGTTTCAGGCCGATCCTTCGGGTCTATTTCAATTTGATGGAACCCACTGGCCAGATCGAAAATGCTGAAATATTTGGCGCCACCCAGTTGGTCCAAAATATCAGTGATATTTGGTAGGGGATAAGCATCCGGTAAGGTTTTTTCATTCAATGCGCGATAATCGATGACAACGCGCCATTTTCGATTCCCGTTGGCATCCGGTTTTTTGGGAACAATCCACAACTGAGAATTGTATGGAGAGGCGCTGGGCTGAATTTTTCCTTCATTCAGGAGCTTCTCCATTTGTTTCTTAATTTCTTCTTTGTGAATTGCCGGGTAACGATATTGACGAGTATTCACTGGCAACTCATCCGTGATCGGTATCGTACATTTCGTTAGCCTTGATCGGCCCAATTTATCGCCTGGTAAGTGGAAACGGTCAGGGAACGCGGCTACAAGTGAACGTACGTGTTCCGCTTCTTCATCTTTGAGATAGTCCACTTTGAACAAATCCAGGATTCCAGTAACGCGATCTTTGCCAAGGATAGAATTTTCATCGGGTGAGTCCGAATCTGAAATTTCTTCGGGAGGTCCTCGATATTCAAATGGAATTAAGTATTGGGGTGGAATAGTGACCTCCACGTTTTGCTCGGTCGTGTTGATTGCCATTACGTAACAACTACCATTGAGGTTGGTCACGGCGGCTTCGCCCATGAAAACACCTTCATCAGCTGTTAAATGCGGAAGATATCCCTCTTGCAATGTTGTGTTCTTGAGTTTTATTTGTATCGGCTGTCGGGTGCGAGCGCGGATAGTAACGCGAGTAGCAAATTCGCTGAGATTCGCTGAGTCAGCAGAGTCGGGTAACATCGGGGTCACGCGCTATTCGGTGTTTACCGAAAAACTGCATACATTTGTATTTTTGTATTCGGACACAAACCTAATTGGTTTTGTAGGGCGACTAGCAATTATTAAGGCACGATGGTGGTATGATATTTCGGCGAGTTCCTGCTCCAGATATTCCTTGCCTAATATGCCCACGCCTGGCGAGGGGAGGGTTGCTTTGAAAACGTAAAATTTGACTGGTTGATCGAATACGTTTACTATCGCTGTACCGATTGCCGTTAGCATTTCGTTATCGCAAATTCCGAGTACTCCGACTTGATCATCCTCATTGATCATAACGGTTCCGTGAAGGGCGTTAACTTCAATCACATTGATAACCGCACCGCTATCTGCCAAAAATCTCGCCTTATTATTCTTTAATTCGGGCGCCGGGACTTCCACGACAGCTTTTGGTTGTTTGGCGCTGTTTTGTAAGTTAACAGTTACGGTTGGAAGTTCACAGCGGGAGTTTGGCGCGATTTTTGTTGAGCAGCCGTCGACGCGTCGTTCGGACGACTGGGAATCTCGTTTAAAGTCGGATCTCGTTTTAAATCAACGGTCCTTGCCGGGGGAGTGTTGTTTCTACGGCTAGAGGAATTTCGGGGAGATTCCGGCGTACGTCTGTCATTCGATGGACTTCTATTGTGCACGCGTTCGCGACTGTAAGTATCTCGGTTCCGCGAGCGGTATTCTCGTTTCAATATCCCTCTAGGAGGACTGTTACTTCTGTTTCGTGACGTGGGGTCATAATTGTGACGTGCGCGGGATCGGCAGGGACAGTTTCTGCAATCCTTGCACATCAATTCTTCAATATAGGTCGTGTACGCACGTCGATACGGTGAGAAATCTCGACTCTCGCGGGACAGCGATCTACCATTCTCGTCAGAGGAACTGTCCCCACGGTAGTAACCGCGCCGCGGTTCTACCTCGGTTCTATAGAATATTAACCGTAGATAGTGATAGCTATCCCACCGCTGCCACCAAAATGTTCAGTCTTCTAATCTATCTCGGAAGATTTTTGTCGGGTTAGCTATTAAAGCGATAGGCGCACCTATCCAGTGGGTTAAAATGAAGGAATTGGGAGGATAAAATAAAGGTAAAGAGTATCCTCCTGATGGATATGAGTAGTAGAATACATATATGTATTGCTATAATAAATCTGAGAAATTGACAATGACGATTACAATTTTGATACAATTTGGTTATTATCGCAGTTTTCTTTCGTAAATTAATTCGATTGATGACTCGATACAATTTAATACGATTACATAAAATGTGGGCAGATCGGACTTACGGTTGGTGAACTTGTGATTTGATACCGTGCTGACGCTAGACGTTCGGGTCTCCTCGAAGACAGTGCAATCGTATGGCACTCACGTACGCAAATTACACGTTGAATTTTTGGTAGTTTGGAGTTTGGTTGAACGAATAATTGTTTCTACGCACTACTAATGAGTTCTTATCGGCCTGCGAAGCGTAATGAGACGCTGCACCTCAGTGCCTCACTTTACCCTCGGGCAGTGATGCTTGATCGCGAAGAATCGAAGACGCGTACTCGGAACTAACGTGCAAGGGCACGGAAAAAGACTCAGAGGACAGAGTGCCTTGGCCTCTGTCGAGCTCCGCTCAATCCTAAAATTCGCGAGAGACTGACTAATTTGGCTGTACTCGATGGTGGGTTGCTTCTTGATTTTTAAGTAAGTCAGCGATTTTAATTATCGCTGAGCAAGAATTTTCAAAATGGGTATAGGACTGAACGACCGAGGCTTCTTCCGTGTCCTCGTTGAGTCATTTGCATCGCAAGTTGCAAGACTCAGCATTGTGAAGAAATCGAAGTTGAAATTGCCAGAATGAATGTTGGTTTTGCAATGGAGGTTTCGTATGCTGGAAAGAATGTGTCATTTCGCAACGTAGGGTTCAAACGAGTTCGCGTTGGAGTGAAAAAGGAAATAGTTTGGTATAAAATATATATAATTAAGACAAAAGAACTTAGAAAATGAGATACGGATATAACACCTTGTAAGTCGACTGTTCAGTTCGGAGTTCGAATACAGAGAGTCTGCTCCTTCGTGATATGAAAATTAGGAAAGTCTGGTTGTAGGGGAAGAAGCTTTTTTGGGGGAATGCATTTTCGGATCAGAGCTTCTTAGTGATTGGTTAATCAATCGTGAGAATGTACGCTGACTTACGTGATAGGTTGGCGTCATGCGTGGGAATAGTTTTGTTCATCTACTTATTAGGTCACCGCTATGGTGAATGCGGCCATTGTTCTATGTCCCACGATCGGGTTCAGCGACCGAGGTTTCGTGGGTCTTGTGATATGACCGGGTGACGTGTTCTGACGCAAGCGGGTTTTCCTCGTGGGATTGTTTGGGTCTTAGGACAACGTAGGATTGTGGCGTAGTTCGGTCCCTGCATTTTGTTCGAGTGCTCTAGGCGTAGGATTTCTCTTCCGAGGCTGCGAGTACGCTCCTCTCGTAAATGCGTCTGTCGTTGGCTGTGTTTATGCTTGGGGACCTACGTGCGACGGTTTCGCTTTTGGTCTTGTGGTACGTTTCGGCTATCGCTCGCTTAGCGTTAAATAAATATAGGTTTTTGATCGATGAGTGAGGGTGCTGCTATCGTGCGTATTTACCATCGTGGTTTCAAAAAGAGAGAGAAAACAGGTGAAGGCTGGGACGTAACAAGGGAACCCACGTGGTAACCCATATGGGTTCCCATACAGGAACCCGTACGGGAACCCACGTGGTAACCCGTACGGGTTCCTATACGGGATCCTGTACGGGATCCCACGTGGTGTCCCGTACGGGTTCCTATACGGGATCCCACATGGTGTTTTCGTACAGGGAACCCGTACGGGTTCTCATATAGGAACCCGTTTTCAGTGTTACGAAAAATTGTTGAGATAAAGCGAAATTTAATTGCAGTCCCCACTGCCAACATTTTTAGGGTGTGTTTCCACACTAAGGTGCACGAGGATGAATATATTGCACCGCTAACGAACTTGTATTTCTATTAATAGCCATTGTAATAGTACATTAATCATATAATATTATTGCAATTTTCTGTAAACATATTTTTGTAAGACGTAAAATGTAAAAACGTAAAGACGTAAAAACATTAAGATATTGCGTTTAATTAAGTTTAACTAGCAACTGTGTATTAAATATTTCACGCCATTGTGCGAGGCCGGGACCCACGTTGAAAAACAATACTTTTGACGTGAGATAAAACATTTTCAAAAAAACGTTGACAATAGTGATTAGTGATTTTTTTTCCACGAAAGTGTAGATGCAAATGAAAAAATTAGAAGTTTCACATTTGTTTTGATTCAATCGTGATTGGCTTATTAAGCGCTGTTTCAAAAATTGAGCTACCCACATTGCCAAACACAGGTTCCCATGTAGGTTCCTGTACAGGCATTTATTTTCTGCATTCTCCCGTACAGGATCCCATACAGGATTCAGCACCCCACGTTGCCCCACATCGGTTCCCATGCAGGTTCCTGTGCAGGAATTTATTTCCTGCGTTCTCCCGTACAGGAACCCGTACAGGGTTCAGCTTCCCACGTTGCCCCACACAGGTTTCCATGCAGGGTCCCGTACAGGAATTTATTTCCTGCGTTCTCCCGTACAGGATTCCGTACAGGATTCAGCTTCCCACGTGGCCCCACAGAGGTTCCCATGCAAGTTCCTATACAGGAATTTATTTCCTGCGATCTCCCGTACCGGATCCCGTACAGGATTCAGCTTCCCACGTTGCCCCACACAGGTTCCCATGCAGGTTCCCGTACAGGAATTTATTTCCTGCGTTCTCCTGTACAGGATCCCGTACAAGAGTCAGCTTCCCACGTTGCCCCACACAGGTTCCCATGCAGGTTCCCGTACAGGAATTTATTTCCTGCGTTCTCCCGTACAGGATCCCGTACAGGAATGTATTCCCTGCGTTCTCCCGTACAGGATCCCGTACAGGATTCAGCTTCCCACGTTGCCCCACACAGGTTCCCATGCAGGTTCCTGTACAGGAACGTTCATCCTGTACAGGAAATCGTACGGGATCCCACACTTTCCTTGGCTGTCCCATGCTTTCCCACACATTCCCACCCTAAAACCCGTACGGGAATTTGCAGCAGGGCTTCCACTACCTTTTGTACTATCATTTGTCACTGAAATACAGCCCTTTAAAAATTCCCATTTTTACGTCACCCTCTAACTTTTGTGAGCAGTATAAGATAGTGTTTGCTCGTGACTAATTATAGAACTGCAAAGTTTAACTGAAATCTGTTTCGTATCACAGCACTTTATGGGCACTATATAAATAACGTGGTAATTTACAATCGACTTGTAGCGGGTACATCCAGACTTTGACGAGCAATATAAGGTCTCCAAAGAGACCAAACGCATATTAATACAAAATGAGAACCCCCAACGAAGACAACGGATGCGTGCTTCCTGCATTTTTTCTCAAGAGGATTTTGAAACAAACGTTTCAAATTATATCCTTGAAAGTATGGCGTCGTTGAGTACGGTAGAAATGCCAGCATTTCGAAAAAAAATTGACGGTCCGTTGTCTAGTGTCCGACTTTAAATCTAAACGTTAGTGTTTGACTGATATTTAATGATATTTAATGATATTTAATGATATTTAATGATAATTAACTGAGTCAAAAACATTCTTCTACCATATAAAGAAAACTCAAAAACATATATATTTTAGACCTGAAGATCAATAAAAATAATACAGCCTTACAACACCTGACAAGGCGTACATTGGGGAGACGCATTCAAATTATCCATATGCGAAATATGGACGAATTAAAGAGAGCTATCGTCGAGTATGCGACTTTCGCATGTACTACGGCCGATATTTGGATGTCTAGAAACAGGAGGTTTTTAGGCGTCACCGTTCATTGGGTAAGTATTTTAGATTTTCCTAGATGCCTGTTGAAAACTCGATAAGAATAATTATAAGCATTTTTAGTGCATAACCATTTGATATATGACTGATTCATTTTAAAGCAACATATTTTTTGTGTTCCTGACCGACAAATGTTTATATTTGGACTCAAAAAAATCCTCACGAAGCGCCGGCTTGGATTTTCATTTTGAAAGGTATATCAGTCGATGGTAAGTTTCCTCATTTGTATAACATAAAAAAAATACTTTTTCTTGCTTTGATTAAATATTACTCAGTTTAATAATTTTTTGTTTCACTTTCCGGTATATGCCTCAAAGAGAACTGAATTCTGTTCAAACTTTCAATAACGTTATGAATGCAAAATTAATAATTAAGGCGATATGAATTTTCAAAGACCTCGTTATATGAAAAATCATTTTGATACCCCTATCGCGATGAGATTACTGACAGGTAAAATAAAGTTTAAGAACAATTTTGTTTAAAATTTATTCAACTTTATTACAAGTTGAGAATTCCCATCGGTGGTTTTTCAGTACTTGTAATGTGATGGTCGAGCGGATGATTGAGGATTTGGATCTTTTTGGATTGATTTGGATCTTTTATTCCTAATTCGACTTGGCGAGGGAGTGCACGTAGTTGTTCGAGGTTTTAGGATGGACTGCTGGCTCTCGGTCCAGCAGGAGGCAGCGTGGTTGAGTGGAGGGGCCTTAGGAAGGTGGAGGGGATGCCACGCGCGAGTATGGCGAAGCGCGTGGGCTCGCGAACAATGGGACTCAGGAGAGATGAGAGAGAGAGAGAGAATGAGAGATGCTGGAGAGGACTTCTGGGAAGGGAGATTTAGTTTCTGCTGAGGGTTTCTAGGAAGGAGGATTAGGTTTAGGTGAGAGCTGTGGGAAACGGTAGATATGAGGGCGTGAGACTGGGTTTGGGAATAGGAGTCGTGTGGGACCGTGACACTCCCCCTCTTACAAGAACGATGCTCCGCATCGTGGGTTACAAAGCTTTTTTTTTCATTGATTCTATATAATAAAATAGAAATGTGTGTGGGTGTGTATGCGTGTATTTATATAAAAATGTGTGCGTGTAGTGTGTATGTGTGTACTTATGTAGTGTAACGTGGGTGTCCCAAAATATGTGCGTTTGTTAGGGGTGTGGTTCAATTTCGCTGTAAGCGCAATTCGAGCCGCAGTTTAGTCGGACGGAACTGTTCGAATATGCTTAGTCGGGATGAGATGTGTTCCGTGTGATAATTTTGTTCCGTGTAGTAGTTTTTGTTCCGTGTGGTAGTTTTTGTTCCGTGCAGTAATTTTTGTTCCGTATAGTAGTTTTTGTTCCCTGTAGTAATTTTTGTTCCGTGTGGTAATTTTGTGCCGTGTAATGATTTTGTTCCTGCTAAAGTAATGTTTTAATTTGGTATGTTGGAGTTATGGCCGTGGATCTGAAACTGACTATAAGATTAGTTTAGATGAGTTAGTAGGGGCTGTTTTGGTTACAAAAGGACGGGTGTGTGTGTGGTTGGTAATTCCATATACATATGTATATATATATATGTAAAAAAAAAGAGAAGAAGAACCCAAATTTTTGCTCCTTTGTTGACGATAGTCTTTGCATTTGTTCCCTTTATAGTTTGCCGTGATTTACTTTTTGGCGTAAGGTTCCTTTTTTTCTAGATTCGTTGTTTGCCGAAATGTATATATATATATATATATATATATATATATATATATATATGTTATCATTCTCTTCTTTTGGTTGCATCTGAAACAGTCTGAATTCTGATTAATTTGAGTGTTAGTGGGCATAGGTGTGTTATCCAGGATCCGGTAAGGTTGTTCTTCAGTTGACCAATGTGATGGATGAACGATACCTATTCAATCTTGATTTAAAATTGTTATTTAGCTTTATCTCATACATGGGTTAATAGTGTCTGTCTTGATGGTTTGAAAATAAGCATAGGCTGAGCATATAATGAGAAATGGAAGTTATAATAGATTGTATGTAGCTGTCGTGTATACAATGTTGTGCATGTACTTGTTTAATGCTGGTACAATTTACATGGGTGAATGTAAAGCAAGGAAAACGAAAATGATTTACCAAGGGAATAGGAAAATAGTAAGGAGGAATGATTCTATATATGATACGTATGTGCAGCGTTACACTAAAATACATATGTCGTTGTTTCTTAGTGCAATCTTGTAACGTCGTAATTTTATAAAAAGGTGTGCGTGACAACATATTCGGGTTCAATTTGATCTTCATAAACCAATTTGGTTCTGTTTGTGTCTACCTAGATTTCGAAAATTTTTCTAATCGGTTACTTCTAGACATTCGAATGGACTCATATAGCTACTATCACGATTGATTTTTTAGTTCTTTAAATTAAATCTTTTTTAACAATACCAGTTGTCGAGTTTGACATTTTGGTACTTTCGTTCGCCTAGCATAATATCGTTTTTCTGTTTATTTTACTCAAAATTGTTTTCAGAGTGCCAGTTGTCGAACGTCGTTACAATTTCGGTTCAATATTTTAATATAGTCGTCAAATGTTAATAGTTTTTTTTTGTGGTATAAATGTTCATGGTAAAGAAGCTTTGTGTTGTGACTATTATTTATTGATAACGAATTCTTTTTATGTGTTGAATTCTAAAGTATCTCTAATTCTTCTAATGCGGTTTTACGAGGTCTACCGCGCCTGTGTTTAGCAGTTGATGTTGATTGCTGATGTCAGATGATTTTTTTTTTTTTTTGAGCATCTTGGGGATGGTGATGGTAGGTTAGGCTCGGTTTGCGCGTTCGATTGTTGTGCGCTATCTGATTCTTCGTCTTCCGTGTTGATTGTAGTTGAGCTGGGAGTCAGATTCTTTTCCATCTTAACGGGGATCTTCTTTGTTAATTCTTCGTCGTCCATTATCGTTGCCTGTTTGTCGTAAGTTGTATCGTTGCCGGTAGATTTCGGCCCGCCGAAGTGTCTACCCGCGTTGATGGGGATCCTAGGTGGCAGCGCAGAGGTTGCATCTTTTCCTTATTTCTACTTTGCCGCGTCCGGCTATTGTTCGGCCTTTTACTTCTTCATTTGCGCTTATTTATTTTCTTCTTATTTCATTTATTCCTTCGTGCTGCTTGACCTATTTATTTTTTGCTTCTCTGTGCTGCTTGAGCTATATATTTTTCTTCTTCGTGCTGCTTGAGCTATATATTTTTTCTTCGTGCTGCTTGAGCTATTTATTTTTCTTCTTCGTGCTGCTTGAGCTATTTATTTTTCTTCTTTGTGCTGCTTGAGCTATTTATTTTTCTTCTTTGTGCTGCTTGAGCTATTTATTTTTCTTCTTTGTGCTGCTTGAGCTATCTATTTTTCTTCTTTGTGCTGCTTGAGCTATTTATTTTTCTTCTTTGTGCTGCTTGAGCTATTTATTTTTCTTCTTTGTGCTGCTTGAGCTATTTATTTTTCTTCTTTGTGCTGCTTGAGCTATCTATTTTTCTTCTTTGTGCTGCTTGAGCTATATATTTTTTCCTCTTCGTGCTGCTTGAGCTATTTATTTATTTTTTCTTCTATTTCATTTTCCTTCTTCTTATTTATTCGTCTTCTTCGCTGCTATAGAACGTTGTCGTTTTTGTTCTTCATTGATACCATTGATGTTTCGTACCGTTCTTCATCCTCGAACGTGTCGCTATTACGTTTACGAGGTGTTTTTGTATATTAATTTATCTTGAGGATTGTTCCTTGTCGTAAGCTGTGGTCGTCCTTGTTCCAATCTAATGAGTTCCATCTCCTCCGTTGATACTTCTGAGTCATAGTTGTTATCGTCGATTGGTTTATTAACTTTTGGGTGTGCACTCCCTCCAAGTTGCGTGTTGCTTAATTCTTAGTGTGTTTGTTTTATCGTAATGAGTTTCCTTTTATTACTTTGTCCTGTGCTGTATTGCCGATGCGTTCGTCCGATGTTGATAGGTTACGTTTGTCGCCCTGTTGAGAAATCCTCAATATTTCGTTTGATGATGGTTCCCTTGGCCTGACCGAGAGAATGTCGATCAAGCTTCGTGATGACGCGTCTACGGCGGCATTGAGTTTTCCGGGCTTGTGGTGAATTTCATAACCATAATCATTAAGAGTCGCTTGCCATTGTATTACTTGTCGCGGTGGGTTAGCTTTTCTTCTTTTTACCATATACGTGAGTGCTCGATTATCTGTTACAACTATAAAGTGGTGCCCGTAACCACAGGGCCTAAAGTGTTTCATTGCGTTTATGATCGCCAATATTTGTGCATTGCGTCTGATACGAGTTCCGATTTCGTGAGAGTCCGAGAGTAGAAGGCAACAGAATGATCAAATTTTTCGTGTTGTTGGCTGAGGACGGCGCCGATAGCGTAATTCATTGCGTCAATTATTAATTGGGACTCCTTATAGTCCGGATAACGCACGATTGGTTTACTTGTCATTTTCCTTTCAAGTAATTGAACGCTTGTTGACATTCCTCAGGTCATTCGAATTTTTGTGAAGCCTTCAATTGTCTCGTTAGCGGGAGACGGATTGTTGCGAAGTTCTTCACGATGCGTCTATAGGAATTCACTAATGCGTAGAATTGTATGATCATGTTCTTTTTTGTATTGGAAACTTGTACTGCTCGTGTTAGCGTGGGTCTCGATTCCGAGTCGTTTTCGTTGATGACGTGACCCTGGTATTCGACATTGTTCTGGATGAACAAGCATTTAGCTGTTTGCAGCGTAAGTCCAGCATATTATAGTTTTTTTTTGTCGGTGGAATTCATGCTCGTGTTCCTTCAGGTTGGTGGTGTACATGACGATGTCAATCAAATATACGAAAAGCGTCGGTACCCAGTGATCCCGATAGCGCGACATCCATCAACCTTTAAAAGGTTGCTGGTGCATTCTTTTAATCTCCGAACGGCATTCGATTAAATTCATAATCAACGTTCAATATTGGAAATGCTGTTTTCGGTATGTCGCGTGGGATACATCTCGGTTTGATCGAAATCGGATGCTAAGTCCAGTATTGAGACCTACCTAGCTGATCTAGGCTGTTCGTAATATTTGGTAGTTAGTATGCATCGAGAGTGGTTTATTTTCCTAAAATCGATTAACATACGCAATCGTTCTTTCCTTTCTCGGAACTATCCAAACGGGAGACTTGTATGGCAATAACGATGGTTATATTATTCCTTTTCCTGGTGGATGGATGTAGATTTCCTGTTTGTGCACTTGTGGAACGAAATATTGGTTTGAATTTGTTGGTTTTTCGTCGGTTGTAAAAATGTCATGTTTAACAAACAAAATTGAATTCATTTGGGCTCCGGTCTCGACGAAACATTTCGTGTCTTTTCTCTATGATCAACAGAATTTATTATTACTCTTGAAGGTTTTCGTTTCTGTAGTTCCCGGCGAAATGGTGGCTTTTCTTATTATTTCTGTTTTATTATCACTCAATGGCTTGATTCGAACGCTCCTGCGATGTATTTCGTGTCGCGCTGTCCCGTGAAGACATGCTCAAATTTTTCTTTACTAATTCTGTTACTATCTTCGTGAGTTCGCGGAGGTTTTCGTCAGTTATGTTACTCGTGTCTCGCGATCCCTGTGTGTTGGTTTCATATTTTCGGTCGCGAGAGTTGTTGCGGTATCTGTTTCGCGAATTGCTGCGGCAGCCATCGTGTGAACTGTCTGGATGTGTGTAACAACGATTGTTGTCTCGAGTACCTGTCGCGTGAATTATTTCTGTAGCTACTGTATCCGTCTTGTGACGTATTCCAAGATTTCTGATTATCAAATTTTTTATTTTGTTCTTCTCTTAAGTATTTTAGTGTGAAGCAATTCGCCGTGGAGTGAGTATTCGTTTTATGGTACTCGCAATATGTTTGTGGAGTTGAATTTTGGGTTTCTGCAAATTGGATTTTCGCTGTCTCTGTTTGTTTTACTTCCGTATTTTCGTGACTTGTTCTGTTTCGGTTAATCGTTTGGCGCGCTGTTAGTTCCTGTTCTATATTACCTGCCTCTCGTATCGCTTCGTCGAGAGTTTGAACTCCTTGTCGCATTAGGATAGTACCGATTTTATCAAAGAGACCGCGAATGAAGGCTCTAGTGACCGATCTTTTTACTTCCAATTTCCTGTTTTCGAGGTATTGTTGGTCTTCATTGCGCGTGTAGCATTCGTCGAGCCTATCCATTATTCGTTTCATAATTGTACGCGTTCGGGTTGCGTACTCTGCTGTCGGTTCATTATACTTTTGCGCTATTTCTTTAAGTTCTAATTCGAGATCTAACAATTCGATTGGAGTACTAAAATTGTGTCGCAAATCCGTAAGGAGTTCTTCGAGGGTTGTATAATTTTTCGTTTCCGCCAAATCGTGTGCGGTTCCTGTTAATTTATACTGTATCATTACAAGAAGTCGAGCATGTTCGCTCGGTGGAATTATTTTTGCTGCCTTTTTGCATGCGCTTAGGAAGTTTTCGACGGGAATATTCTTGCCGTCAAACGCGGGGATTGGTTGGTATATATCGCGGAATGTTAAACCTTCGTACGCCATATCATTAACGCCTTTGATTTCGCTTTCGAAATATTGAACGTTTGTAAAATTTTATTTTTCGAATATTGGAAGTTTGGAAAGTTTTCGATTTTTCTTCTGTTTTGGATATTTATAGTGTGTAAAAAAAATGTCACTTTCGAAATATCTAAAGCTTATAAAAGATTTTTCGAATATTGCGAGTTCGAAAGGTTTTCAATTTCCGTTTTTCCTCCTTTTTTCAAATATTTATTACGTATAGACAGTGTTGTTTTCTTCGAAGAATTTCTTTTCTCGTTTTTGTTTTAGGGTTTGTAACATTTCATTTTTCGGGTTGTACGGTTCGAGACATTTTCAATTTTCTTTTTTTTTTATATATTTATAATATATAAAAATGTTGTTTCCTTCAAGGTATTAAAATTTATAAAATGTTGTTTTTCAGTTGTTAAAAGTTTGAAAGGTTTTCAATTTCCTTTTTTCCAAATATTTATAATGTGTGAAGATTTTATTTTTCTTGAAATATTTAAAGTTTGAAAAAAAAATTGCATTTTTCCGGGTATCACAAGTTTGAAAAGTTCTAAATTTTCTTTTTTTTTCCAAATGTTTATAATGTGTAAATAAATTTTGTTTTTCGGATTTTATAGATTTGAGATGTTTTCAGTTTTCGTGCTTCTCTTTTTTCACATATTTATAATATGTCAACATTTTGTTCTCCTTAAAATATTTCGAGTTTGCAAAACTTTATTTTTCGGATGTTGAGCGTTTGAAGTTTTTAATTTTCTTGTTTTTTTTCTCTAATTCTATAATGTATGAAAAGTTTTCTTTCTTCGAAATATTTAAAGTTTATAACATTTTATTTTTCGAATTTTACAAATTGTTTCCTATGCAAATTAAAAGGCGAAGGAAACGCAGAGACGACGAAGTTTCGCTACGCGTGTGTTTGTGCGCTTATTGTGTGTATGAACGAGTGCAATAGCGGTAGGAAGCGGAAAAGAAATAATGAATAGCGTATTGCGTTTTCAATACGCACATATTGAGTTTTATCGATGTAACAATCTAGCGATATACGTTCATGTATCACATGGGTTCTGGCGATGTCAGATACTTACACACACTTTAATGTGTGGAGAAAACGTATTTCGTTGCCACTCTTAGGGGAGGGCTTGAGAATAATAGAGAAAAAAGTGAGTTTGAAAATTACTTACAGTGCCGTGATGAGAAAGAATAATTTCATAAAAACGCCTTGAGTCCAGTTATTCCCTTCCTTCCTTCTATATTGTCCGTGTGGTTGAGTAAGTTCGTTTTTATATTCCGTGAGTGAGTTAGTGAGTTCCTTTTATTTTCCGTGAGTGAGTGCCTTTTGTTTTTCGTCTCGTCCGTGTGTATGTCGCTTGAACGTTGTGCGCTTGGATTTTGTGTGCGAGTGTCTGAGGTGTGTTTTTTTAATTTTTTTTTTTATAAAACTTTGAGCGGGGTTCACGGGCCCACTAAATTTTATTAGTTCACTTTTTGCGAACTTTTGAGACGCAAGGGCGGGCGTTTCGCGAATCCCACTTCTGACACCAATTTGTGATGGTCGAGCGGATGATTAAGGATTTCGCGGGAGACGATTGACTCAGACACGGACTATTCTGATTTGGATCTTTTATTCCTAATTCGACTTGGCGAGGGAGTGCACGTAGTTGTTCGAGGTTTTAGGATGGACTGCTGGCTCTCGGTCCAGCAGGAGGAAGCGTGGTTGAGTGGAGGGGCCTTAGGAAGGTGGAGGGGATGCCACGCGCGAGTATGGCGAAGCGCGTGGGCTCGCGAACAATGGGACTCAGGAGAGATGAGAGAGAGAGAGAGAATGAGAGATGCTGGAGAGGACTTCTGGGAAGGGAGATTTAGTTTCTGCTGAGGGTTTCTAGGGAGGAGGATTAGGTTTAGGTGAGAGCTGTGGGAAACGGTTGATATGAGGGCGTGAGACTGGGTTTGGGAATAGGAGTCGTGTGGGACCGTGACAGTAATAAAAAATGTTCGTAGCCTCTCTTTCGAATTAAAAATAAATTGTTTAATAAACTCATGTTCATTATTTACAATTTTTGATGAATTAAACGTATTAGATTAATAACCATTTCAAGTTTATAAATTCTGTTTGAAAAAAAACGTTTGTTGTGAATATAACATCAAAACTAAGCAAAAATTAAGTATTTATGGTTAAAAAAAGTTGATTTACTACTTAAAAATTAAATTAACAAATAGGAGAATTCTGATTTCATGACAGGAAAATAGGCTCCAATGAAATGTACTGATTAAAAATGTTGAGCTTGAAAATTAAGATTCATTTTCAAAAAATCTCCTCCTCCCAGACTCTGTGGTATATTTCGGGAAAAAATGGAATTTTATACAAAATTGTTCTTAAACTTGAACAAAATGATTTTTCATGTAACGAGGTCTTTGAAAATTCACACTACCTTTTTATTATTGATTCTGCATTCCTAAAGTATTGTTAAGAGCATATCATGCGGTATGTCATTAGTTAAAGATTTTTGTTTAAACCTGGCGCCAGCCGCCATATTGTATTTTGGTTATATCGATACAGACCCGATGGGTTGATATATGTACTCGATATTGTGAAAGCTTCTTCGAACACACTACTCTCTCGGAGAGGTTAGTAAAAAGTTACGCCATCAAAAGCGTGTATTCTCATCCGCATATTTATAATCCAAATATATATTTTTCATCCGTAACCCCGAGTGCTTTATTTCAAAAACCACAACAGGTTATGGGCCCAGGCTACGCCCTGAGAAATAAAGTTTCTTGCGAAAAAAGTTTTTTTTCTATGAAAAACAGTGCTGTCGCGTGGACTCTGTTTTGAGGTTAAGCCGCCCGCATGCAAAAGTGCAAAGACTCATAATGGAATCCGAAACGACACGGATCACGAAATTGAAGAATGCGGAGAACTGGGCACAGTGGAAATTTCAGTTGTCAGTGTTATTGAGAGAAAAAGACGGCAGAGGAGAAGAAAAAACTTAGTGAATGGCTGAAAGCAGATAGTATTGCCCAGAGGTTTATTGCCACAACTATCGCTGATTCTCAGCTTGTGCATATCATGAACTGTGCCTGTGCTAAAGACATGTGGGGAGCGTTACATAACCTCTACGAACAAAAGTCCGAAACGAGTGTTCACATGCTTCAGCAGCAATGGTACCAGATGTCGCAAGATCCGAAGGATTCCATGGCATCCCACATCGCAAAATTAAAGAATCTTGCGTATCGCTTGCAAGCATTAGGTGAGCATATCGCAAATTCGGTGATTGCGACAAAAATTCTCATGACGCTCCCTGGTACGTATAACCATTTTGTCACTGCATGGGAATCGACTCCGCAAGTTCAGCGAACACTAGAAAACTTGGTCGAAAGGCTTATCGCTGAGGGAACGAGGCATTCGGATCAAGTTAAAGACTCGAATGAAGCCTTCGCAGCCATGAAGCTGTCAAAAAGAAGGTACGACAGAGGAAAGCAGCGCGTTTCCAAATCTTCGAAAGAAGCAGATGCAACGGAGAAAAGCAGCTCGGGAGATGTATGCCATAGATGTAAGAAACCTGGACACTGGGCACGTGGATGTCGAGAGTCGAGGGACGGCGTTCAGAGCAGCGATAGGAAACCGAGGGGACAAGCTCTGGTTGCGCAAGCCTCGCTGTGTTTGGAACAGTCTGTACGCAATGCAGAAATTTGGTATGTAGATTCTGGTGCTACGGATCACATGTCGAATCAAAGGAAATGGTTCATAAATTTACAGGTCTTCGAAAAGCCTCACCCTGTCCATGTAGGTAAAAAAGGGGAATGGGTCGAAGCTTTGGGCAGCGCAGACATAAATATTTTAGCCTACGATGGGAGTCGATGGACAGAAAAGCATCTGTATCGAGTGTTATTTGTGCCTAATCTTCGGTGCAACCTCTTCTCAGCTGGATCAGCTTTAGATGAAGGACTCGTTCAAGTATCAACTGCGAGAGGCTGTCGTTTCGAGAAAAATGGGATTACGGTAGCGGTGGGAGTTCGTAAACATAAATTGTGCGAAATGCAGTTCCGAATACTGTATCCGAAGAATCAGCAAATCGAAGCAAATCTTGCCACCGACTGCAGTCTCCGATCATGGCACGAGAAGCTCGGACATCAGAGTGTACGTCACGTGAAACAATACCTGAAAACGAAAGGAGTTAAGGTAGATGAAAACTAGAATTTTTTCTGCGAAGGATGCGTTTTGGGTAAGTCGCACCCATTATCTTTTCCGAAACGAAAAGAAGAGGATTACAAGCCACAGGCTCCGAAGGGACCTTGTGCATGCCGATTTATGTGGCCCCTTTCGAGAAAACTCGATAAATGGTTCGCGATATTTTCGGCTGTTCAAGGACGATTTTTCTCGCTACAGGACTGTCTATTATCTTAAACACAAGAACGGGACTGCAGAGCGAATCCACGATTTCATCGTCAAAACAAAAAATCACGTCGGAGTGGATATAAGGACTCTACGTACGGATAACGGTTTGGAATTTGTAAACTCAGAGGTAAAGAAAATAATTAGAAAGAAAGGGATTCAGCATCAGAAGACCACCGCGTTTACTCCGAAACAGAACGGTTCTGCCGAACGAGAAAATCGCACGATCGTCGAGTCCATGAGAGCCATGATCCACGCCAGGAAATTACCCTTGAAGCTATGGGCTGAAGCTGTCAATGCGGCGACTTATGTCCTCAATCGTACAGGAACAAGTCCTGTAAAACGAAAAACTTCATTCGAGCTGTGGTTTGGGCGAGCCTCAAAGTTGGGAAAACTGGTCACTTTTGGAGCGACTGCATATGCGCATGTGCCAAAAGAGAAGAGGAGGAAGCTGGATTCGAAAGCTGTCAGAGGATACTTCGTAGGGTACAACGAGGACGTCAAAGGATTCAGGATTTGGTTTCCTGAAACTGACCGGGTAGACACGAAACGAGATGTCGTTTTCAATGAAGATGATTCCTTCACAGTCAATCGAACGGAGACCGAACGAGATGATCGATCGCAGATTTTCGGTTCCGAAGAAGAATTGGAGGCCGAGCCTCCAAATCATTACCCACAGGATCAAGGAATACCTGACGTGCCGAGTGAGGACGATGAGTCGAATGGAGACAGCGTTTTTGATTTGGCGGACGAATCGAATGAAATCGATCCTCCTGAAGAAGGACCTGAACGAGAGTCAGCTATCGGACCTCGGAAGACAAGGTCCTTACGAGACAGAAGCACCATCAGGAGACCGAACAGGTACGAGAATGGAATCGATCCCGATTCTATTTTTCTAGCGGAAATCGAAGAACCGCAGAATTATCAAGAAGCAATTACAAGTCCGCACGCAATCCAGTGGAAACGAGCAATGGATGAAGAAATCAAGTCGTTGAACAAAAACAATACGTGGAGTATCGTAAGTTGTCGAGAAGGAAGGAAGCCAATCCAGAACCATTGGGTGTACAAACTAAAAAGAAAAGCAGACGGTCAAATCGAGAGGTTCAAAGCTAGGAGCGTGGCAAAAGGCTACTCGCAGAAGCAAGGCGTTGATTATTACGAGACGTTCAGTCCAGTCGTAAAATTTGACTCTGTGCGCATGATATTGGCTTTCGCAGCGTCGAAAAATATGGTTTTGCAACAGTTCACAACATAAAAACCGCCTTTCTCAACGGAAAACTGCAAGAAAACATACTTATGGAGCAACCAGAGGGTTACCAAAAGGGAACGAGCGACGTATGCAAGCTGGAGAAGCTTGTACGGCCTGAAGCAGGCCTCGAGGTGTTGGCACGAGCGTTTTACCATTTTTCTCGAGAAGTTCGACCTGAAGCCGACACAGTCGGACCCGTGCGTGTTCATCAATAGTCAACTGGGAAATGTGTTGATACTCGCGATCTACATCGATGATGGACTCATAGCTGCGGCGAACAGTGCAACCGTAGAGTCATTGCTGTCGAAATTGAAGAAGGAGTTTGATGTGACCACCGGAGATCTGAGTTTGTTTCTAGGTTTTCAGATAGAACGGAGCATTGATGGTTCAATTCTTCTGCATCAATCCGGGTACGCCAATATCTCGAATCTCCCGATAAAATACATTGGAATGCTGTCAAAAGAATTTTTAAATACTTAAAGGGAACTGTAGACTATGGTTTAGTTTTTGAAGCCGACACAAACTTGAATCTGTTAGCTTTCAGTGATGCCGATTACGCAGGCGGCGCTGAAACCCGAAGGTCAACTTCCGGTTATGTTTTAAAATAAAAGCACTATTTCTTGGTGTTCACAGAAGCAAAAGGTAGTTGCTCTATCTAATACAGAAGCCGAATTTATCGCAGCGGCACAAGCAATAAAAGAATTAATTTGGTTAAGCCGGTTGATGCACGAAATTACGAAGGACGATGTAGCTAAACCAAAACTGCTACTCGACAATCAGAGTGCAATCAGACTGCTTAAAAATGCCGAGTTCCATAAGTGCACAAAACATATCGACGTGCGATATCATTTTGCTCGTGAGAAGATATAAGAAGGGTTATTTGATCTCGAGTACCTTCCTACCAAAGAACAAGAGGCCGACATATTCACAAAACCGTTGTTGAGAGAACAATTTTGTTACATACGCGAATTGTTGAATATTAAGCCACTGTCACGGATCTAAGTCAAATGTAAACCCAAATATTTTGCTGTTAAAAAAAAGGGAAAGAGCTTATGAAAAGTGGGAGTGTTAAGAGCATATCAAGCGGTATTTCATAAGTTAAAGATTTTTGTTTAAACCTGGCGCCAGCCGCCATATTGTATTTTGGTTATATCGATACAGACCCGATGGGTTGATATATGTACCTCGATATTGTGAAAGCTTCTTCGAACACACTACTCTCTCGGAGAGGTTAGCAAAAAGTAACGCCATCAAAAGCGTGTATTCTCATCCGCATATTTCTAATCCAAATATATCTTTTTCATCCGTAACTCCGAGTGTTTTATTTTAAAAACCACAACAAGTATCAACAATTTTGTACAGGATTCAGTTCTCTTTAAGGCCATATACCGGAAAGTTAAACAAAAATTGTACACTGAGTAATATCTAATCAAAACAAGAACAAGTATTTTTTTTCGTACTCCACAAATGAAGAAACTTTCCGTCACCTGAGTGACCTTATAGAAAAAATTCAAGCCTAGCGCTTATTGAGGATTTTCTTAGTCCAAATATAAACATTTGTCGATGACAAGCGCAAAAAAATGTCGGTTTAAAATGAATGAGCCTAATAAAAAGTCATTGTCATTACTGTACTGCTTATTATGGCTGCTATAAAATTACAGAAGTAGTTGTAATAGGCTGGTTCTAACTCAGGGATCTCAGGGGGGAGCGGGGCGGGGGAGTCGAGCGCGGGGAAGCCGGGGTATGCATGGCGGCGGCGGGGGGGGGATCCGGCATGCGGCAGCCGAGTGCGGGGTTCCGGCGGAGGGAAAGGGGAGGGGTGTTAGAGAGTGGGGAGGCTAGTTTTTGGTGACGATGTCTTCCCGGCGATAGCTGGACCCGCGGGCGAGAGGGGGAAGCCGCTGTCGACTCTGTGGGGGAGAGGGCATCATAGAGTCGCGGGTCCTTGAAAACCCATAAAATCCGATAATTTATTATCAACATTATAGATGTAAGCGGAGCATTTTTGTCTAGACTATTCACATGAGTTTATATATATAATAAAAAAACTTAGAGAAATGTGCGGGATCTCAGGGGGGAACGGGGCGGGGGGCTCCAGCGCGGGGAAACCAAGTGCGGGGGTACGGCGGAGGGGCGGGGGGGGGGGGGGTCGCCGGGCGCGTGTGACGTCACAGGGGGGCCTCTGTCGAGGGGGGCCATGTGATCTGTGAAGCGACTAGCGGGAGGGAGAAGCCGGCGGCGATGAGTATTTTGCGTGTGTGTGTGTGTGTGTGTGTGTGTGTGTGCAACGACGGCGGGTGGGGGGGGGGAGTAAAAAGAATGCTTCGAATTAAATGACAATAAAACAATAGTTTATTAATCATTAAATTGAAAAATGGCCTTGCATAATATATATTATATATAAAATCTTTGGTGTGTGTGTGTGTGTGTGTGTGTGTGTGTGTTTGGCTGGTTTTCATTGTTTCAAATTATTTTATTTTGAATATCCGCAGCGGATACGTTATCCTGGAACATAACAAATCATAAATCTTATTAACATCTAAAACATAATCATATTTTGAATCATACTAAAGATAATACGAACCATCGACCAAGTATAAGTTCAGGCAGGTGGGGCACGTGTCGCGCATTAAACCTTGGTGAGTCGGCCCGCCGCAGTTGTTACAAAATATCCCCTGGATGTTGTTAAACCGTTCGCTGAAGTGGCCACATCTTTCAATTAGTTGATCAACCGTGCCCCGCATATCAAAGTATTACAGCACGCAAAATTTCGCCCGATCATTTTCGGTGAGATATTCGTAGTTCACACAGCCCATGACGCCCTGGTTCAATCGATTTATTCGCTGCTGGTCCACTATGATTTCACGCACATAATGGACTCCCTTATCTGAGGCATCACCCAATCTACTATCAAATGATTCCGTATCACTGTCCATCTCGGCCAGTTCCATGTCATCATGTGCAAGCACTTCAATGTCCGCGCACTCATCATCGTCATCATCGGCGATATCAATAACGTCTTCGTCTACCCCAACTTCCACTTCGTCGTCATGTGCGATATTCACGACAACCTCCATCTCATCATCGACGAGATCGATCACTTCAATTTGGTTCGACATTTTTCTTAACTGATTTTCCACAAGGACACCTCGGAGGTTGAAGACTGGAATGGCGAAAACTGCTGTTCCGATCCTTCTTCGGATTTCGATTTTTGGATCCTCGTAGGCTTATAGTAGGGTGGGGGCTTATTGTAGAAAAAAACCTTGCAAGATAGTGCATCCTGGCCAGGGGATAAACGAAAAGTTTTTTTTTCTTCAACTATCCCTGTAGGGGTAGGCATCTGCTGTCCAGAAAAGTGTGCACTCATAGAGGTGAAAGCTGGCCAGGCTCGCCAATCATTGACTTTCGCGATCTCTACAGAACCGCGTCTAGGTCATGGAGACTGAACTGGCGTATTATAAAGAGCATCTTAGAGTTTTTAATATATATTGCCACGTGTTCCAGTATTTATGAAGTCCAGCCTGTCACGAATCATAGCGCTCTTCGCAGAGCAACATCAAACCTATTCAAGTGACACTTGAGGCTATACAGTTTTTACCAAATCAGCCATATTCTAAAGACAATTTTTTTTGTTCGTCGACGTTCAATGCCAGCCTCCGAGCATAGGGAACATTTTGAAAAGATAACATTCCGCTCAAGTAATGTCTTGGCTATCCAAAACACATACGAAAATGAGGTATTTATTACAAAACGATCAACTTTGTGGATCTATGGCCGGAGAATTTTTTTTTGTAGGCTTTGACCACTGGTCCCACTGCATGCACCATTTGAGCATAGATGCACTCGCGGTCTGGAATACTCACAAAAATACTTTTCTTTTTTGCTCCCGTTGAACCCCGATCGGCTCGTTCTGCGTGTGTATTTATTTTTCATGCTTTCCACGTTAAAAGATATCAGCGTGATATTGAAAAACTCTGGTGGAGGTGATTCTATTACATTTTCCGAGCTAGAAGGAAACGACAAAAATATTTTCTGATGGGAGACCATTTTTAATCATCGGCAGCGCTCAAAAGTGGCCACACTTTGAATGAAGCAGTGAGTTCACATATCTCTCTGGCAAGACTTTTCAACTCGTTAATATGGAGAACAACAATGAACCATCAGAAGAAATCTTGCACAGCCAAGCCACGCTCTTAAGTTCGATCGACGACTTTGCTGTGTGGGAGATACAGATCGTCGAGTTCATCGAAGTACTGAAATCGCAAAGCCGAATTAAGCGCCAACGATTATCAACTAAACATCAATAGTCATTGATAGGCCAAATACCGAATCTGGTAGGATTGAAGTATTCCATGTACAGGCATTCTATATGCATGGGTGCAGGTCACAGCGGTGATGGGTTAATGTGGCGAGAACTCGACTTGAACGCGTGATGGTCTATACTTTAACTTCTGCTCGATGAATTTCAACAACGTGGAAGTGGTTGAGCTTTACAAAAGATACGTAATCTTACAATAAATGTAAATAAGTATAAATCAATACGCGTTAAATGTTATATCTTATTGCCATGGGAAATAATGATTATGAGGGCTGCGATTAATGTGCAATCAAGAGATAATGCACGTTTCGCATGGGTGACAGTTACAGCTTTATACCCAGCTGAACGAAACAGTGACCACGGATCTTCTTACATGCATTATCCAACGGTATTGAATCTATCGAATATTGGATTCCCAATAACTATAGATCAAATTTAAAAAAAAATTGTGCTTCAAAACAATTTATCCATTAATGTGTGTACCACCGAAGAAGACATTGCTCCGATACGCGTGGCTCAACATAAAAAGAAGAAAAGCATATCAATTTGCTATACATACAAGATACCGAAGATAACAATGTATGACATATCACATGGATAAAGAACCTGTCAAGCCTCGTGAGCGCAGAACAGAGACAACCATTAAAAAATATATGTATGCCATCGGTGTATGAAGTTAACACAATTACTATATCGTCATATGTGCTAGACGAATTAAACAACAATCTATTATTTCGCCGGTGTCGGCATTACTTTAGTTCAACGGATAAACTGCAATCACATGAGATCGATTATGGAGCAATAAAGCACTGCGCCATCCGACTATCAAATGATACTAATAAGTGGCTTCAAATCATCAACTCCAATCGGAAAGCAACACATCCATTCACTGTAAATGCCTACTTGGAGTGTTTTTTTTAACTAATTATAGAGAGAAGATGAGAGTGTGCAAAGACTGATGCGAAGAACGTAGCAGAGGATATGTATCAATATCATGAAGTATTTACTATTGATTACCACATGTGTTTTTCATATGATGAATCGCTATCATAGTATCGATCACATCACAGCGCCGATTTCATATCATAGTTTGTGACAGAACTGGAAAAACTAGTGCTGTACATAAAAGATATTTTCTACGAAAATTAATGCTCGTCATGAGTTAATTCTAATACCTTCACGCTATGGCAATAATTGTGCATTCAGTCATCATCAACTACTAGGGGTAGAAGTTGAATTACTCAAGATACAATGGCGTATGCCCCACATAATATTAGATGAGATCAATAAATTATCATTACATCGACCATTGGAAAGTGGGCGATACTTGAATGTGGGTTTTCGCTCTTGGGATCTATACGACTGTCCATCGCTTCAAAACACAACGAAACATTCATGGACCGTAAAAGCTGCCTTCCAACTAGAGAAACCAAAATATGTAATTGGTGCGGTGCAGACTGGTAAAAAAGATAATGTAGGGCAAAGGACACTATATTATTCACCGACTGCAAACTCACAAGTGCTAAACTTTATCTCAATTCAGGATTCTTTTCTCAAGATGACTCGAATATGGACTTCAAAAAAGTTTCGACATTTTGTTCAATAGGTACTCTCGATTTTGTAAATACCATTATGACTGCAATAGTGATCGTTCTTTACTAACCATCGCTGAGTCTTAATGTAACGACCCTCTCACGGTTAATGATTGATCGCATCAGAAATATGTAATTGGTGGCTGAATCATAAAGATTCATGCAAATAAAATAAATGTAACATTATGTACTTTTTATTCTCCTCACCCCGTACTTAGTTATGTCAGCATCACCAGCTATCGGATTGGGCAACTGAAAACAATATTACTTTCGAATGTGAAACTCATTTTTTTTTGTATGGAATTTGATTGAAAATAAATTAATATAATCGCCCAATGATAATCGAAGACATTCATCAGTATAGGTTCGTTAGACGTTCGTGAGCCGTTTGTTGGAAGTTTGCGAGGCATTCGAAGATTTTCGATAGTCGTTCGTGAAACGTTCCAGAGACTTCCGAAGACATTCATACGATGTTCGAAGCCATTTAAGAGACGTTCGAAAACATTCATAAGGCGTTTGAAGACATGCATGAGGGGTTCAAAAAGTTTCAAGAGCCTTTCTACGACGTTCATGAGACGTTTGAAGATGTTCGTGAGACATTCAAGAGACTTTCGAAAACGTTCATAAGACGTTTGAAGACATTCATGAGAGGTGCGAAGACCTTCGGAGACTTTCGAAGACGTTCAAGAGATCTGTGACGATATTTATAATACGTTTAAAGACATTGGTGAGGGGTTCGAAGCCGTTTAAGAGACTTTAAAAGACATTTACAAGGGGTTTGAAGACGTTCAAGAAACTTCCGAATACGTTCAAGAGACTTTCGACGACATTCATAATAAGTTTGAAGACATTCATGAGGGGTTCGAAGACGCTTAAGAGAGGCTTTCAAAGACATTCACGAGGGGTTTGTCCAAAGACATTCATAATACGTTTGAAGACATTCAAGAGACTTTCGACGACATTCATGAGACGTTTGAAGAGGTGCATGAGGCCTTCAAAGAGTTTCAAGAGACTTTCTACGACGATCATGAGACGTTTGAAGATGTTCGTGAGATATTCAAAAAACTTTCGAAAACGTTCATAAGAAGTTTGAAGACATTCATGAGAGGTGCGAAGACCTTCAGTGACGTTCGAAGACATTAAAGAGATCTTTAACGATATTCATAATACGTTTGAGACATCGATGAGGGGGTTCGACGACGTTTTAGAGACTTTCAAAGACATTCACGAGGGGTTTGAAGACGTTCAAGAAACTTTCGAATACGTTCAAAAGACTTTCGACGACATTCATAATACGTTTGATTACATTCATGAGGGATTCGAAGACGCTTGAGAGACTTTCAAAGACGTTCACGAGGGGTTCGAAGACGTTTAAGAGACTTTCGACGGCGTACATAATATGTTTGAAGACATTCATGTGGGGTTCGAAGATGCTTAAGAGACTTTCAAAGACATTCACGAGAGGTGCGAAGACATTCAGAAACTTTCGAAGACATTCAAGAGGTCTTTGACAATATTCATAATACGTTTGAAGACATCGATGAGAGGATCGACGATGTTTTAGAGACTTTCAAAGACATTCACGGAGGGTTTGAAGACGTTCAAGAAACTTTCGAATACGTTCAAGAGACTTTCGACGACATTCATAATACGTTTGATTACAGTCATGAGGGATTCGAAGACGCTTGAGAGACTTTCAAAGACGTTCACGAGGGGTTCGAAGACGTTTAAGAGACTTTCGACGGCGTACATAATATGTTTGAAGACATTCATGTGGGGTTCGAAGACGCTTAAGAGACTTTTAAAGACATTCACGAGAGGTGCAAAGACATTCAGAAACTTTCGAAGACATTCAAGAGTTCTTTGACAATATTCATAATACGTTTGAGATTCGCTGTCATACATTACAAACTCAAACGTCATGAATGTCTTCGGTTTATGGATGTCGTCGAAGATCGTATTGAGTTTGTAATGTATGACAGCGAATTGTTGTGAATGTATGACAGCGAAACTCAAACGTCATGAATGTCTTCGGTTTTTGGATGTCGTCGAAGATCGTATTATGCATGTCGTCGAAGATTTCTGAACGTCTTCGAAAGCCTCTTGAACGTCTTCAAACCTCCCGTGAATGTATTTGAAAGTCTCTTAAGCGTCTTCGAACCCCACATGAATGTCTTCAAACGTATCATGAATGTCGTCGAAAGTCTCTTGAACGTCTTCGAACCTCTCGTGAAGGTCTTTGAAAGTCTCTCAAGCGTCTTCGAACCCCTCATGAATGTCTTCAAACGTATTATGAATGTGGCCGAAAGTCTCTCGAACGTATTCGAAAGTTTCTCGAACGCCTTCAAACCCTTCGTGAATGTCTTTGAAAGTCTCTAAAACATCGTCGATCCTCTCATCGATGTCTTCAAACGTATTATGAATATTGTCAAAGAACTCTTGAATGTCTTCGAAAGTTTCTGAATGTCTTTGCACCTCTCGTGAATGTCTTTAAAAGTCTCTTAAGCGTCTTCGAACCCCTCGTGAACGTCTTTGAAAGTCTCTCAAGCGTCTCCGAATCCCTCATGACTGTAATCAAACGTATTATGAATGTCGTCGAAAGTCTCTTGAACGTATTCGAAAGTTTCTTGAACGTCTTCAAACCCTCCGTGAATGTCTTTGAAAGTCTCTAAAACATCGTCGATCCTCTCATCGATGTCTTCAAACGTATTATGAATATTGTCAAAGACCTCTTGAATGTCTTCGAAAGTTTCTGAATGTCTTCGCACCTCTCGTGAATGTCTTTGAAAGTCTCTTAAGCATCTTCGAACCCCACATGAATGTCTTCAAACATATTATGTACGCCGTCGAAAGTCTCTTAAACGTCTTCGAACCCCTCGTGAACGTCTTTGAAAGTCTCTCAAGCGTCTTCGAATCCCTCATGAATGTAATCAAACGTATTATGAATGTCGTCGAAAGTCTTTTGAACGTATTCGAAAGTTTCTTGAACGTCTTCAAACCCCTCGTGAATGTCTTTGAAAGTCTCTAAAACGTCGTCGAACCCCCTCATCGATGTCTCAAACGTATTATGAATATCGTTAAAGATCTCTTTAATGTCTTCGAACGTCACTGAAGGTCTTCGCACCTCTCATGAATGTCTTCAAACTTCTTATGAACGTTTTCGAAAGTTTTTTGAATATCTCACGAACATCTTCAAACGTCTCATGATCGTCGTAGAAAGTCTCTTGAAACTCTTTGAAGGCCTCATGCACCTCTTCAAACGTCTCATGAATGTCGTCGAAAGTCTCTTGAATGTCTTCAAACGTATTATGAATGTCTTTGGACAAACCCCTCGTGAATGTCTTTGAAAGCCTCTCTTAAGCGTCTTCGAACCCCTCATGAATGTCTTCAAACTTATTATGAATGTCGTCGAAAGTCTCTTGAACGTATTCGGAAGTTTCTTGAACGTCTTCAAACCCCTTGTAAATGTCTTTTAAAGTCTCTTAAACGGCTTCGAACCCCTCACCAATGTCTTTAAACGTATTATAAATATCGCCACAGATCTCTTGAACGTCTTCGAAAGTCTCCGAAGGTCTTCGCACCTCTCATGAATGTCTTCAAACGTCTTATGAACGTTTTCGAAAGTCTCTTGAATGTCTCACGAACATCTTCAAACGTCTCATGAACGTCGTAGAAAGGCTCTTGAAACTTTTTGAACCCCTCATGCATGTCTTCAAACGCCTTATGAATGTTTTCGAACGTCTCTTAAATGGCTTCGAACATCGTATGAATGTCTTCGGAAGTCTCTGGAACGTTTCACGAACGACTATCGAAAATCTTCGAATGCCTCGCAAACTTCCAACAAACGGCTCACGAACTTTCCAATGGTCGATGTAATGATAATTTATTGATCTCATCTAATATTATGTGGGGCATACGCCATTGTATCTTGAGTAATTCAACTTCTACCCCTAGTAGTTGATGATGACTGAATGCACAATTATTGCCATAGCGTGAAGGTATTAGAATTAACTCATGACGAGCATTAATTTTCGTAGAAAATATCTTTTATGTACAGCACTAGTTTTTCCAGTTCTGTCACAAACTATGATATGAAATCGGCGCTGTGATTTGATCGATACTATGATAGCGATTCATCATATGAAAAACACATGTGGTAATCAATAGTAAATACTTCATGATATTGATACATATCCTCTGCTACGTTCTTCGCATCAGTCTTTGCACACTCTCATCTTCTCTCTATAATTAGTTAAAAAAAACACTCCAAGTAGGCATTTACAGTGAATGGATGTGTTGCTTTCCGATTGGAGTTGATGATTTGAAGCCACTTATTAGTATCATTTGATAGTCGGATGGCGCAGTGCTTTATTGCTCCATAATCGATCTCATGTGATTGCAGTTTATCCGTTGAACTAAAGTAATGCCGACACCGGCGAAATAATAGATTGTTGTTTAATTCGTCTAGCACATATGACGATATAGTAATTGTGTTAACTTCATACACCGATGGCATACATATATTTTTTAATGGTTGTCTCTGTTCTGCGCTCACGAGGCTTGACAGGTTCTTTATCCATGTGATATGTCATACATTGTTATCTTCGGTATCTTGTATGTATAGCAAATTGATATGCTTTTCTTCTTTTTATGTTGAGCCACGCGTATCGGAGCAATGTCTTCTTCGGTGGTACACACATTAATGGATAAATTGTTTTGAAGCACAATTTTTTTTTAAATTTGATCTATAGTTATTGGGAATCCAATATTCGATAGATTCAATACCGTTGGATAATGCATGTAAGAAGATCCGTGGTCACTGTTTCGTTCAGCTGGGTATAAAGCTGTAACTGTCACCCATGCGAAACGTGCATTATCTCTTGATTGCACATTAATCGCAGCCCTCATAATCATTATTTCCCGTGGCAATAAGATATAACATTTAACGCGTATTGATTTATACTTATTTACATTTATTGTAAGATTACGTATCTTTTGTAAAGCTCAACCACTTCCACGTTGTTGAAATTCATCGAGCAGAAGTTAAAGTATAGACCATCACGCGTTCAAGTCGAGTTCTCGCCACATTAACCCATCACCGCTGTGACCTGCACCCATGCATATAGAATGCCTGTACATGGAATACTTCAATCCTACCAGATTCGGTATTTGGCCTATCAATGACTATTGATGTTTAGTTGATAATCGTTGGCGCTTAATTCGGCTTTGCGATTTCAGTACTTCGATGAACTCGACGATCTGTATCTCCCACACAGCAAAGTCGTCGATCGAACTTAAGAGCGTGGCTTGGCTGTGCAAGATTTCTTCTGATGGTTCATTGTTGTTCTCCATATTAACGAGTTGAAAAGTCTTGCCAGAGAGATATGTGAACTCACTGCTTCATTCAAAGTGTGGCCACTTTTGAGCGCTGCCGATGATTAAAAATGGTCTCCCATCAGAAAATATTTTTGTCGTTTCCTTCTAGCTCGGAAAATGTAATAGAATCACCTCCACCAGAGTTTTTCAATATCACGCTGATATCTTTTAACGTGGAAAGCATGAAAAATAAATACACACGCAGAACGAGCCGATCGGGGTTCAACGGGAGCAAAAAAGAAAAGTATTTTTGTGAGTATTCCAGACCGCGAGTGCATCTATGCTCAAATGGTGCATGCAGTGGGACCAGTGGTCGAAGCCTACAAAAAAAAAATTCTCCGGCCATAGATCCACAAAGTTGATCGTTTTGTAATAAATACCTCGTTTTCGTATGTGTTTTGGATAGCCAAGACATTACTTGAGCGGAATGTTATCTTTTCAAAATGTTCCCTATGCTCGGAGGCTGGCATTGAACGTCGACGAACAAAAAAAATTGTCTTTAGAATATGGCTGATTTGGTAAAAACTGTATAGCCTCAAGTGTCACTTGAATAGGTTTGATGTTGCTCTGCGAAGAGCGCTATGATTCGTGACAGGCTGGACTTCATAAATACTGGAACACGTGGCAATATATATTAAAAACTCTAAGATGCTCTTTATAATACGCCAGTTCAGTCTCCATGACCTAGACGCGGTTCTGTAGAGATCGCGAAAGTCAATGATTGGCGAGCCTGGCCAGCTTTCACCTCTATGAGTGCACACTTTTCTGGACAGCAGATGCCTACCCCTACAGGGATAGTTGAAGAAAAAAAAACTTTTCGTTTATCCCCTGGCCAGGATGCACTATCTTGCAAGGTTTTTTTCTACAATAAGCCCCCACCCTACTATAAGCCTACGAGGATCCAAAAATCGAAATCCGAAGAAGGATCGGAACAGCAGTTTTCGCCATTCCAGTCTTCAACCTCCGAGGTGTCCTTGTGGAAAATCAGTTAAGAAAAATGTCGAACCAAATTGAAGTGATCGATCTCGTCGATGATGAGATGGAGGTTGTCGTCAATATCGCACATGACGACGAAGTGGAAGTTGGGGTAGACGAAGACGATATTGATATCGCCGATGATGACGATGATGAGTGCGCGGACATTGAAGTGCTTGCACATGATGACATGGAACTGGCCGAGATGGACAGTGATACGGAATCATTTGATAGTAGATTAGGTGATGCCTCAGATAAGGGAGTCCATTATGTGCGTGAAATCATAGTGGACCAGCAGCGAATAAATCGATTGAACCAGGGCGTCATGGGCTGTGTGAACTACGAATATCTCACCGAAAATGATCGGGCGAAATTTTGCGTGCTGTGATACTTTGATATGCGGGGCACGGTTGATCAACTAATTGAAAGATGTGGCCACTTCAGCGAACGGTTTAACAACATCCAGGGGATATTTTGTAACAACTGCGGCGGGCCGACTCACCAAGTTTTAATGCGCGACACGTGCCCCACCTGCCTGAACTTATACTTGGTCGATGGTTCGTATTATCTTTAGTATGATTCAAAATATGATTATGTTTTAGATGTTAATAAGATTTATGATTTGTTATGTTCCAGGATAACGTATCCGCTGCGGATATTCAAAATAAAATAATTTGAAACAATGAAAACCAGCCAAACACACACACACACACACACACACACACACACACACACACACACACCAAAGATTTTATGTATAATATATATTATGCAAGGCCATTGTTCAATTTAATGATTAATAGACTATTGTTTTATTGTCATTTAATTCGAAGCATTCTTTTTACTCCCCCCCCCCCCCCCCCCCACCCGCCGTCGTTGCACACACACACACACACACACACACACACACACACGCAAAATACTCATCGCCGCCGGCTTCTCCCTCCCGCTAGTCGCTTCACAGATCACATGGCCCCCCTCGACAGAGGCCCCCCTGTGACGTCACACGCGCCCGGCGACCCCCCCCCCCCCCCCGCCCCTCCGCCGTACCCCCGCACTTGGTTTCCCCGCGCTGGAGCCCCCCGCCCCGTTCCCCCCTGAGATCCCGCACATTTCTCTAAGTTTTTTTATTATATATATAAACTCATGTGAATAGTCTAGACAAAAATGCTCCGCTTACATCTATAATGTTGATAATAAATTATCGGATTTTATGGGTTTTCAAGGACCCGCGACTCTATGATGCCCTCTCCCCCACAGAGTCGACAGCGGCTTCCCCCTCTCGCCCGCGGGTCCAGCTATCGCCGGGAAGACATCGTCACCAAAAACTAGCCTCCCCACTCTCTAACACCCCTCCCCTTTCCCTCCGCCGGAACCCCGCACTCGGCTGCCGCATGCAGGATCCCCCCCCCGCCGCCGCCATGCATACCCCGGCTTCCCCGCGCTCGACTCCCCCGCCCCGCTCCCCCCTGAGATCCCTGAGTTAGAACCAGCCTATTACAACTACTTACAGAGATAACAGCTATGTAATTACCAATATTTTTTATTGCTTAGACCGACCGAGAGACCCTCAAGAGAAAATCTGGAGCTATAGCTTGTCGACGGTTTCCCGGAACGCACTCCCATGCAAATATCGCCCGGCGTTTATCGGAAATTCATGTTTCATTTGGATTGAACATCCCAAAACTATGCGCTACTGTCACGGATAATGCCGCCAATTTTGTGAAAGCGTTCCGAGAATTTGGAGTTGTTTTGCCGGATCCCTACTTCTACGGTAATATGGGCAGTATTACGATATCTGTGGCCCCTAATTCTGACCACGCAGTCTTCATATTTGACCGAAAATAAGACTTTTTTCAAGAGTGGTAAAAATCGAAATGCGACCCTTAAGGGGGTGAAACGGAGGTTTCAAAGTTTATATGAGACACCATATTTTTTGGTCAGATTTGCTCGAAACTCGGTATAAATACACTCCAATACAAATAATTACACATGTATTTGTTTGGTATATTTATGCCAACTGAAACAAACACAGTTAAGGGGCTAAAAAAGTACTACTTGACGGTCTACACGCACCAAATACAGAGGAAAACATCTAGTGTTCTATATAAAATCAATTTAGTAAGTTTCAAGTAAATCTGGTAAAAAAATATGTTTTCTCTTATCAACGTTAACACTCCCGTTTAACCCTCTTAAAGGTTAAACTTCATAAATTGTTGAAATACGTGTTAAATTATTTGTATTTTAGTGAATTTATGCCAAGTTTCAAGTAAATCTGACAAAAAAATATGTTGTCTCATACAAACTTTTACCCTCCCGTTTAACTCTCTTAAGGGTCCACTTTTAGGAAATGCTGAAATACGTGTTCACTTATTTGTATTGTAGAGTATTTACACCAAGTTTCACGCAAATCTGTCAAAAAAAATATGATGTCCCATACAAACTTTAAAACCCCTTTATCAACCCCTTAAGGATCGAATTTCGATTCTTACCACTCTTCAAAAAAGTCTTATTTTGGGTCACATATGATGGCTGCGTGGTCAGAATTAGGGGCCACAGATACCGTAATATCCCTGTAATATGATTAACATAGTTAGACATAAAATTGCTAATACAAATAATTGGGCCTGCAATTAATTACAATAAATTCTCGTTATTTCTATCGGTGAATGTATCCTGGAATAAAATAACCGTTCGCATCACCACAATTATTCAAAATTCATGAATAATTACATTTTAATTATTTGGAGTTATCTGTGAAGCATTCTTCCACAACTGAGCCACTTTTTTGCGAATCCTCTCAAATAAATATTATTTATCTGAAAGCATATTGTAAGCGATGATTCGTTCTTACAATATGCTACGTTAAAAACTGTTTAAAAAAAATATATTTGTTCCCTTGTCAAAGTTGGAGAATTTGTTGAGAATTTGTTCATAGGTTCGCAACACGTTGCTAAATACCCTTTAAGGTTAGCAGCCGAATCAAAGGTGCCCGATTGGATTTAAAAAAAATCCCGTTCGATTTTTTTTCGCTGAAAAAAGTTTTTGCTATGTGAACAATTCATAAAAACGAAAAAAATTATTTTTATGTTTTTTGCCGGACTCGTGCCTTTCTAGTCACAGAGGAAACAAAAAAAATACAGATGACTAAATTTAAGACTCAAAAAATGTAAACAAATTCACAGAGAGTACCACCAAACAGTACTAAAATTTGGCCAATTATAATATTTATCTGAGAGGATTCGCAAAAAAGTCGCTCGATGAGAAATAATGTCTTTTATACTGTTCACCGTTTGTTAAAATTATTACTTTTTTGTTAGCAGAAACACTTCCTCAAGTTGTGGAAAGTCAAGACGATGAAGAATCTCCTGAGAACGCTGTGCTGCTGGAGGATCGTGCATTCTTTTCAGTTTCACAAGAAGAATTCAGGATTGGGCTGCCAAAACATTTACGATGTGCTGGCCACACCGTGAATTTAATTGCGACAACAGATACGATCAAGCTTCTAAGCGAATTGCCTCAGTTAGCTGCTATCCATTCCAAAGCGATTAGTCGTTGCTCATTACAATGGAAAGCGCTGCGGTCTCCTCGTAATTATGAACGAATGAGACAACAATTGGAAGTAGCCTTGCTTCGCCCTGTTGTTACTCGGTGGAATTCGCTGTACGATTCGATCAGCCAAATTGTATCTTTGAAAGACAGGATTCCCCCGCTCAGTGCAGCTCTTGGCATCCGCAGTGTGTTGAGGGACAACGATTTCGTCTACCTCGACGAATATCTTTTGTGTATGAAACCTGTCGCAGAAGCAATGGATAGATTGCAAGGCGAAACGTATTGCTATTACGGGTATCTACTACCTACGTTAGTCACTACACGTAGGAGACTATTGCAGCTACAAAGTGATGAACGAATTCAGCACTGCCTGCCTTTAGTAGGGGGTTTGATATCTGCACTTGAGAGGAGATTCGAATCGTTTTTCACCGTGGCTGAACCATGCCAAAATGCAGCTATTGCTGCAGTAAACCACCCAAAATTCAAAATGCGATGGCTCTCCTGTCTTGATGCGGCAACCCAGGCGAGGGTTCGCAATTTTGTTTTGAGAGCTGCGACAGAGGCTGCTGCTCGAAAAGAGCCAGTTCAACTAATGGAAGAACAGGACGATTTCTTCGATTTTGGTCAACCACCTGCTTCCCAAGAAGCTGCAGTCCTCTTTGGTTATGGGGAGGCTGAAATTGAATTCCTCAGATATTCAAACAAATCGAGTACGAATTTGGACATGCTGCGAGATTTTCCAATCATGCGATCCGTATTTTTAAAATATAATACGCCACTGCCATCGTCAGCTTTGCCACAACGATGAATTTGCCACGATATAACCGACTTACAGATACACATTTTGAGCAACGAGTATTGTCAAACGCAAATGCTACAAAAATTGACTGCTGAAAATTACACTAGATTGGCACGGTCGAACCACCAGTGATTGGCCATTTCATATATAACGGAATAAATAATTTGTTTATCTATTTATTTAGACCGACAGAAAAGACTGTCAGCGTTATTATAAATTTAGCGTATTATAACTTATAGCTTATAAATAGCTTGTCAATTTAATCGTATAATTACCATTTTTTAAATAAAAGTATCAAGATTTTTTCCATTACGTTTATATGTATTATTACTCCGAAATTTCTGTTATATAAAATCGAAGTAAAAAAAAAATTTTACTCCGATTTCATACTTTTTCTCCAAGTAAAAATCGAGAAAAAAGCATCTAAAGGCCGTAGAATCTGCAGCTGCCTTTTAGCTACACTGTACTGCATTCACCGTGGATATGGGGAAAGTGCGGAAAATCCATACCAGTACAGGCGGCTTTTATTTATACTGAGTTTCAAGTATATTACCACCACCAGGTACTTAGAAAGACTGCCCTCTGCTCAGAAGTCGGCACGCAAACTATCGGGCGGCTGGGTGGTCACCCATCTACAATCCAGGCCTATGCTGTTTAACATGTGTGACCGGAAAAGCTGTGCATCGACCATTACTGCCGGATATTCCGATTTCATATTTCTTTTCAATTTTTTATTATATGTCTTTTATATTGAATCGGCATAAGAAAATGTTTTTGGCACTTTACGGCGAGAAAAAAAAAATATAAAATCGGGGTAAAGAAAATGTTTGTGTTACGATTTTCATTTTTATCTACTTTTGATATGTTATGTGGGGGAGTTACCCAAAGTCAGTAATATTTTTTTGGAGTGATTATTCTAGTGATGCCACAAAACCAGACAAGACGACACTTTAGTTCGTCTCGATCAAATTCGAGATGAGATAGGTCAAAACTGAGTCTCAGTCTTGTCTCGAGCCAAATTCATATTCTCGGTCGCGCCTCGACCTCGAAACCCCCTGAATACTAACTATCGTGAGAATAGAGTAAATAATTGTATTGTAGTTCACCATGATCGATCCACAATTTTCAATTTACGCATTTTGAGGACAGTCTTGTAATCAGCAATCTCGAAAGCTTCCGAGTGCCAATTTTCAGTCAAATTGAATCAATTTTCAGTGTTGAACCGCCATTTTGGATCCGCTATTTTTTATTTTGACCTTTAATCCATAATCAACAGACTGCGGAAACCTCTGAGTACCAAATTTTGCGAAAGTCAAATCTAACCAATCACGAAATACTCTATGTGGGCCATGTGGCTTCAATAGGCTGCACACGGGGTCCGTCGATCTGCCATTTTGGATTTATGAATTTGAGGATGGATTCATAACCAGCGTCCTCGTACACCCTCTAATACCAATTATCATGCGAATCGCATACATTTTTGTATTTCGATCCGCCATTTTGAATTCCTGAATTTTGAGGAATGTGAATTTTGTTAATTATGGAAAACAATTAATTCAAAATACATTTTTCATTTGTAATAATAAGAAAAATCCATGCTGATTAGATTTGTAATTAGAAGAAAAATTAATTATAATTACGCTTGTCATTTGTGATTAGGGAAAAAATCGACTCTAATTACACTTGTGATTTGTAATTAGAAAAAAATATATTCTAAATACATTTTATATTTGTAATTAGAAAGAAAAAAATATTCTTATTACATTTGTAATTTGTAATTAGAAAAAAAACCGTTCCCAATTACATTTGTAATTTGTAATTAGAAAAAAAAACCGTTGCCAATAACATTCGTAATTTGTAATTAGAAAAAAAACCGTTCCCAATTACATTTGTAATTTGTAATTAGAAAAAAAAACCGTTCCCAATTACATTTGTAATTTGTAATTAGAAAAAAAACCGTTCCCAATTACATTTGTAATTTGTAATTAGACAAAAAAACCGGTGCCAATAACATTTGTAATTTGTAATTAGGAAAAAAACCGTTCCCAATTTCATTTGTAATTTGTAATTAGTAAAGAAAACCGTTTCCACTTACATTTGTAATTTGTAATTAGAAAAAAAACCGTTCCCAATTACATTTGTAATTTGTATTTCACAGGTTTGGTATTTCAATTATGGATTATAATAGTAATTCGTAACTAAATTATTTCTAATTACAAAATGCCATTGTAATTAGCCTTTATTACTAATTACAAAATACTGTTGTAATTAGCAATTTTTTTTTACTTATTACAAATTACATTTGTAATTTGTAATTAGAGTATCATCAATTAAAAAAACGGCCAACACTGGGCCGTTCAAACCAAATTTGGGAAACGCTACATCGTAGACATCGCGGATGAGTTCTCTGTCTTCTTACCGGCGCGACTTGTGAAGGCCTTCGGCCAAGATCCGACAATGTTCGAGGGTATGCTGCGGGTGGCACGCGATGGTCAAGTTTGCATGCAGTATATTGGTGGTAATACAACAGTGTCGAGTTCCGTCGTCGCTGAACATGGTGGATGGGGAAAAAAATTCGTTGGAACACCATCGTCGAACGGCTGGCCGCATCATCGAGCGTATGCTGCAACTGGCGCGCAAATGGGTACATGCAGTTGCGGGGAATACAACAGCGTTCCATCGTCTCTAAGGCGGAAAAAAATACTCAATTCGTTGGGAAACCATCATCGAGCTGTTTGCACCACAGTCGTCTTACCATAGTTTTCGACGCTTAGTGTTGACTATGAAAAAAATGTATATGTTTGATCGAATTGTAAATGATGGATGTTTTCACCGTAGTATAAAGAATACAAATCATATATATTTTCATCGAAATGTTTTTTATTCAATCAAAAAAATCCCTCGCTGACGGTTCGTATACGCTCAACCAGCTTTTCACCGATTTTACATTCTCATGGGCGCCGGTCGTGTTGAAGAGATGATGGGGACATTTGGAGTTTATGATTTTCGGCAGCTTCTGCAGCGATGGACAGTCCAGAGTCTCCAAGTCGATGACGTTTGTCGCGGGATCCGTGAATCGTGATAGCCATGCGCATTTCTCAAATCCCTTGGCATAGATGATAGGATCTCCATGCAAGAGTTCTCGAATTATCTTTCTAGCTGCCTCGTATGGTATGCCATTGTGATCCCATCGTAATCCATGGAAATTGCGTTCCAGCAACTTGTTTGTCATTTTGTACTTGTCCGGTAGAGTCTCATGCAAATGGTGCATCGAAGGCGAGCGTCAGCGGTTCAGCATTCTTCTCATGGAGTTTGACGATAGACATCTCCTTCAGGACAAATTCGTTGACGGATCTCTTGAAGCCCTGCACATCGACGATAAGCTCCATGTTGACTGAAGTGGATGAGAATCATCGGCATGATTTTATACCATTCTTTTAAGTCCACCACTGATTGGATTGTACTCTTCGTGAGACGTTCCAGAGACTTCCGAAGACATTCATAAGACGTTCGAAGACATTCAAGAGACGTTCGAAAATATTCATAAGGCGTTTGAAGACATGCATGAGGGGTTCAAAGAATTTCATAAGACTTTCTACACCGTCATGAGACGTTTGAAGATGTTCGTGAGACCTTCAAGAGACTTTCGAAAACGTTTAAAGACTTTCATGAGAGGTTCGAAGATGTTCAAAAGATCTGTGACGATATTCATAATATGTTTGAAGACATCGATGAGGGGTTCGAAGACATTTAAGAGACTATCAAAGACATTCACGGAGGGGTTGGAAGATGTTCAAAAAGCTTTCGGATTCGTTCAAGAGACGTTTGACGACATTCATAATACGTTTGAAGACATTCATGAGGGGTTCGAAAATGCTTAAGAGAGACTTTTAAAGACATTCACGACGGGTTTGTCCGAAGACATGTATGAGACGTTTGAAGACATTGAAGAGACGTTCGAAAACAGTCATAAGGCGTTTGAAGACATGCATGAGGTGTTCAAAGAGTTTCAAGAGACTTTTTACGACGGTCATGAGACGCTTGAAGATGTTCGTGAGACATTCAAGAGATCTTTGACGATATTCACAATACGTTTGAAGACATCGATGAGGGGGTCGAAGATGTTTTAGAGACTTTCAAAGACATTCACGAGGGGTTTAAAGACGTTCAAGAAACTTTCGAATCCGTTCAAGAACCTTTTGACGACATTCATAATACGTTTGAAGACATTCTTGTGGGGTTCGAAGACGCTTAGGAGACTTTCAAAGGCATCCACGAGGGTTTCGAAGACGTTCAAGAGACTTTCGAATACGTTCAAGAGACTTTCAGAGACATTCGCGAGAGGTGCGAAGACGTTCAGAGACTTTCGAAGAAATTCAAGAGATCTTTGACAATATTCATAATACGTTTGAAGACATCGATGAGGGGTTCGACGACGCTTGAGAGACTTTCAAAGGCATTCACGGGAGTTTCGAAGACGTTCGCGACATTCGCGAGAGGTGCGAAGACGTTCAGAGACTTTCGAAGACATTCAAGAGACTTTCGAATACGTTCAAGAGACTTTCAGAGACATTCATGAGGGGTTCGAAGAAGCTTGAGAGACTTTCAAAGGCATTCACGAGGGTTTCGAAGACGTTCAAGAGACTTTCAGATACATTCGCGAGAGGCGCGAAGACGTTCAGAGACTTTCGACGACATTCATGATACGTTTGAGTACATTCATGAAGGGTTCGAAAACGCTTAAGAGAGACTTTTAAAGACATTCACGAGTGGTTTGAAGACGTTTAAAAGACTTTCGACGATGCTCATAATACGTTTGAAGACGTTCAAGAGACTTTCGAATACGTTCAAGAGACTTTCAGAGACATTCATGAGGGGTTCGAAGACGCTTGAGAGACTTTCAAAGGCATTCACGAGGGTTTCGAACACGTTCAAGAGACTTTCAGAAACATTCGCGCGGGGTGCGAAGACGTTCAGAGACTTTCGAAGACATGCAAGAGATCTTTCACAATATTCATAATACGTTTGAAGACATCGATGAGGGGTTCGACGACGTTTTAGAGACTTTCAAATACATTCACGAGGGGTTCGAAGACGTTCAAGAGAATTTCGACGACATTCATAATACGTTTGAAGACATTCATGAGGGGTTCGAAGACGCTTGAGAGACTTTCAAAGACATTCACGAGAGGTGCGAAGACCTTTAGAGACCTTCGAAGACATTCAAGAGATCTTTGACAATATTCATAATACGTTTGAAGACATTTATGAGGAGTTCGAAGACGCTTGGGAGACTTTCAAAGGCATTCGAGAGGGTTTCGAAGACGTTCGAGAGACTTTCGAATACGTTCAAGAGACTTTCAGAGACATTCGCGAGAGCTACGAAGACGTTCAGAGACCTTCGAAGACATGCGAGAGATCTTTGACATTATTCATAATACGTTTGAAGACATCGATGAGTGGTTCGACGATGTTTTAGAGACCTTCGACGACATTCACAATACGTTTAAGGGCATTCATGAGCATTTCGAAGACGCTTAAGAGACTTTCAAAGACATTCGCGAGCGGTTTGAAGACGTTCAAGAGACTTTTGACGACATTCATAATACGATATTCGACGACATCCATAAACCAAAGATATTCATGACGTTTGAGTTTCACTGGAATTGTTGGGGTTTGTTTGGGATTTTCACAGTTTTGGTAAAATGTGTTTGGGTTTGTTTGGAATTTGGTGCGCACCCAAACAAACCCAAACACATTTTACCAAAACTGTAAAAATCCCAAACAAACCCGAACAATTCCAGCGAAACTCAAACGTCATGAATATCTTTGGTTTATGGATGTCGTCAAAAGTCTCTTGAACGTCTTCAAACCGCTCGCAAATGTCTTTGAAAGTCTCTTAAGCGTCTTCGAAATGCTCATGAATGTCCTCAAACGTATTATGAATGTCGTCAAAAGTCTCTTGAACGTCTTCGAACGTCTCGTGAATGTTTTTGAAAATCTCTTGAACGTCTTCAAACTGCTCGCGAATGTCTTTGAACGTCGGTTCAGCGTCTTCGAAACACGCATAATTATCTTCAAACGTATTATGAATGGCGTCGAATGTCTCTAAAACATCGTCGAGCCACTCATCGATGTCTTCAAACGTATTATGAATATTGTCAAAGATCTCTTGCATGTCTTCGAAAGTCTCTGAACGTCTTCGCACCTCTCGCGAATGTCTATGAAAGTCTCTTGAACGTATTCGAAAGTCACATGAACGTCTTCGAAACCCTCGTGAATGCCTTTGAAAGTCTCTGAAGCGTCTTCGAACCCCTCATGAATGTCTTCAAATGTATTATGAATATTGTCAAAGATCTCTTGAATGTCTTTGAAAGTCTCTGAACGTCTTCAAACCCCTCGTGAATGTATTTGAAAGTCTCTAAAACATCGTCGAACCCCTCATCGATGTCTTCGAACGTATTATGAATATTGTCAAAGATCTCTTGAATGTCTTTGAAGGTCTCTGAAGGTCTTCGCACCTCTTGCGAATGTCTCTGAAAGTCTCTTGAACGTCTTCAAACGTATCATGAGTGTCGTCGAAATTCTTCTAAACGTCTTCGAACCCCTCGTAAATGTCTTTGAAAGTCTCTCTTAAGCGTCTTCGAACCCCTTATGAATGTCTCCAAACGTATTATGAATGCTATCGAAATTCTCTTGAACGTCTTCGAACGCCTCGTGAATGTCTTCAAACGTATCATGAATGTCGTCGAATGTCTCTTGAACGTCTTCAAACCCCTCGTGAATGTCTTTGAAAGTCTCTAAAACGTCGTCGAACCCCTCATCGATTTTTTCAAACGTATTATGAATATTGTCAAAGATCTCTTGAATGTCTTCGAAAGTCTCTGAACGTCTTCGCACCTCTCGCGAATGTCTCTGAAAGTCTCTTGAACGTATCCGAAAGGCTCTTGAACGTCTTCGAAACCCTCGTGAATGCCTTTGAAAGTCTCTCAAGCGTCTTCGAACCCCACAAGAATGTCTTCGAACGTATTATGAATGTCGTCAAAAGGCTCTTGGACGGATTCGGAAGTTTCTTGAACGTCTTCAAACCCCTAGTGAATGTCTTTGAAAGTCTCTAAAACATCTTCGAACCCCTCATCGATATCTTCAAACGTATTGTGAATATCGTCAAAGATCTCTTGAATGTCTCACGAACATCTTCAAGCGTCTCATGAACGTCGTAGAAAGTCGCGTGAAACTCTTTGAACTTCTCATGCATGTCGTAAAACGCCTTATGAATGCTTTCGAACGTCTCTTGAATGTCTTCAAAGGTTCTATATATGTCTTCGGACAAACCCCTCGTGAATGTCTTTGAAAGTCTCTCTTCAGCATCTTCGAACCCCTCATGAATGTCTTCAAACTTATTATGAATGTCGTCAAACGTCTCTTGAACGAATTCGAAAGTTTTTTGAACATCTTCCAACCCTTCCGTGAATGTCTTTGAAAGTCTCTTAAATGCCTTCGAACCCGTCATCGATGTCTTCAAACATATTATGAATATCGTCACAGATCTTTTGAACGTTTTCGAACCTCTCATGAAAGTCTTTAAACGTTTTCGAAAGTCTCTTGAAGGTCTCACGAACATCTTCAATCGTCTCATGACGTTGTAGAAAGTCTTTTGAAAACCTTTGAACCCCTCATGCATGTCTTCGAACGTCTTATGAATGTCTTCGGAAGTCTCTGGAACGTCTCACGAAGCGTACAATCCAATCAGTGGTGGACTTAAAAGAATGGTATAAAATAATGCCGATGATTCTCATCCACTTTAGTCAACGTGGAGCTTATCGTCGATGTGCAGGGCTTCAAGAGACCCGTCAACGAATTTGTCCTGAAGGAGATGTCCATCGTCAAACTCCATGAGAAGAATGCTGAATTCTTGACGAATTCTTGACGAATGCTGAACGTTGACGCTCGCCTTCGATGCACCATTTGCATGGGACTCTACCGGCCAAGTACAAAATGACAAACAAGTGGCTGGAACGCAATTTCCATGGATTACGATGGGATCACAATGGCATACCATACGAGGCAGCTAGAAAGATAATTCGAGAACTCTTGCATGGAGATCCTATCATCTATGCCAAGGGATTTAAGAAATGCGCATGGCTATCACGGACTATTCACGGATCCGGCGACAAACGTCATCGACTTGATGACTCTGGACTGTCCATCGCTGCAGAAGCTGCCGAAAATCATAAACTCCAAATGTCCCCATCATCCCTTCAACACGACCTGCACTCATGAGAATGTAAAATCGGTGAAAAGCTGGTTGAGCGTATACGAAGCGTGAGCCAGGGATTTTTTTTTAATGAATAAAAAACATTTCGATGAAAATATATATGATTTGTATTCTTTATTCTACGGTGAAAACATCCATCATTTACAATTCGATCAAACATATACATTTTTTTCATAGTCAACACGAAAACGATGGTAAGACGTCTGTGGTGCAAACCGTTCGATGATGGTGTCCCAACGAATTTAGTATTTTTTTTCCGCCTCAGAGACGATGGAACGCTGTTGTATTCCCCGCAACTGCATGTACCCATTTGCGCGCCAGTTGCAGCATCCGCTCTATGATGAGGCCAGCCGTTCGACGATGGTGTTCCAACGAATTTTTTCCCCCGTCCACCATGTTCAGAGACGACGGAATTCGACCCTGTTGTATTTTCCACCAATATACTGCATGCAGAGTTGACCATCGCGTGCCACTTGCAGCATACCCTCGAACATTGTGGGATCTTGGTCGAAGGCCTTCACAAGTCGCGCCGGTAAGAAGACAGAGAACTCATCCGCGATGTCTGCGATGTAGCGTCTCCCAAATTTGGTGTGTAGGGCCCTCATGTCGGAGATTAGTCGTTCCGACTTAACTGGGAGTTCTGACAGCTTCTTCGTTCGCAGGAATTCCACCATCCGGCCGACTTTGTTGATACGCGAGAGATCCATTTTCCGCGCACTTTCGAAGTTCTTTTAGATGTTGATGGTGCAGTGGAATAGTGCAGTCTAAGCTTGGTCCACAAGAATATAATCTCCCTCGTAAGCCTCCCACTCTAATTTTCAAGCCTCTCTCCTCTTTTCCAATCGTGAAAACCAGGTTCGAACACGTTCGAAGAACCGTGGAGAATTTTCCCCAGACATTTTTTCACGCTCCCGAAAAACAGGTTCAAACACGTTCGAAGAACCTCGTACGTGGACAATTTTCACAGCATTTTGTACACTCCCGACGTTGAGGTGGAGGGCCATCGATGTGATCTTTCATCTGTAGCGTAGCTCCAAGCATGGAAGATATGATATCACTTCACTGTCATTCCGATGATGTTCTGGCAAACGATCCCACAATAAGCCAACATTTTTACCCCAATATTTTAGGAGCAAGACCTTTGGAACCTGTTCGAGCTCGTTTTTGGTCAAGTCCAGGGGGTGCTTGGCCGGATGCACTGCGTACACACGCGCACATGCGAACATCTTGACGTTATATTTCGGAATGGAGACCTCGACTTTTCAAGAGCTGCGCTCAAGTGGTCCATCCACGGTCACAGCCTTTGATCTCTAAACGCTTTTCCAAGGAACCTGTCAGGACCTCTCGAGTATCGGCGAGCTTGGAAACGAGGCGGATGCAATAGACATTGTCTGTCGGAATGGAACCAGCTGCAGGTCATAAATATTGGACTTTGAAAGGCCGCCCTTCACACACGCACACACACACACACACACACACACACACACACACACACACACACACACACACACACACACACACACACACAAACACACACACGCACGCACGCACGCACACACACACACACAACACTCATCGCCGGCGGCTTCCCCGCCAGTCACTTCACGGACCACATGACCCCGCTCCACAGAGGCCCCGCTGTGACGTCACACGCGCCCGGCGACCCCCCTCCATCGTACCCCCGCACTTGGTTTCCCCGCGCTGGACTCCCCCCCGGACACCCCGCCTTATGGACCCGCCCACCTTGACATCGCCCCCTGGACACCACCCGCGGGACCCCCCCCCCGACCGCTCCCCCCTCGGATGCTTCCATTTGAGTTAGAACCGCTACTGTTCCTCTACTCATGCTCTTGGAGCAAGCGTCCTACATGCACACGACAAATTTTTTTCCAATTGCTTGTTCCGTTCGAGAGAATTCCCATTTCAAAATATCGAAGCGGTCGGAGACGTGTAGCACTTGGCCTTAATACGTTGCCTGAGTTCGTCAGTTAGCCACGGAGCCAGCGGCCGTGACATCACTGTTTCAAATCTCTTCGTGATTTGAAACACAAATTCAAAGCATATTATCAATCTGTGACCCTTTGGTGATGGAATGACGGATGGGTTTTTCGTTTGGTACAAATTTCGAAAAATGGCGGCAATTTTAAAAAAATGCCAATTTTCGCGTTTTTTTCGCATAAAAAGATAAAGAATAAATGCAAAAATGTATCTATCAAAAAAACGATCCGTCATTCCGTGAAGACATATTTTCTGAGTACGCTCTCCAAATTTCAAGTCGATATGTTAATTACAGCGGTCAGGAGAATGTCAGCCATTTTTAGAAACGTGTTTTCGAGAAAAACGCGTTTAAAGTTTTGTAATGTGTTTACACAAATGTGTTTATAATTACCGCTAATCGGCAATGCCTGGTTCATAGAGGCATCCCTCCTCTTCTTCTAGCTGCTCATGTTGAGCCACTAACATCTCCCGCTAACTTCAAGGACAAAGTCTCGTCTAAGGCCATCTGCCACACGTCATAAAATTTCGACGCGGCCTCTCGTTACGGCGGTAGTGCAGATCTCGCAGTTTTTAACTACGACTGACTACCGATAAATGGCGCAACGCTCGCGAATTTGGCCCCGATACTTCGCACTGGGACGAAGAGTCGAGGCCGCGTAGTCGACGATCGCTAGACGTGCGTGTGTGTATGTGTGTGTGTATGTTCGATACGCCGGCCGCGTGCGGAGAGATGGCGACGATCGCTAAGCGCGCGCGTTTGTGCGAGTGTGTATCTGTGCTACGCCGACCGCTTGGAGAGAGCAAAGGCGAGGATCGCTAAGCGCGTTTGTGTCTGCGTATGCACACAACTATGCTTAGCGATCATGGTACGCTTGGAAGCATGCGCTCGCTCGGCAGGAGAGCGGTGAAACATTCTTACAGTTTACATTGTATATACCAACGGCCTCGGATCGATTTCTTTTTTTGACGAAGGTCATCGGTGAAAATTTTATTCGATTGAACGATCTGGCAAACGGGGTTTACTAGAGACTCGTCTTGTGGAAGGATGCTGGCATTTACCGATGCTTTTTAATTTAAACAAATAAACTCGAGCACTATTTGTAATCTCGTTGCCGCTTATCGTCGACGAATTCGATGTTTGCCAAAATCTCGAGTGAACGAGATTGCCCGAAACTCACTCTACAAGAGAGTGGTAAAATTTTACCATGCTCAATGGTTAAATAAATGAGCTCAGCATTTTTATCTCTGCCAGGGTTCATCTTCAGCAGGTTCCTGAAGGGTCTACTTTCGAGCACGTTGCTAGCCTCACTCTACGAAAGAGCGGTGAAATTTTTCGATCGCCAATTGTTTAAACAAATGACCTTAAATCGATTTCTTTTGTCGACGATGGCTATCGGTGTAAATTCCATTACGTTTGAACTATCTAGCAAACGGGGTGTTTGCTAGAGACTCATATTGTGGAAGGGTGCTGACATTCTCCCATACTTTTTTAATTAATTAAAAAAAATTAGCTCGAGGAATATTTTGTATCTCGATGCTGCTTATAGTCGATAAGTTCGATCTCTGCCAAAAGCTCGAGCGAGCGAGATCGGTCGAGACTTGCTCTACAAAAGAGTTGTAAAATTTTACAATGCTCATTGCTTAAACAAATGCGTTCGAAATTTTTCTCTCTGCCATGACTTTTTTTCGGCAGGTCGTCTGCGGCCGACCAAATTCGCGAGCGAACGAGATGCACTGACGATCGCAGGAGTCTCGCTCTACAGAAGAGCGGTGAAATTTTCGATCGCGATATGTTTAAAGGAGGACACCGGTGGAAAATTTTCGGTAAATCATTTTTTTGGAAACACTTTTAAAAAATCCTTATAACCTTCAAAAATATAATGAATATTCGTTTATAGCCGAAAAAACATAGTTTTAAAGTGGTTTTCGAGCGATTTCTATAGGAGAGTCTCCGGCGCTGAAAAGCGTCTTCGGCGATGCCATGACGGTAGTCGCAATTTTCAACTCTTGTAAGCCTATTATCTATGGGGACAAATTCATCGACTAAAATAGTTTTATTTTGGACTAAATGGTGGCATTAGATTATGGAAACAAAACTTCTTCAGACACAGACAGAAACAGACTTCACACACGTTTTTCTCCAAACCACGTTTTCTTCAAACCAAATCGGAACGCAGCAGAACTCGAACAATTTTCGTCCAATCAACCAATCCAATTTCTTCAATTTTTCAAAGTGTTTTTTGAAGCGCTGTATCAATGTAAAAATGGTCGTATCGAGATGAAAAAAAGCATTATCAAGCCTCAAGTTTCTAGTTTCGAGATCGGTCGGCAAAACAAATTGGTGAGCTACTGTTATCGCGCAATAATAAAAAATAGCGAGAGAAAATTTGTGTCCAAATTTTTTTTCTAGGGTCCACGCGCTCGACAATGTTATTTCAGTTAAATACATGTATATGTCAGTTAGCTTGTTTATCCAGCTTCAATTTGGTTTTTTTCTCTCTCAACGTCAATTTTTTGCTGAGATATCCGACTTTGAATGTAAAAAGATCCTTTTGTCTTCGATCATCGATATCTCAGCAACCAATGATTGCACGGGCAGCTTTGAAAACTTAAATAAATTTCCTACACGACGCTCTCGTCGATTTTTTAGAAAAAAAAAACATTTATTCCACCATTAATATTAAGTTGAAAAAGGACAAAAATGACTTTTTATGGTTTTTCAGTAAATGTACTACTACTTTATATATTATAATAAATGTACAATACTTTAAATATTGATGGAAAGACTAATGTTGCCCCGTTGTTTTTCTGCTCAATTTACCTCCGATAGCCCTGTAACTTTTCAATTTGATCCATCGAACCGTTTTTCCAGACCGATTCATCAAAGTTTTACAAAACAAAGGAAGAAGTGTATTGTTCCTAAACATCGTGTAATCATCATCGGATTGAAAAAAAAAAACAATTTTCTTCGACTTTTTTCACAACTTTGCACTAGTTGCTTGTTAAAGGGAGATATAGACCTAGGAGCCGGAAAAAAAGTCATTTTTGTGAATTTTTTCAAGGAAAACTATTTGAAATTTCGGATTGGGGTTTTAATTATCTAAAAGTATATACATTCAAAAATATGTTCAATTTCCTTTATTTAAAAATATTAAAAGTAAACAAGGATATTGTATGATCCTTGGAACGTCGTAAACAAATTTGCGTATACGGTACCCGATCGCGTCTCTTCAAAAATCATCTGAAAAAACAAAAAGATTATGAAATTAGATACTATAACCTAGTACCTGTCATAGCCGATTTTGAAAATATCGATTTATGAAAAAATGTCGGACGTTTGAACACAAATAGTGATTTTTGGGCCAAACATTGGGTATTATTTTGCCTAAATAACAAAAACTAAGTAACGGAAAAAAAAATTCTGCGACAAGTACTAGATAATGGTGTATAGAATAACCACAAAAAACCTTAAGGCAATCGGTTCATTGGTTTTCGAGAAATTTTGGGTATCGATTTGAAAATCGTGGTTTTGAGAAAAACACGTTTGAAAATTTGGGAATGAATAAATCATGAAATTTGTCAACTTAGTGTATATCTCCCATTAAAGTAAAAAAAAATGGAAAAATTTCTATTTTTCCTTCGAACTTGTCAAACATTCAGGAAACAATACTGACTCATTTTTTACACGATTCGACCTTCGCGAACTATAATTTCACCCCCAAGCTGTATTCACTAGTCGATCTAAGAACTTGTATGAGATTAATTCTCGATATTTTCTGCAAAGGTTATTAGGGTTACAAAAACACACTTTCTTTCAAAACTTTTTTTTTTAAAGAAAACACCAATTAACATTTTTTTTAACGAAACTGTTTTCGGTAATTTTTTCTTCGTTTTGGTAAAAAAAAAATAATCTAAAGTTTTTGTAAACTTTAATTTTTTTCAATTTTTGTTCATGCCTAATTTGAAAAAAAACTGTTTTTTTGAACCTTAATAACCTTCGTAGAAAATATCAAGAATTCATCGCATAAATGTTCTCAGATCGACTATTGAATACAGCTTTAGGTTATCAACTTTTAATTAATGCAATTAAACATGAGTGAAATTACAGTGTGCAAGTGCAGTTCCTGAAATGTTTTGCAAAGTTAAAAGAAATATTTTTAAAAAATTGAAATTTTTTTATTTTTTTTTCTTACATTAACAAGAAAGTAGTGCAAAGTTGTGAAAAAAGTAGAAGAAAATTGGTGTTTCCATTTTGATGATGATTACACGATGTTTAGAAACAATACACTTGTGCCATTCATTGTTCTTCAAAACATTGATCAATCAATCCGGAAAACGGTTCGATGGATCAATTTAAAATTTAAGAGGGCTATTGGGGCTATATTACGCTTGAAAAAAAGCGGCAATATTAGTGTTTCCATCAATATTTGTAAAGTAGTAGTAGATTTTCTGACAAACTATAAAAAGTCACTTTTTGTCCTTTTGTTTTAAATTAATGTTAAGGGTGAAAAATGTTTTTCTGAAAGATCAACGAAAGGGGCTAGTAAAAATTTGTTCAAGTTTACAAAGCTGCCCTTTAATTCCCGTTGCGATCATTGGTTGCTGAGACATCGATGATCAAGGACAAAAGGATCTTGTTTCATATAAAGTCGGATATCTCAGCAAAGTTGACGTAGAGAGACAAAAAACCAAATTAAAGCTGAATCAACAAGCTTACCTATATATTGAGTTTCGTGGAACAAAAAATTACCTAGCTCGTGAACCCTTGAAAAAAAAACGAATAAATTCGGCAATTTTTTCCTTCGCTATTCTTATGATTGCGCGATAACGGCAACTCACAAAAAGAATTTGCCAGAAGATCGCAAAATTAGAAACTTGAAGCTCCAAAGGATTTTTTTATCTCGATGCGACCGTTTTTCACATAGATACAGTGCTTCAAAAAACACTTAAAAAAATGAAGAAATTTTCTGTTCCTTTAATTTTTTGAAGTAGTATATAAAAATTATGATCGAAAACACGAACTTTTTTTCAAACTTGGTACTATTTCTTTAACTTATTTTGAAATTTCTCCCCGTACTTGAGTTCTAAAACTAACATAATTAACGAAAATATTTCACTCTGAGTTCCAGGATTAAATTTACGATAGTTCTACTGCGTTCCGCGGAGAGACTATGAGGTTGAAGTTTGTATCGTTGGAACGCACCGAAAATCAATATTTGTAAATTCCATTAATTAATTTTGGCAAACTTTGCATACGAAAACCTTCTAACCATTGTTTAAATGTTTATTTAGCGATCTACAATATAAATCTTTAAAAAAAAGATTTTCTATAACAATAAAAATATAAAAAATAAAATGTTGCGTTCCAACGATGCAAACTTCAACAGCATGGAGAGGGTTGACTGAAAACCAGTAGTGCTATAGCAACTTGTGCATCGCGATTTTCTATTCTTTTGACAAACAAACTCTTTTTACATACTTCAATATATACCCAATAAAGCCTAAAAGTTCTATTGAACATATATTTTATTGCTTTCTTAAAAAAAAAAAAACGGTCGAAAATGGGCAGTGACGGTGGTGTCCTCTTTCCTTGACACACTGTGTCATTTTGACCTGAACGAATTTGAAATAAAATGCTGACTTTCCCAAGATTGAAAGTTTGCAATAATTTTTTACACCAATTTAACTTTAGGCTTTTTGAGTTGCTAAAGACTTGCCCTGTGGAAAGGTGGTGACATCTTCCCATCCGTTTAAATAAATTTAAACAAATGCCTCGACCAAGATTCATATACACTTTGTCCACCGCTCGCCTCACGAAGGCATGGGTACGGTGCTGATGCATAGACGACGGAGATTCAGCCCGGACAGTGGCTTCTTCTCCTCGAAAAGTTTCATCGGAAATATTTTGTCCATGTTCCACCGGGGAACGAAGAAGAAATTCTGCGTTGCGCTGGTCACGACGTTGTTCGAGCCATAGAGAACATATTTTGCCATGGGCTTTACGAGGGCACGTCCTCTGTTGCACTCGTTGCCACAGACACAATCGAAAATAATGTCACCGCCCTCCAGGGATATTTTCGTTACTTCATTCCTGTAATTGCTTCTACGCTCGAGGAAATAATCAAACGTGCCGGTCGGCAGACCTTTCCACGCGACCGCGGCACAGTGGCGAGCGACTTTCCTCAAAGATTTTCTCCCGCGTTTGATGAGGCTGCGTCGATCATTTCTTCCTAAGGCACAAAGTGGCACTTTACTCAACATTAAAAAAAATGACAGGAAAATGTACCTTGCATCTCGAAAACGATGTAAGAATGTTTAATAACGAACGAAATCTAAACTGCAAAATAAACGTCTCGCAGATGACAGGGGTGGTATAACCCAGACAGTTTCAGGGGACGAAAAAAATTCTGAATAAACTAACTACTATATGAGAGGAAGAAGATGGCCCGATCGACGGCTGGCGAACCAAGAATTACGCGAATCAACTTACGAAATTTTACAAGGCCGACGGTAGTGCAGATAACCCGATGTGTGGCAAGGGAACAATAAAATAACGAGGACAGATAACCCGATATTTTAAAGTAAGAAGGTAAGTTAGATAACCCGATGGATGTGTCGGGAACCAAAAGTAACGAGGCCAGGTAACCCGATATTTGAAATGCAAACGGTAGTTCATATAGCCCGATGAATGGCAAGGGAACACAAAATAACGAGGACAGATTACCTGATATTTGAAAAGCATACGGTAATTCTGATAGTCCGATGGATGGCGAGGGAACAAAAAATAACGATGACAGACAACTCGACATTTGATAGGCAGACGGTAGTTCAGATAACCCGACGGATGTGTGGGGAACAAAAAAACAAGGACAGATAATCCGATATTTGATAGGCAGACGGTAGTTCAGATCACCCGATGGAGGTATAGGGAGCAAAAAATAACGAGGTTAACCCAATATTTTGAAGGCAGAGGGCACTTCAGATAGCCCGATGGATGTATAGGCAAAAAAAGTAATGAGGACAGATAACCCGATAATTTGAAGGCAGACGGTAGTTTAGATAACCAGATGGATATGTAGGAAACAAAAAATAACGAGGACAGATAACCCGATATTTTGAAGGTAGACGGTAGTTTAGATAATCCGATGGATGTATAGGGAACAAAAAATAACGAGGACATATAACCCGATATTTCAAAGGCAGACGGTAGTTCAGATAACCGGATGTGTGGCCGGGGGACAAAAAATAACGAAGACACATAACCCGATATTGTAAAGTAAGACGGTAAGTTAGATAACCCGATGGATGTGTAGAGGACCAAAAATAACGAGGCCAGATAACCCAATATTTGAAAGGCAAGCGGTAATTCTGATCGTCCGATGGATGGCGAGAGAAAAAAAATAACAATGACAGATAACTCGACATTTGATAGGCAGACGGTAGTTCAGATAACCCGACGCATGTGTAGGGAACAAAAAAACAAAGACAGATAACCCGATATTTTATAGGCAGACGATAGTTCGGATAACCCGATGGATGTATGGGGAGCAAAAAATAACGAGGACAGTTAACCCTGTTTTACGCCATCCTGGCATACACTAAATTTTATGCTGCCGTCTTTGCTCCCGCGTCTTCTTCGAACGTGAAAAACGTTCAAACCATTAGATTTCATTAAATATATAAAATACACCATTCGCACACCTTGCATACAACTTATACACCATTCGCACACCTTGCGTACACTCACACACCAATCGCACACCTTGCGTACAACTCACACTATACGCACACCTTGCATACAACTCACACTATACGCACACCTTGCGTACAACTCACACACCATTCGCACACCTTGCGTATAACATTTATACACCATTCACACCCTCGCGATACACTCATGCGACTAATGTTACTCCGGTGCATGTGAGCTCCAATGCTGCGATGCAGAGACTCGTTGCGGTGAGAATTCTCGACAAAGACTGTGACACCGGGGCAAGGAGCTCGAAGCTGCGGGTACGTACGAAAAAAGAAATATTACATAGAAATTACGTCTTACCTAAGTTATTTGTAAGGTCCTTGCCCAACTCCTCGCCGAGTGGATACCCCTCCGGGGATAACCTAAAAAAAACTCCGGTACACACAAAAACATTATATCAATCGACACACGCTCTTTGCACCTATTTATGTTAATATTATTTTTATTATTTAATATTTTTCTTTTAATCTGGACAAGTGATATTTGTCCAGATCGACACTTACCAGATCCGAAGCGATAAACGTTTGAGGGCCGAGTAAGGTGAGGACCCCGATGTACATTCCCCGGTCGGGCTCGCACTGTTAAAGGACTCAGCAAAAGATAAGACAAAAAAAAATAAACTCCACTTTCGTGTCTTTTGTGCACTGTCCCCCTCTCACTCAGGATACGTTCGGAGCGCGCTGGGATTCGTCGACCCGAGGGAATGAAATTCTACTCCAAAGCCCACTTTAAGCGATTTACAAAGTTTATTGATACTGAATAAATTAAAGGAACAAGGAATACGACAAATTACCGCTCAATTACGCGACTACACCATTGCAGCTAACTCCGGACAGTTTTGCCTTAATTTTACGTAACGCTAATACTTCGATGGTACACGATTTCGATCTCCTTCGTTCGCACGTTTCGGAGTCCCGGGCGACCGCGTGGCGGGCATCTCCTCTCTCTCGACTCTATAGCGTTTTCTCTCTCTCTCGCACGTCTTTACTCGCTCGACTGTCGCGACGCTCTGCCTCTCGCATCGTTACGCTCTCGCCGCTGGACGGATGCGACACCAGCACCTCTTATACCTCCCGTGTTTTGACGGCAGTATTCAAAACGGCTAGGTACCACCGACAACCATTAACACCCGTCCATCCTGACGGACGCTCGTCCTCGAGCGAGCACTCGGTTTATTCCGCGGACGCGGAACTCCTTTTTCGACTTCGTAGTCGCGCAAATGATGAGGCCGTCGTCGGGTCCTCTGCGGACGTCTCTGTTCTCCGCTCGGTCCTCCTGACGGATCATCGCGGGCTAGGGGTGGTTCTGCGGCTACAGCCCCTTCGTCGTCGACGTCTGGGTTTAAGGGGTCGGCCTCGCTGGCACTTGCTTGAACGCTCAGCAGTATCTCCTCGTTCTCGCTCCCGTCGCTATCGTCATCGGATTCCTCGGCTTCCGGCGTCCACAGCTTTAATTGACTGGAATGTGCGGTCGTCGCGTATCGACATCCACCGGCCTCAGGTCGAAGGTCGCAGACATGGTAAGTATCCGCGGCCAGCCGTTTGAGAACGATCAACGGCCCTCGATACCTCTCTTGGAGCTTGGTGGAGTGGCCCGTCTGACGCGGCGCTGTCTTCATAAATACGAGACATCCCACCTCGAAGTCGACGTTCTCCAGTCGCGTTCAGTCGTACCGCTCCTTCATGACCGCCTGTTGTTTTATGATCCGTTGCCTCGCTTCGTCCTGCATGTGTCGTGGCTCAACGTACGCCTGCTCCGGGTCGACTACTTGGCGCAGGGCCCCCTCGTTCCTCACGGGCCGGTACCCCAGCAACAGCTCGAACGGAGATCTCTCGGTGCTCGAATAGATCATCCCGTTGAGGTCGCTCTGGAGTCGACAAAGCTCTTTGTCCCATGTTTTTCCTTCCGCTCTTCCCAGGCTGCTACAAATAGCGAGGATTATCACGGCATTCCACCGCTCCATCTGCCCATTTGCCTGTGGATGACGAGGTGAGTTTAATGAATGCTTAATACCGTGACGGCCACAGAAATCCCTAAATGCTTCTGACGTGAAACACGTGCCTCTATCCGATACCATACGCATGGGTGCGCCATACTCGCACAAAAAATCCTCCAAATGCAGTAGGACACTCCGCGTTTTCGTGCCTTCTACCGCGCGTAACCACACAAAGTTCGTTAGATTATCGACAATTACAATTATATACTTGTTTCCCCGATCGCTCGTTTCGAACGGCCCTAAGTGGTACATATGGATCAATTCGAAAGGTCGCCGTCCTGGGGGTATCGGGTGTAACGTCCCTGCTTGTCGCCCCACTTTGGGCTTGTGCGCTAAGCATTCGATACACGCTCCTATGTATCGACACACGTAGGCCTTCATTCGCGGAAAATGGCAATGGCGGCGCAATCGCCCAACCACGCGCTCCACTTCCTGGTGACACTTCAAGTCGTGGTACCGCACGACGCTTTCGCATGGGCCGCGGCACCGAATATAATAACCGATCCCCGTACTTGCGATAGAAATGCCCGCACGCAGGCGCATTCCTTCAATCCGCCCTTGTTCGTCCTTCGTCGTTAAATGCGGGGGTTTTTCCAGAATGCGCTTTTTCGCCGCAAGGTCAGAGTCGCAATGTTGGTACATGCGTACCACGTCGATTTCGTTGCAGATCGCTGCGATGTTCAACCCGTCGTTCGGTTCGGGATCGCGGACTGGCGCCCGGCTTAGCGCGTCCACATGCGCCATTTTCGCTCCTGCACGATGAACTATTTTGTAATCATCCTCGCTGAGCTGGTCGTTCCAGCGGATTACCTGTGGATTTAATGTGCGTTGCGTACATAAATAGGTGAGCGCGCTACAATCGGTTACGATGGTGCATCTTAAGTTTGCTATTATCTGCCGCAATCTATTTACAGCCCAAACTATTGCTAATGATTCCAATTTAGAACTGTGGTAAGAACGCTCGGTTTCCGTAGTCCGCCGACTGATGCCATACACTAAGCGCATGTCCCCTTTTTCGTCGCGTTGAAACAATATGGCCGCTAGTCCCTCAGCGCTCGCATCGGTATGAATCTCGGTTTCGGCTTTCGGGTCGAAGGTCGCCAATGTTGGTCGCGAGGTTAGATTGTCCCGCAAGGCAACGAACGCTTGCTGCTGCTTGTCATCCCACCGAAAAGCTTCCTTCTGTTTCAGAAACCGAGTCAACGGCTCCGCGGTCTAGGCGAAACGCGGCACGAATTTCCTAAAGTAACTCGTTAGTCCGAGGTACCGCCGTATCTGGTGCACATTCCGCGGTTCCGGAAATTTCGCGATCGCCTCCAATTTGTGCTCTCCCGGCTCGATACCGTTCGTCGAGAGCTCATATCCTAAATACGATACTTTTTTATATAAAAAACTTACATTTCTTTAACTTGATTGTGAGCCCCGCTGCTTGCAACACCTGCAAGACCCGTCTCAATTTGGGTTTGAGGGTCGGCCAATCCCTTCCGGGTATTAAGATGTCGTCTAAATAGTATAGGATCACATCGTCAGAGGAATCTGCAGATATCCATGAGCGAGATCTAAATCTATAAACAGGTTGCTATTTCTAATACGCGATAAATGATCATCTATATTTAGCAGCGGAAAGTGAACTCGTTCCGTCTGCTGGTTTAATTTACGAAAATCTACACAAAGACGCGATTCGCCATTTTTTTTCTTAACTAGCAACACTGGGATTGCGTAGGGAGACTCGGTGTCTCTCACAATGCCCTCATCTCGCCACTCGTTCACAATTGTCTTGATTTCGGCTCGCTCCGATTCCGTCGCACGATACGGTTTTGCTTTCACGGGCATGGCACCCGTTTTCTCACGTATACTCATCTCTACCTGTGTTGCACATCCCAAATCGTGCAATTCTGTAGACACACTACCTCGGTATTCGTTGATGAGCTCGCACAGTTCGTCCACCACCTCGTTCGGTTGCTCCGGCCCCACGTTGAGCTGCTCCGTCGGTATCGGTTCCTCCGACGAGAAACGCATCAGGTCTCCTCGTATGATGCTTCGATCGCCAGCGTTGACTTCTTTTTCTCCTGGCCCCAAATTCAGGACAGGTAGCGCGTACGACTCCTCTGCGCTGAGCACGTTCACAAAGCCGATAGAGTAGGGCGGCAGCACTGCTCCCTGCGTCACCGATGGACCCGCTGCTTCGTTGTCAACATTTGCGATGCTCGCTGCTCTGGCATGCTCGAAGGTCAGGGTGTTTTCCACCTTATGGAAGTTCACGCTCGAGTGGTCCGTGAACGTGCGCCCGATAATTGCGTCCACGGGCTGCGTATTGTCCGGCACCACTCGTAGGGAGACGTCGCTGACCTGCACCCCGTCGAAGATAATTGACGCTCGTACGACACCTGGGCTCGTAACGACATAGCTGCGCGGTCCAAACCCCCTCAAGGGTTGCGGCGACACCTCCATCGCAAACCCCTCGGGTAGCGCCTTAGTGGCTCGGACTGTGCACTCCGAGCTACCTGGATCGACAAATACCAGACATTTCTTACCGTTTATGACCGCATCTTTCATGTATCTTACCGCCGCCGAATCCTGGGCCTTCCCAATCGTCTGAATGGTTGAGGCTGCAACCTCTGTACACCGTCGGCTGATGTGTCCCGGCTTTCCGCCCCGGAAGCACTTGAAATCCCGACGTGGCTCGCGGCATTCGCGTGACAGGTGTCCTCCTTTATTACAGTTGAAACAGCGTCGCTGTTCATGAGACGCTTCTTCCCTCGTGTTGCCGCTGGCCGTGTCTCTCTAGGCCTCACACGCGTAGCCTCCGTCGCTGGCTGTACTCTGGCACCGGTCACCTCGCGAGTCGTGCGAATTCTGTCCGCACGTTTGTTCAAAAGTTTTTCATAATACTGCAAGTCGTGCAATAACTCATTGCTCGAATATTGCGCGGCCGGCATCACCGCACTTGCCAATTCTTTTGACCACACTCCTACGAGGACCTCGGCTTTCGTCTCGCGGAACGTGAGGTTCAAGTCTGCGCACAACTTTGCTTTGGAATGAAAATAAGTTTCTAGCGATTCCAACTTTCCCTGCGAGCGAGCTTTCATACGCGTCCATCTCACTGACATGTCGTCCCGCACGATAAACGTTTCGCGGAACGCTTCGCTAAAGGCCGACCACGACTGAATATCACGAGCTTGTCCACGGAGCCAGTCTCGCGCACCTTCGCGTAGATGCATGCGAGCTGCGTCGAATAAGAAATCTTCTGGCCACTCGTGTAAACGACACATGGATTCGAGGTTTCCGATCCATTCGCGCGCACGTGCACTTCCTTCACTCCCGGCAAAATGTTTAATGTTCTGTGACAGGTTGGCCATCACGTAATACCTGGGGATGCTGGGCGTCTCCGTCGACGACGCTGGCCTCACCGGCGCCCGATTCATGGCCGAACCCGCCAACAGTTGTACCAACAGCTCATCCTTGTCCCCCGTTGTGAGGAGCCTTCGAAACTCCGACACTAAATCTTCATTCGCTGCCTCGGCGAAGGATGATTGCTCCGGCGGGGGTTCTCGTGGTCCACTCATCGCACCCGATTCGTCGGTTTGTCCGACATTTTCGTTGCCCTCGCGCTGAGCATGCGCCTCATCCGTGTCTACCGGCTATTCGGAAAATGGCGGACCTCGTGGCAACAGCTCTCCACCCGGCGTCCCAGGCTGAGCGCCATCTTGTGCGCGTTCCGGTAGCGACTGTCGCGGACCTCGATCCTCACTCCATCCCCGTCCCCTTCCGAGCGTTCGATTTAAACCCATTGCTTCCAATTCGCGACGCGCGAATTTCTCGAATGTGCTTTCGTCCACCATGCGCCACGTATACTCGCAACTGTTTCACGGCGCGCACACGCTTTTCACGCGGTCTTTCGTTTGCACAGTTCGTGTCTTTCTGCACACGCGCACTTTCGCTATAAGCTATCGCCGGTCGGACGAATTCGTTACATCCCACTTCTGATTTGTTAAAGGACTCGGCAAAAAAAAAGACAAAAAAAATTAACTGCTCTTTCCTGTCTTTTGTGCACTGTCCCTCTCTCACTCAGGATACGTTCGGGGCGCGCTGAGATTCGTCGACGCGAGGGAATGAAATTCTACTCCGAAGCCCACTTTGAGCGGTTTACAAAGTTTATTGACACTGACTAAATTAAAGGAACAAGGAATACGAAAAATTACCGCTCAATTACGCGAGTACACCATTGCAGCTAACTCTGGACAGTTTTGCCTTAATTTTACGTAACGCTAATAGTCCGATGGCACACGATTTCGATCTCCTTCGTTCGCACGTTTCGGAGTCCCGGCCGACGGAAGACCCGCGCACTAGAGTACATGTTCCGGTTCCGGCTTCAACTTCCCGAAGCTTCGGGGCCTTACCGACGCGCTCGAGGCGCCCGACTCTCCTCCTGGTACGCGCTAGTAAATAAGACTCGGAGCGCGGACCGAACAGTTAACAGTCTTCGGCCTTTCTCGGAAGGTAAGCCTCCCGCTGAAGAAGCGACAACCCCTCCTGCACGCTGAAAAAGCGGATCCTTATCGCTGAAAAGTGGTTTCCCCCCTGCACCCTCATCACTGAAGAAGTGGTTAACCTCTCCTACCTTAATGGGGAAGTTCGGCCATCAATAGCGAGTTACCGCAAGGGAAGGGACAAGAAATCCCCCCCCCCCTTGCCGCAAACCAGGTCATAATTCTTCAAACCCGGTGTTAATTAGTTCTTCGGATTCCCCTTTGCGTAGTTCTTCGGACACCCCTTTGCGTAATTCTTGCGTAGTTCTTCGGACTCCCCTTTGTGTAGTTACCTTACCTCACATTATTTTAAGTAAAATTTCAATTATAATAAGTTGTTCATATAAATACGAATTCATTGATTGTAAACAGTTATTTTATGTTTTTTTTTCGCCACGTATGTATTTCCTGTATTATAAACTCACTTTTTAGTATTCTTTTGGAAAAAATAAAAATAACTCTGTCCATCATGTCCCTTTTGCTTTCGTTCGCTTGGCTTTCCTTCCCGATTCACAGATCAACTTGGACTACCGGAAAGATGCCGCAAAACGATCCCGCTGCGGAGAGGAGGCGGAAGCGACACGATAAAGAGAACCGCGCCCCTAGCGGCGAAATGATTGTGACCCGGCTGGGTCCCGATCTGCGAGGGGTTCCACGGAAGTGGAAGAATTTCGCCACCTTGCGGTGGAAAGCGGCGCAGCCGACTCCTCCCTCACGAAACCTAAGCTCCTGGTGCCGTGACCTCCGCCTCTGCATCCCCTCCATCTCGCCCACATTCCACTACCACCCGCACTCGCCTCCTCCTCCTCCTCCTCCCCTCTTCCTCCTCCGGAGCCTCCTGTCTCCCCTACCGCTCCACGATCAAACCCCACCTCGCCTGACCGTCCAGCTTCCCCGCCGGACATTACCAGCCAGGCCGACTTCGACGAGAGATTCACGGCGGCACTCCGGAAATATAAGATCTCCCCCATCTTGAACTCGCCCGGGTCCCCTTCGGAAACCGGCTCCTCGGGCTCGTCTACCTTCTTGGGTAGCGACCAAGCTGACCTCGGACCCGAAGGTTAAGGGGTATTCCCTCTGACTCCCCCCCCCCCCCCCCCCCAATGACGAACACTGCATGTCCACGGACTCTGAACGCTCCAACCCTGGCCAACGGGCTCAGGGCCTTCTCAGGACCAAAAGCCCAAGAAAAATCCCATCGTAGAAAAACCGGGAAGTCGCGAATCTTTTTCTGCATCTGGCACACCGAAGCCGCAATATTTGACGCGACAAACGCGGTATTGATAAATCATTCCGTCTAAAAAAGTAACGAGGACAGATAACCCGATATTTTTAAGGCAGACGATAGTTTAGATAACCCGATGGATGTGCAGGGAACAAAAAATAGCGAGAACAGATAACCCGATATTTTGAAGGCAGACGGTAGTTCAGATAACCCGTTGGATGTATAAGGACAAAAGTAACGAGGACAAATACCCCGATATTTTGAAGGCAGACGGTAGTTCAGATAACCCGATGGATGTATAGGCAAAAAAAGTAACGATGACAGATAGCCCAACATTTTTAAGGCAGACAGTAGTTTAGATAACCCGATGGATGTGTAGGAAACGACAAATAACGAGAACAGATAACCCGATATTTTGAAGGCAGACGGTAGTTCAGATATCCCGATGGATGTGTAGGAAACAAAAAATAACGAGAATAGATAACCCGATATTTTGAAGGCAGACGGTAGTTTAGATATCCCGATGGATGTATAGGGAACAAAAATAACGAGAACAGAAAATCCGATATTCAATAGGCAGACGGTAGTTCAGATAACCCGATGGATGTATAGGGGGAAAAAAATTACGAGGACAGATAACCTGATATTTGAAGGCAGACGGTTCTTCAGATAATCTCATGGATGTGTAGGGAACAAAAAATAACGGGGACAGGTAACTCGATCGATGGCTAGGGACCAAAATTATCGTGGTTAGATAACCTGAATGTTGAAGGGCAGACGGTTGGATAGATAACCCGAAATTTGAAGGGCTAACGATGAACCGAAAACCCATAATTGGGAGGACAGACTATGCAAAAAAAACTGCAGCATTGGCGTATCCACTCCAAGCAAGGAAGACCAAGCGAAGATAATGCAAGAATATCACGATGCCCCTCTAGGTGGGCACCAAGGCATCACACCGACGCTGCAGCGAATACGACAACAGTATGTGTGGCCGGCAATGAAACGAGACGTCACCGCACACATACAAGAGTGTGACAAATGTCAGCGAAATAAATCGGGAAAAAATACGAAGGTACCGATGGTCATCACAGACACACCGGGCCGAGCGTTCGAAAAATGTGCTGTCGATATTGTAGGTCCCTTGATTGTTACAGAAAAAGGCAACAAATACATTCTGACTTTCCGGGATTTATTAACAAAATATAATGCAGCAATTCCGTTAGAAAACTAAGAAGCCAAAACTGTAGCAAAGGCCCTTGTAACGGAAATCATTTGTATATTTGGTGCCCCGTCCGAAATCTTTTCGGATCAAGGCACAAATTTTCTAAGCAATATATTTAAAGAAATATGTGAACTCTTACAAGTAAAAAAGTTGCAAACCACGGCATATCATCCGCAATCGAATGGAGCCCTGGAAAGATCCCATAGGACCCTTGCGGAAAACCTGAAAAATTTTGTACGTGAGGATCAAAGGGACTGGGACGAATGGATACCATACGCCATGTTATACATTGTAGCGGAAATTTCTATACCAAATTTCCCCACATAAGTACCCTCAACCTCGGATCCTTAAACGTCGCGATAATTTTCTCCTTTTATTTTTCTTGCGGGATGGGCGCCAGAGGCGTAACACGCCAGAGAAAATTCGACAAGGTCGATTAGCTGACGGCTAGCTGCAGCTTTCCAAAACCGGAGAGGGGCTGGGTCGAATCAACGTCAGTATTTAGAAATCAAACGGAAAATAAATTTTGCAAAACACTATATCCGGGAACCAAAGAATCTAATTTAATTTTAATCATAATGATATTTTAAGAGAGGGAAAACCGAAGCGCTCGGAGGAAACCTCTCGTCCCAGAATGCTATGAATTTTAACATAAATCAATTCCGACAATTTTAATATAATCGGGATTTCGCTCTCTCTTGCATACACGCGTACACTCACACACATACACACATCGACGCGTCACGGGAATGCTTACGATCGCGAACTTTAATAAGAACCAATCCCGGGGAAAGAAAATCGTTCCAAAAACTCAAGTACCAAAATCCAATGCGACTTTCTCCCCGGCGATATCACAATCGCCCTCACGTAAACATATCCCGCGTACGACGGCAACGAACGGCGACTTCCCGTGGGCTTTAGTCCCAAGGCGTATTCCCGACTCTAATACCTAATTTATTACTTTTAAAAAGATTGTCACGGCTACCGATTTACTAACGGGCAAGTGAATGGCGTGCACGTCTCGCGGCTTTTACACAATCCAATTCCTAAATTCACCGACCTCAAAGAAACGGCCGCGACTCCGCAGGAACCGCCGAAACCGGGGCACGCGCCAACACAATTTTATTCCCGCGTCGGGAATGTGAACGCGACGAATAATTATTTAATACCTCAAAATTCACAACAAACAAAAATACGCGAACCACTCGAATTAGTCCCTCGGACGAAAGAGCTCACCGATGGTTCGGAATCTTCCCTTCTGATGAGTCGGGTGTTCGGCTCGAAATTTTCTCCGCGCGGTATCCGGGATATCGATCTACGATCCAGCTCGCTCCAAAACTCAACGGACAGTGCCCTCTGCAAGGTGTCTCTCCTGCTCTCGTTAGCGACACCCCTACCCCTACCTAATCGCGATGATTTCCCAAAATTCGCGAACGTTCGGCCCTTTACGGCTTTTGACGGTTTCCAGACCGATCACTCGCAACGCAGTAGCGCTACGGGACTTGTGATAATGGACGAACGATCTCTTCGCGGTACTCAATCCCCGCTTAGAAAACCTTCGATGATAATGTGTTGCTCAGCCGTTCCAATCAATTCTTGAGCTGCATCTTGAGGCAGCGACGCTGGGAAAACGATGTTCTTTGTCCTCGTTGGCTGGGCTGGATCATCATCCACTAACGACACGTGTTAGAATAGGGGAGGGCTACTCGAAGACAGTTTTGAGTCGTGCGGGAAAATCTCTGCCGATTCCTCCGTTATCTCGATGCGATGTTCATCGGCGAAACGGTAGCTCCCTCGCTGTCCAACGATGGTTCCTTTAGCTCTCCCGCCCGAGGCGCGGTGCATAAAATAATTTGTACAAAAATATAAATAATTGTTAAAGGGGCAATTTTCTATTTTGGCCCTGAGGATTTGCCTTGTGTGCATTGGAACGAGCCGAATGTAACGGGCTTGAATTTTGCCTCGTTACAACATATAATACATATAATACCACGCCACACACGGCTACAGGTATTACGCCGTATGAATTGGTATTTGGAAAAGAGGCTAAATTACCGACCGCGCTGCGAGAAATACCGAGAGCAACATATTCATACGACGATTATGCAGCAGAATTACGTGAACGCCTGAGGGCATCATGGCAACAGGCACAAGAAAAGCTGAAAAAAGGAAAGGAGAAATCGAAGCATCATTACGATCAGGGCCTTATGGGTCCGAACTTATGGGTAGCGCCTTACACGGTCCGAAGCCGAGAGGCAGGCGAAACCTACCGTATCGGCCACAGACGCAAGGAAATACGCGTGTACTATGTAATTGCGAATGTATATACTATGTAATAAAGAATACAGTATGATATGTCAATGAAAATGAATCATTTCGAATGCGATACGTTTCATTGCAATTCAGTCTGTATTATTAATTATTAGTAGTATTTCATTGCGAATTTATGTACTACGTAATAAAGTACACAGTATGATATTTCAATGAAAATGAATCATTTTGAATGCGATACGTTTCATTGCAGTTCAACCTGTATTATTAAATACTAGTAGTATTTCATTGCGAATGTATTTACCACGCAATAAAGTATACAGTATGATATTCTAATGAAAATGAATCATTTTGAATGCGATACGTTTCATTGCATTTCAGTCTGTATTATTAATTACTAGTAGTATTGCATTGCGAATTTATGTACTACGTACGTAATAAAGAACACAGTATGATATTTCAATGATAATGAATCATTTTGAATGCGATACGTTTCATTGCAGTTCAGCGTGTATTATTAATTACTAGTAGTATTTCATTGCGAATGTGTGTACTACGTAATAAAGTATACAGTATGATATTTCAATGAAAATTAATAATTTTAAATGTGATACGTCTCATTGCAGGTCAGGCTGTATTATTTATTACTAGAACAGTCCGATCTCCGAATAAGAAACCCGGCAATAAGAAACTTTTCCCAGTTTCTCACTCGAGCGCTTCCCCCACTCTGACTTGAACTCCGAGCTCGAGAATTTTGTGCGCGGAACCTCTGGTTAAGAAACCAGCCTGGGAGAGATTATTCGCGCAAAATCAAGTGAACGTTGTAGTGTAAATTGATGTATGCATGCGTGCGTGAGTATGTGTGTGTGCGCGTGTGAATGTAACAAAAAATCTACAGGTGTATTAGAATTTTTTTGTATTCATTGAGAAAATACATGTATGTGTTAACAAGATATCATATAAAATAAAAACACAGATAAGGGCGTTTAAAGATTTTCATATAAAACAGCAAACGTTTCCGAGACGCAAGAAAAACCGTTTTCGTCTTGTTGCGTATTATTTTGATCCGCAACGCACTCGACTGACGGTGGAATATTTTCGAGAGAGTCGAACTCTGCCATTGAAGATGAACCCTCGGAGATATTGACTTCTTCTTTTATATTCTTTATTTGTGTCCCCGTAGGGTTCCAAAGGACTCCCGTTTACAATCTCTTTACATCTTTACAATCGCTCTTAACCTACTTATCCAACTTAACTCTACTCCGCCACGCTCCCTCTCTCCGCCGCCTCCCCCATTCCACCTTATTTTCTTTTCACGCCATTTTCCGCCGGGGCTTTCTTACATCTACTTCTCTCTCCTCTCTCCGCCTCTCCGACTCCCGTTTCCCCCTTTCACTCCATTCCTCTCTCATTCCATTCGTCCTCTCCTCCTCTCCTTCTTCTTTCCCTTTCCCCTTCTCCTCTCCGTTCCTCCAGCTCCTTCATCCACGCCTCTTCTCTTCCCCCCTCGTCCAGTATCTCCCTTATCCTCTCCCCTATTCCTCTTTCCTCTCCGCTCCCCCCTCCACACCTGTCCAGCACGTGTTCCCACGATTCTACCTCTTCCCCAAATACCCTGCATTCTCTGTCTTTCTCTGTCTCCCAGTATCTGCCTTCCTTCATCTCATTTCCCATTCTGAATCTCGCTATTCTCCTGTACCTCTCTTTTCCCCATCCTGCCTTCAAATACCGTGGGACCTCTCTCGTTCTCACTTCCTTATACCAGCGGTTGTACCTCGACTCTCTTATCTTTTCCCACCTCTCCCTTTCCTGGCTCTCCCTGTCCTCCTTCTCCTTCCTTTCATACCCCCCACTTTCCCGCTCCTGCCTCCCCTCTTCCGCTCCCCCTCCGACTCTCCTAAACTCTTCCCTGCCTTTCTCCCATTTCGCTCTTCCCTGCACCCCCCTTCCTTCTCTTTCCCTGATTTCTCCCCAGCACCTCCTTGCACACTCACTCCCCCCTCCCTTTCTCAGCTTTTCCTCGAAATTCCATGCCCTCCTCCCTGCCCTGGTTCTTATTTTATCTTTCTTCATTTCCTCCCTCACCAAATACCCCGGTGTTCTCCATTCTATCCCCAGAGTCCATTTCAAAAACCTATCCTGCACCCCTTCCATTGCCGCTCTTTCCTCCCACCCCCAAATCTCCGCCCCGTACCCCATCACCGTCCAGACCAGCGTGTCGAACAGCCACAATCTCCTTCCCACGTCTTTGCCGAATACCCTTTTCCCTATTCCCCAAACCTGCTTCATTACCGTACCCGCCTTTTTCACCCTATCCTTAATGTGAGTTTCCTGTCCCCCGTTCCTCCTGAATACATATCCCAGATATCTGAATTCCTTCACTTCCTCCATCCTTTCCCCCTCCATTTCCACTCTTTTTTCTTGTACCTCCCCCCTCCTTTCCTAAACCTCATTACCTTCGTCTGTCCCACATTCACCTCCAGCCTTTTCCTCTCAAAGTATTTCTCTAGTCTCCTTATCATATTCTCCATCTCTTCCTCTCTTTCCGCTACCACCACCACGTCGTCCGCGTATGCTAACGAGTATATTTTACTCTCCCCTACCTTGACTCCCCCCACCCCCCTTCTTTCTAAGCTCCTCCTCCAAATCCGCTGTCAGCAGGTTAAACAGCAGCGGGCTCAGCGGACATCCCTGCCTAACTCCTCTCTCCGTCCAAAAGGCTTCTCCTGTCTCCCCCCCTGCTTTCACTCTGCTCCTTGTCTCTTCGTATACCTCCTTTATCCTTTCTCTCAGTCCCTTTCTTATCCCTCTCTCCTCCATCGCCTTCCACAACTCCTTCCTATCCACTGTATCGAAGGCCGCTCTCAAATCTATAAATAGCGCTACCAGTTTTCCCTTCCTTTTCCCCACCTGCTTTCCTATGATGTAATTTAGCACGTATATGTTGTCCATCGTTCCCATCCCTCTTCTAAAACCTATCTGGTTTTGTGGCACCGCCCCTATCGCTTCCGCTTCTTCTTCTAGTCTTTTCGCCAACACTCCCGCATACACCTTGTATAGCGAGGGCATCAACGTCACCCCCCTGTACTCCTCTACTCTGGTCCCTTGCCCTTTTTTCACTATTGGGACTATTATCCCCTCCTTCCATTCCTCTGGCCAACCCTCCCCTCTCCACACCCTTCTACATATCTCCCAGGCCCATTCCACCGCCTTTCCCCCTCCCCATTTCCACGCTTCATTTGGTATTTCATCGCCTCGAATTGCCTTTCCCTCTTTCAGCCTTCCCACCGCCCTCCTCAGTTCCTCCTTTCCTAGTTCCTCTTCCGTGTCCCTGTTTCTCTGTCTCTCTTCGCCCTTTCTCCCTCCTCTTTCCGTCCCTCCTAATAGCCCTATAAAGTACCTTTTTCATTCCTCTCTCTCTATCTTTTCATTTATTCCGCTTCTTTTCTTTCTCCCTCTATTTACTATCTCCCACACCTTGTTCTCAGTCGTTGCCTCCGCTACCTCTCTTATTCTTCTTTCTCTCTCCTCCTCTTTTTTCCTTTCACATACTCCCTCTTCCTCTCCTTGTACGCCTCCTTTGTGCCTTTTCCTTTTCTCCATCGCCTCAACTCCGCTCTTACCTCCCCCTTTTTTCCCTACATTCCTCGCCCCACCATCCCTCCCTCGTCTCTCTTCTCTCTCTACCCCCTCCCTCCTCCCCCGCTTTCATTGCTTCTTTCAGTTTTTCCATTATTTCTTTTACCGTTTGTTGTAACTCTCCCCCCTCCACTCCCGTCTCCTCTATCCTTCTCCCGTAGCCCTCTTTCATTTTTTCCGACCGCCTTCCACTTCCTTCCCTTCTTTCCTTCTTCTTTTGCCTTTTCCTTTCTCTTTTCCCTTTCTTTATTGTTACTATCAGTGGGTGGTGATCTGACTCTACCCTATCTCCTACCCTCATACTCTCCACCCCTTCCCTTGTTTTCCTATCCCCCATCACATAATCAATTACCGTGTCCCCTCTCCCCCCTGTGTACGTAAATTCTCCTTCCTCGTCCCCTTCTATATTCCCGTTAAAAATTTCCCACCCTGTCTCCTCTATCATTCTTATTAATTTCCTTCCTTCCGTGTTTATTTTCCTATCCTTTGATTTCCTCCGTTCCTCCTCCGCCTCCCTATCCTCCCTACCTCCTCCTCCCTCCTCTCCTGTCCGCGCGTTGAAGTCCCCCCCTACTAACACCTGCCCTTCCTCCTCTTGCCTTTCCATCCATTCCTTCAGGCTCTCCACTTTCCTTTCGATATCGCCATTCACGTATACCGCTATTATTGTCCATGTGTCCTCCTCTGCTTTCACCTTCACCGCCATTAACCCATCTTCCTCCCTCCTCCCTTCCAACTTTTCTGCCTGCATTTCCTCCGTTACTCCGATGATCATCCCTCCCATGGCTCTCCCCTTCTTATTCCTTTTTGCTGCCCATTTCACTATCCACGTGAACCCTTTCGGCAGCCTTCCTCTTATCCTTTCCCATCCCTTTTCCTCTATCCAGATCTCCATCATCATTACGACCTCCCATTCTTCCATGTGGGTGTGTGTGTGTGTGTGTGTGTGATTTCGCACCTCCTGTTACCTCCTGTCCCTTTATATTCTCCTGATACTATTTGTCTATTTAAATTTCAATAAATCGCTCACTTTCGCTATTAACTAATTATCCAATAATCCTTTTTATTTAACTCGTTATTTTCTCGAACCGCGGGTCGGTATTCGCGAGAGGTTCCTTATTTTTACCTACTTAATTATTTTTTATATTTATGTGCTTTTCCCTAATATTCCTCTCGTGCTCCCTCTCCCTTGGACCAGTAATTATTCCAAGTTAATTAATGAATTATCTTTTTCTTCTCTTTATTGACTTAATTTTTGAATATTTTGCCCCTTTCAGATTCCCTTTCTTTTTCTTTCCCTTGGCAACGCTTTCCTTTACCCCCTTTCAGGAGTTAGTATTCACGTCTCAAAGTACTCGTCCAATCCTCGGAATCTGAGAGCGCTCTGGTGAGCGGATGCCACCACTCTTTCCTTTCTTTCGGTTTCCACGGTCACTTTCCTTTACCCCCTTTTAGGAGTTAGTATTCGTGTCCAGTACTTCTCGATTTGCCAGAAAAAGCAGGAGTATCTTTCCTCAAAAATTCTAGTCCTTATATACCCAGATTTTGCCGCATTTTCATACCCCCTCTCTTACTTATCCCCTAATTGCCCTAATTGCCTTTATTGTTAACTTTTTCTCCTTTCTTAAATAAATTTTACTTCTCTGTTTTTGTGTGGTTTCCTTTGTTTTCTTTTCTTTGCCTTCCTCTTTGCTTGCTGTTCTGCCTTTGACCTTCCCCTTCCCTTACCCTTTGTTATTGTTAACCTTCCTTAATTAAATTAGCTTCCTTGTACTATTTTCTTGTTTTTCTATTAACTGTTTTTACTTGCTTATGGTTTTGTTTATTTTTTATTTCTGTGGTTCGTTATTCCCCCCTCCCCTACTCCTATCCTGAAGTCGGTTGCTTTCCGACTACATGGTGGGGATTGTGAGACGGACCTGTACGTCTCATTGTCCTCCGTGACTTTTTATGTCTTGGATTGCTTTTCAGCCCTCCAAGTCATAAAAAGTCACCTAATAACAAAAAACCAAGTATTATCTGACTAATCTTCATACTTCCCTTTTCTTCTTGGGTCTCGTTCTCCGTGTTGTTTCCCTATCGGCGTCTCCCTTCACCTTATATCTAATTGTTTTCTCGCTCGCACGCTCGCTCGGAAATGATTTTTTTTTCTTTTTCTTCATACAGATGACATACTATTCTCGTCATCGCTCGTCAGCACGCTGCTCCCTTCTTCTTCGATCCCCTGATCGCGCCAAAAACGCGCTTCATCGCTGTCGTACTCCGTCTTCATGCTGTTGTTATGGTTAATTAGTGTTTCGTCGTCATCGTCCTCGTACTCTGTGTCCTCCATGTCCTCATGACCGTTCTCCTCGCTGTGGGTGGCTGACTCCCTATCGTCGTCGTCGGAGTCTGCGTCGGCGTCGTTCGTCCACTGTTGAAGGGCGTCGCGGTGATACTCAATTTTCCCTTGTTGACATCCCTTATTGACGATGATCGGCGGGCCTGGGTTCGATGTTCTTTTTGCCGCTCCGATTTCAATGAAGATGGTCGCCAAGTCCTTCCCTTGGTCTGGGCCTTCATTCTCGAGATAGAGGTCTGCGAGAATGAGGCCCAGACGACTTGGTCTTCCCCAGACCCGCATCGTCCAGGTGTTATTTTGGGTGATCTCCCGGGCTTTCGCGATTTCTTCCTCGGTCCATCGTTCTCCGGTCGGGAGTAAGTCTCCGCGGGTGACCGGGACGGCGAGCAATGGGTGGAGCAAGGCCATGGGTGGGGCGATATAGCATTCGTCGAATGTGCCGTCTACACTCGCAGTCCCCCAACCAGATAACTAACCTTCCTTGGTCTATTCTCTTTTGGATAGTCGCCCGATAAAATGCCGTCCCGTATCTCCACAATATTGCCGCTCCCTCGAATGCCTCCTCTTCGAGCAGTGGGTTTACTCCTGGCTCGCCGGGGCTGACTCGTTGCCACGAGTTGATGATCGCGGTCTCCCGGCCGTTTTCCTCGTTCAAATGGACCCCCAGCTCATTGGGATTCGTCAACCCGGATACGGTGACTCCTCGGTAGACTGATCTTCGTATTGACTCGATGTTGTAATTTCGATACATCTTTGTTATGAGATGGTTGATGGTCGACTGATGAGTGATACCGTTAATTTTCGTATGTTCGTCCTCCCCTCTCTTTAATATCCCAACCATTTTCCGGGGTACCATCCTTTTATGTTGTTATCGTTCACCTCGAATAATTCGTATTCACTAAGATTATTATTCTCCTCGATTTTCGATATATCTCTCCTAGCCCGTCTCAACGTGTTATTTTTTTTCTCCTTCGTTGTCGCTTGTTCTCAGCCGTCGTCGTGTGCTTCTCCATCGGTTCCTCGTTTTTGCCCATGTTGACATTTGAAGATCGTTTCGATCCGCGGGTCTGCCTTATATACTCCTTGTTCTTTTTCTTCGATTGTTACGTTTGTGAGATTGTCTTATCCCTGTGTAACTTCTTCTATGTTACTTTCCGGGCTTGCCGCTAGATAGCGTTTCATGAGACTTCCATGAAATTTTCCTCGCTCTCGTTTAGTCTTTGGATCTTCGATTAAATATGTTGCTTGGCCAACACATTTTTTTATACGATACGGTCCTTCGTATAGCGGCATAAATTTTGCTGTTCTTTGTTTTGCCGGGTCCGAAACATTTAATGCTCGGACCAGGACTAATTCTCCCTTTGTGAAGAGGGTGGTCTTATGCGTTGCATTAAATTTTTCTGCTCGTCTTTTTTCTTTTCGTAGTATTCTTTCTCGAATTAATTCCAATTTTTTTTTCGTAGGTGATGTCTTCGTTTTGATCCTCTTTTAATGCCAGGATCCATTCCCTCCATATTCGATATGGCTTCTTTTTCAGCTGCAGTTCCATTGGTGTGAATTCAGTTGTTTCGTGTTGCGTTTCGTTGATGCAATCCTGGACTACCGGTATCCATCGATACCATCCGGAGTGCTTCTCTTGCAAGAAGGTTCTAAAAAAACGGCTAAGTTCTCGGTTCACTCGTTCAACGATATTTCCTTGTGGGTGTCGGATTGATGAGAATACTCCTTGTATGTTTTCTCTTTCTAGCCGTTCGAGCCAAATTTTAGAGGTGAACTGAGTCCCATGATCAAACTGGATTCTTCTTGGTTTTCCATATTTTGGCACGAAATCTTCGAAAATCCTGTTAATTGTTGCTGTTGTGTTCGCCATTTTCAGAGGATACAGTTTCACGAATTTTGTAAAGGCGTCTATTGTGACTAATATGTGCTGCACTCCCCCGACGGATTTTGGCAACGGTCCATGGAAATCTATAGAGATTAGGTCCCCCGGACCTTCCGGTATAATTGTCTGCATTTCTGCATGGTTCGTTTGGATCGCTACTTTGACCCTTTGACATAGGTCACATTCGGCGATGACTTTCCTCACTCTTTTTGCCATCCGTGGGCAAGTGAAGTCTTCCTTTAGCATAAAAAAAACCTTTCGGGCCCCTGGATGTCCATATATTTCGTGGCATTCCTTTATGAGAGGGTTAATTAACTCATCTGGCAGTACGACGTTCCATTTTCCCTTCCTGTCATATTTTTGAAGACATCCCTTATTGTTGCGGTATTTCTTATTATCTTCTTCCTTGTCACACATTTCAAATATCGCTGCGAGGTTTGTTTGTTCCTTTTGCATTTGTTCGATTCGTTGGAATTGCTGCTTGATTTCTTTTGTGGGTTTTCTGGCGAGTATGGCTGTGAGAGCCACCCTCCCTGGTGTGCTCTGGTGATCCCTGTTTTCGATTTCGGGTGGCCTGCTCAGTGCGTCCGCTGCTTCATTTCTTTTACCTGGACAATGCTCCACTTCAAAGTCGTAGTCCTGTATGAGTAGGGCCCATCTTAGCATTCGATCCCCGACAAAGCGGCACGTTTTTAAGAAAGTTAGTGCCTTGTGATCGGTGATGATTTTTATCCTTGCTCCTAATAAATAGGTTCGGAATTTTTGGAGTGCCCATACGATTGCAAGGAGCTCTTTTTCTGTGGTTGTATAACCGATTTCTGCCCCTTTAAACGTGCGGCTTGCGAAGGAGATGACGCCCATCTCTCCATCCTTGTCCTCTTGGCTCAGGACTGCTCCAACAGCGTAGTCACTTGCATCCGTCGTGAGGACGTATTTCTTCTCAGGATCTGCATGTCTCAGAATGACCGGCTCAATGAAGAGCTGTTCAACTCTTCCGAATGCTTTCTCCTCTTCTTCCCTCCACCTCCATTCTTTTCCCTTCTTTCGCAGGTTCAACAGTGGTATCGTTTCTTTAGCATGTTTACTTGTGAATTTGCTGTAGAAGTTGATCAGCCCCAAAAATCCCCGGAGCTGTTTTAGATTTTCGGGCCGTGGGTAGTCATGGATCGCTTTTATCTTTGCTGGCTGTGGTTTTATTCCTGATGTTGTTAACGTGTGCCCCAGAAATGCAACTTCTTGTTGGAAAAATTTCGACTTTTTGAAATTCAGTGTCATTTTGTGGCTGCTGATCCTTTCAAAAAGATGTTGGAGGTGTTGCAGGTGTTATGCTTCGTCTTTTGATAGGCAAAGGAGGTCGTCTACAAAGTTGATTACTGATTTTCCCAGATCTTGTAGGACAATGTCGAGTCCTCTTATTAGGCTTGCCGTGCTCGTTTTGAGCCCGAAAGGTGTTACCGTAAATTGGCAACACTTTCCATCATGGAGGAATGCGGTGTATGGTCGCGATTCCTCATCCAAAGGAATTTGCCAGAAGCTGCTTGGCAAGTCCAGACTTGACATGACCTTTGCGCCCACGCATCTCTGGAAAATTTCTTCTGTTGGAGGTGCCGTGTCGTGGTCCTCTATCAAGAATTTGTTCAGTTGTCGGGCATCTAAGCATAATCTGATTGACCCGTCCTTTTTTATTACTGTTACAAGGGGGTTTATGAAGCGACTTTTTGCCCGCTCGATGACCCCATGCTCCATCATCTTTCGGATTTCCTCCTGTACCTTCTCCCGATATTGGATGGGTACCGGATACGATCGATGCATATACGGCTCTGGGTCTTTTAGCACTAATTTGTGAGTGTAGACTTCCATGCGGCCTGGTTTTCGGCTGAAAATGTGCCTGTAGTCACTGATGAGTCTTTTAAAGCAGTCTCCGACATTAGTTGGCAGATTTGGACATTCCCTTAATTTCTGGTTGACTTCTTCTTCGGTGAGCTCACTGTCTGTGTGATTCTCTATCGCAGCTACGCGTATTTGTTGTTTCGTGTCGGGTCTTTCTCGCGCCAATTCGATCTTCCCTCATCTAATTCGGCGACGATCTCGTTCTGTATGCGGATGACTCCTTGGTTTGCATCGACTTCCACCTGAAGTTCTACCATCCCATCGATACCTAAAATCGCATTTTTGCTCATTTTCGCAATGATGAGTAACTGCAGCGCTCCTCTGGCTTTGTAGAGCTCTGCATCGATCATTATTTGTTTCTTTATTCGTCCTGACTTCCCGCCGAATGCCCCCATAGCTCCGGTGCCGGTGACCGGGATAATTGGGCAGTTGTCTAATTCGTTTTTGTAACGTTGATAAAAATCCTCGGATATTGCTGACACCTCGCTTCCACTGTCGATAAGAGTCTCTACGGTGATCCCTTCTATCTTCATGGGTAGTGTCGGGCATCGTGGCTGTATTTTCTGTGCGAGGCTTCCTTTTCCGGGGTCCTCCATGAGAAATTCCCGAGGTCCTTCATATATGCTGCCGGTATATTTTTTTAAATCTGTTTTCTTCTTCGTTGTCTTGTTTTTTACTGGTTGACTTTTCTCGGTTGTCAGTTGTTTGACTTGGCTTTTTTGTAATTCCTTTCTTATCTCCTTGCTTGTTTCAATTTCCCAGGTTGGTTTCTGGTCGAATTTTGTCACTTCTCTAGGTTTGTTTTTTTGTCTTTCCAATTCCCAAATTTGTTCATTGACATCGGTGATGATCATTCCTAGTCGACATGGAGGGTCGATGGGCTTGCTCTTCTCCTTCTTTTTTTCCTTCTTCTTTTTATTTCGCCTCATACGGGAGATTGCTTCTTCCATTGCTTCTCGGATTTCTTCGTCTTCCTCTTCTGTTGCGCCTCGTGATGGTTCAATCTCTTTGCTGATTGTCATCGTTACGGGCGCAACGTCTAGCAGTTTCCCTGGTTCTGTGCTTGTTCTGCTGACCTTGCCTTCTGCGTGCTGTCGATTGCTGCTTCCTGTTGCTCTCTCAGGAGCATATTCCTCCCCATTGATCCCCCGGGATTACCTGGATTCCATGGAGATGCAGCCGGGTTAAGGTAAGTCCTGCTATTTTCGTATCCTTGCTGCCACGGCTGTTGCCTCTGGTCTGGGGGTGGTGTGGGGTTGAAATTTCTCCCTTCGTTCCGCAATCTTTTTCCCCACTGTTGTTGATTTTGCTAGGACGGTTGTGATCCTTGCCACCGTGGATGCTCAGGTTTTCCTTGCTGATATGCTCCCTGTGGGTATGGTGCTCCGAATGTCCCGAATCTATTGTTCTTCCACGGGTTGTTTGGTTGCCACTTAGGAATGATGGGTTCCTGTCGACACCGCATAGATCTTTGGGTATTTAGTGGTCCTGCGCCGTCCATGCTTTCCAGTAATTCCAAGAAAGAATCGATTGTTTTCACCCCGCTGACACGCACCGCCATTCTGATCGATTCGTCAAAATGGTTTGCCAGTTTCCGGATGATCATTTCTTCTTCTGGGCCTTGGCTGAGATTCTTAGCATTCCCGAAGATTTGGGTTGCATATTCTGCCCTGGTCGTTCGATGCCCATCCCACTTATACGCCCCGAATTCCAAGTTTCTGCGGATTTTATCCTGGATTTCTTGACTCCAATATCGGGCCCGGAATTTTTCCTTGAAGTCTTTAATGGTCCGGACTCTGTCTTCGACAATCCTCCACCAATCCTTTGCAGTTCCTTGAAGTGACTGGCTGATGAGATAGTGGAGATCCGTATTTCCGATGATTTTCCAAAATTCTACAAAATCCTTCAAAAATCATCATTTTTCTCTTGACTTTCTTTTCTGATCTGCTCCTGGGTCCTTTCAATTATTTTCTGAGCAATTACAAGCTTCCGTTCGGTCCGTTCTTCGATCTTGTTAACTTCGTTGGCTACTTTTTTATTTGTTTCTTCCTGTAGCTGACGTGACCTCACAACGCATCGATCATCTAGATGTTTAACCTCCGCTTTGGTGGTGATGCGTTCTATTCTTTGTTCGTTGCGGATTTTATTCATGGCCCTTATGAGGGTCTTAGTGAGCTCGCTGTGCTCATTTCCGTTCACATCTAGATCGACGGTGCTTTGACTAATGTCGAATGTTTCTTCATTTGCCCTTTCTTCCTGCCTGGGTCCTATTGCCGATAATCGGCCAATATTTCGCCGATCCCGTTGACGGGCCTCTTCTAATAACCCGTCCGCTGTCGTCGATTCCCAGTGTAGGGAGTTTTCGGTGTTTTGCGGTTCCATTTTGTTAAAAAAAATTTGTTTACCACCTTTTTATGAGCCTTTCTTTATTATGATCGAGTCCCTGTTCGGGCGCCAAATGTAACGGGTCGAAATATCGTTACAATATATTTATTTGTTCGAGACTCGATCAGGGAATAAATTAATTGAGACTCAGGTATTTTGGTGGTAATTTACAATAAAAAAGGTTTATTTAATTTTATGGACGCGATACAACGTTATTTAGCGCTGTGTATGAGTGTGATGTGTTGTTTTCGTGTAATTCGTCCCTTAACTAAGGCGTCGGTCGATAAAGATTCGCAGAGTTACCCGAGTGTTAACGTTCTCGAGCGCGGCCGGTGTCGATTACCATGCGTCGGTAACCGTAACCCCTTCCTTGCCGACGCTCGAGGCGCGATGGATCGTGACGCGGTAGATCGCGGCGCGCTGACTCGTCACGGTCGCTGCCCGCCCTTTGTTTACAATGCGGCGTACGCGTGCCTTTTGATGTCGCTCGCCCGAGTCCGTTTTTTTTTTAAATTTATTTCTTGCCTTTCATAATTGGATTATAATAATTGGAATATCGGTGTGTTCGCGGATGTGTGTGTGTGCGCGCGCGCGCGCGCGCGCGTGTGTGTGTGTGTGTGTGAAGTTTGACAATTTGAGTGGGAGGCTTACGAGGGAGCATAACTTCATGGACCAAGCTCAGACTGCACTATTCCACTGCACCATCAAGATCTCTCCAAAAAAAAGCATTTTGAAAGTGCGGGGAAAATGGATCTATCGAGTATCAACAAAGTCGACCGAATGGCGGAATTCATCCCGAAGAAAAAGCTGTCGGAACTGCCTGTTAAGTCGGAACGATTAATCTCCGACATGAGGGTCGTACAAACCAAATTTGGGAAACGCTACATCGCAGACATCGCGGATGAGTTCTCTGTCTTCTTACCGGCGCGACTTGTGAAAGCCTTCGACCAAGATCCGACAATGTTCGAGAGTATGCTGCAAGTGGCGCGCAATAGTCAACTCTGCATGCAGTATATCGGTAGAAAATACAAGTGTCGAGTTCCGTTGCATCTGAACATGGTGGACAGGGAAAAAAAATTCGTTGGAACACCGTCGTCGAACGACTGCCCGCATCATCGAGAGTATGCTGCAACTGGCGCGCAAATGGTTACATGCAGTTGTGGGAAAGACAACAGCTGTTCATCATCTCTGAGGCAGAAAAAGAAGACTAAATTCGTTGGGACACCATCATCGAACTGTTCGCATCACAGTCGTCTTGCCATCGTTTTCGACGCTTAGTGTTGAGTATGAAAAAAAAATGTATATGTTTCTTCGAATTGTAAATTATGGATGTTGTCGCCCTAGAATAAAGAAGACAAACGACGTATATTTTCATCGAAATGTTTTTTATTCATTAAACAAAATCGCTCGCTCACGCTTCGTATACGCTCAACCAGCTTTTCACCGATTTTACAGTCTCATGGGCGCAGTTCTTGTTGAAGAGATGATGGGGGCATATGGAGGTTGTGATTTTCGGCAGCTTCTGCAGCGATGGACAGTCTAGAGTCTCCAAGTCGATGACGTTTGTCGCGGAATCCGTGAATCCTGATAGCGACGGGCATTCCTCAAATCCCTTCGCATAGATTGTAAGAGCTCCATGCAAGAGTTCTCGAATTGTCTTTCTAGCTGCCTCATATGGTATGCCGCTGTGATCCCATCATATTCTATGGAAATTGCGTTCCAGCCACTCGTTCGACATGTTGTACTTGGCCGGTAAAGAGTCCGATGCAAGTGGTGCGTCGAAGGCGAGCGTCAGTGGTTCAGCATTCTTCTCGCGGAGTCTGACGATGGACATCTCCTTCAGGACGAATTCGTTGACGGGTCGCTTGCATATCCACGATAAGCTCCATGTTGACTGAAGTGGACGCGAATCATCGGCATGATTTATATCAATTTTTAACGATACGATCTTTTAAAAATACGATCATGGAGGATCATGCAAAGCGCCAACGATTATCAACTAAACATCAATAGTCGTGGATAGTACAATTATCGCATCTGGAAGGAATAAAGTATTCCATGTACAGGCATTTTATATGCATGGGTGCAGGACACAGCGGTGATGGGTGAATGTGGTGAGAAAGCGACTTGAGCGCGTGATGGTCTATACTTTAACCCCTGCTCGATGAATTTCGACAACATGGAAGTGGTTGAGCTTTACGAAAAGTACGTAATCTTACAATAAATGTAAATGAGTATGAATGAATACGCGTTGAATATCATTGCCACGGGAGATAATGATTATGAGGGCTGCGATTAACGTGCAATCAAGAGAGAATACACGTTTCGCATGAGTGACAGTCACAGCTTTACGCCCAGCTAAACGAAACAGTGACCACGGATCTTCTTACATGCATTATTCAACGGTATTCAATCTATCGAATATTGGATGCTCAGTGACTATAGGTCAATTTTTTTCAAAAATTGTGCTTCAAAACCATTCATTCATCAATATGTATACCACCAAAGAAGACAGTGTTCCGATACGCGTGGCTCAACATAAGAAGAAGAAAAGCATATCAATTTGCTACACATACAAGATACCGTGGATAACAATGTATGATTTTTCACATAGATCGAGAACCTGTCAAGCCTCGTGAGCGCAGGACTAAACAGAGACAGCCATTATTTCGCAGGTGTCTGCAATCCATTATTTCGCAGGTGTCTGCATTACTTTAGATCAAAGGATAAACTGCAATCACATGAGATCGATTGTGGAGCACTAAAGCACTGTCCCATCCGACTAACAAATAATACCAATAAGTGGCTCCAAATCATCAACTCCAGTCGGAAAGCACGAAATTTATTTATTGAAAATGCCTATTTGCAGTGTTTTTGACTAATGTTAGAGAGAAGATCAGAGTGTGCAAAGACTGATGAGAAGAACGTAGCAGAGGATATGTATCAATATCATAAAGTATCATAACGTCCTTTTCATATGACGAATCGCTATCATATCACAGCGCTGATTCCATAGCATGGTTTGTGGCAGAATTCGAAAAACTAGTGCTCTGCATAAAATACGTTTTCAACGAAAATTAATGCTCATCATGAGTTAAATCTAATACGTTCTCGCTATGGCAATAATTGTGTATTCAGTCACCATCAACCGATAGAAGTAGAAGTTGAATGACTCAAGATACAATGACGTATGCCCCGCACAATATTAGATGAGTTCAATGAATTATCATTACTTCGAACATTGGAAAGTGGGCGATACTTGAATATGAGTTTTCACTCTTGGGATCTATACGAATGTCCACCGCTTCAAAGCACAACGAAGCATTCATGGCCCGTAAAAGCTACCTCCCAACTAGAGAAACCAAAATATGTACTGGTACGGCGCAGACGGGTAAAAGAATAATCTATAGCAAAGGACATTATATTATTCACCGACTGCAAACTCACAAGTGTTAAACTTTATCTCAATTCAGCATTCTTTTCTCAGGAGGACTCGCATTTGGACTTCAAAAAGATTCGCCATTTTGTTCAATATGGACTCTCGATTTCGTAAATACCATTACGACTGCAATAGTGATCGTTCTTTACTTACCATCACCAAGTCTTAATGTAACGGCCCTCTCACGGTTAATGATTGATCGCATCAGAACGAGCCTATATAAAATGCTACCCTAGATATGTGAATAGAGTTCGAATGCAAAAAAGATTCACCACCGTATACAACTGCATAGTGTTTTAATCTTACATGTTCGCGTTGTTGAATATTGTCCATTGACTGACATTATTCGTAAAATTGTATACATCAGCAAAATTCCGAGAGATACGAAGCATCATGGTTGATTCCCAATCGTCATGGTCTAAAGTGGGCCTATGGAAACGTTCCATACCGCATGGCTGAAGGTTTAATAACAGCTGCAGTTGAAGGTTCAATGGAATACGACATGTGTCCAATCGTATACGTTATGGGTCATGAAAAACGAGAATGGCTAGTTGATATACTAAATATGAAAAACGAGCTATTTGTTGAGCCGTTGAATATAGACTTTGACGACATGGATGTTTCAAGTAAATTAGATGGAAGTTCTACTCTAAGATTTGAAAAGCATACCGACAATTGTGCCTGACAAAATGTATTTAAAATCTTGAAGTGGTGGCTGAATCATAAAGATTCGTGCAAATAAAAGAAATGTAACATTATGTACTTTTTACTCTCCTCACCCCATACTTAGTTATGCCAGCATCATCTGACATCGTATTGTGCATCTGCATACAATATTACTTTCGAATGTGAAACTTAATTTTTTATATGGAATATGATTGAAAATAAATTAATATTATCGCCCAATGATGATCGAAGGCATTCATCGGTAGACGTTCGATAGATGTTCGGGAGCCGTTTGTTGAAAGTTTACGAGGCATTCCAAAAGTCCGAAGACATATATAAGACGTTTGAAGACATTCAAGAGACGTTCGAAAACATTTATAAAACGTTTGAAGACATGCATGAGGGATTCAAAGAGTTTCAAGAGACTTCCTACGACGTTCATGAGACGCTTGAAGATGTTCGTGAGACATTCAAGACACTTTCGAAAACGTTCATAAGACGTTTGAAGACATTCATGAGATCTTTGACAATATTCATAATACGGTTGAAGACATTGACGAGGGGTTCGATGACGTTTTAGAGACTTTCAAAGACATTCATAAGGGGTTTGAAGACGTTCAAGAAACTTTCGAATACGTTCAAGAGACTGTCGATGACATTCATAATACGCTTGAACACATTCGTGAGGGGTTTGAAGACGCTTGAGAGATTTTTAAAGACATTCACCAGGGGTTCGAAGACGTTCAAGAGTCTTTCGACGGCCTTCATATTACGTTTGAAGACATTCACGAGGGGTTCGAAGACGCTTAAGAGACTTTCAAAGACATTCACGAGAGAAGCGAAGACGTTCAGAGACTGTCGAAGTCATTCAAGAGATCTTTGACAATATTCATAATACGTTGGAAGACATCGATGACGGGTTCGACGACGTTTTGGAGACTTTTAAAGACATTCGCGAGGGGTTTGAAGACGTTCAATAAACTTTCGAATGCGTTCAAAAGACTTTCGACGACATTCATGCTACGTTTGAATACATTGATGAGGGGTTCGAAGACGCTTGTGAGACTTTCAAAGACATTCACGAGGCGTTCGAAGACGTTCGAGACGTTTGGACGGCATTCATAATACGTTTGAAGACGTTCATGAGGGGTTCGAAGACGCTTAAGAGACTTTCAAAGACATTCACGAGGGGTTTGGAGATGTTCAAGAGACTTTGGACAGCATTCATAATACGTTTGAAGACATTCATGGGGGGTTCGGAGACGCTTAAGAGACTTTCAAAGACATTCACGAGAGGTGCGAAGACGTTCAAAGACTTCCGAAGACATTGAAGAGATCTTTGACAATATTCATAATATGTTTGAAGACATCGACGACCAGTTCGAGGACGTTTAGAGACTTTCAAAGACATTCACCAGGAGTGTGAAGACGTTCAAGAGACATTCGACGACATTCATAATACGTTTGAAGATATTCATGAGGGATTCGAAGACGCTTAAGAGACTTTCAAAGATATTCGTGAGAGGTTTGAAGACGTTCAAGAGGCTTTCGAAGACATGCAAGCGATCTTTGACAATATTCATAATACCTCTGAAGACATCGATGAGGGGTTCGACGACGGTTGCGTTTCGCTGGAATTGTTTGGGTTTGTTTGGGATTCTCACAGTTTTGGTGAAATGTGTTTGAGTTTGTTTGGGTGCGCACCCAAACACAATTTTAGTGAAATGTGTTTGAGTTTGTTGAGAAATGTGTTTGAGAACCCAAACAATTCCACCGAAACTCAAACGTCGTCGAACCCCTCATCGATGTCTTCAGACGTATTATGAATATTGTCTAAGATCTATTGCATGTCTTCGAACGCCTCTTGAACGTCTTCAAACCCGTAACGAATGTCTTTGAAAGTCTCTTTAGCGTTTTCGAATCCCTCATGGATGTCTTCAATCGTATTATGAATATCGTCGAAAGTCTCTTGATCGTCTCCAAACTCCTCGTGAATGTTTTTGAAAGTCTCTAAACGTCCTCGAACCCCTCGTCGATGTCTTCTAACGTATTTTGAATATTGTCAAAGATCTCTTGAATGTCTTCGGAAGTCTCTGGACGTCTTCGCACCTCTCGTGAATGTCCTTGAAAGTCTCTTAAGCGTCTTCGAACCCCCCATGAATGTCGTCAAACGTATTATAAATGCCGTCCAAACGTCTTCGAACCCCTCGTGAATGTCTTTGAAAGTCTCTTAAGCGTCTTCGAATCCCTCATTAATGTCTTCAAACATGAATGTCGTCGTAAGTCTCTTGAACGTCTTCGGACTCCTCGTGAATGTCCTTGAAAGTCTCTAAACGTCCTCGAACCCCTTGTCGATGTCTTCAAACGTATTATGAATATTGTCAAAGATCTCTTGAGTGTCTTTGGAAGTCTCTGAACGTCTTCGCACCTTTCGTGAATGTCTTTGAAAGTCTCTTAAGCGTCTTCGAACCCCCCATGAATGTCTTCAAACGTATTATGAATGCCGTCCAAAGTCTTTTGAACGTCTTCGAACCCCTCGTGAGTGTCTTTGAAAGTCTCTTAAGCGTCTTCGAACACCTCATTAACGTCTTCAATCATATTATTAATGCCGCCCAAAGTCTCTTGAACGTTTTCGAACCCCTCGGGAATGTCTTTGAAAGTCTCTCAAGCGTCTTCGAACCCCTCATCAATGTATTCAAACGTATGATGAATGTCGTCGAAAGTCTCTTGAATGTTTGCGAAAGTTTCTTGAACGTCTTCAAACCCCTCGTGAATGTCTTTGAAAGTCTCTAAAACGTCGTCGAACCCCTCATCGATGTCTTCAAACGCATTATGAATATTGTCAAAGATCTCTTGAATAACTTCGAAAGTCTCTGAGCGTCTTCGCACCTTTCGTGAATGTTTTTGAAAGTCTTTTAAGCGTCTTCGAACCCCTCGTGAATGTCTCCAAACGTATTATGAATGCCGTCGAAAGTCTCTTGAACGTCTTCGAACCCCTCGTGAATGTCTTTAAGAGGTCTCTCAAGCATCTTCGAACCCCTCACGAATGTATTCAAACGTATCATGAATGTCGTCGAAAGTCTCTTGAACGTCTTCGAACCCCTCGCGAATGTCTTTGAAAGTCTCTCAAGCGTCTTCGAACCCCTCATCAATGTATTCAAACGTATCATGAATGTATTCAAAAGTTTCTTGAACGTCTTCAAACCCCTCCCGAATATCTTTGAAAGTCTCTAAAACGTCGTCGAACCCCTCATCGATGTTTTCAATCGCATTATGAATATTGTCAAAGATCTCTTGAATAACTTCGAAAGTCTCTGAGCGTCGTCGCACCTTTCGTGAATGTTTTGGAAAGTCTTTTAAGCGTCTTTGAACCCCTCGTGAATGTCTTCAAACGTATTATGAATGCCGTCGAAAGTCTCTTGAACGTCTTCGAACCCCTCGTGAATGTCTTTAAAAGTCTCTCAAGCGTCTTCGAACCCCTAACGAATGTATTCAAACGTATCATGAAGGTCGTCGAAAGTCTCTTGAACGTGTACGAAAGTTTCTTGAACGTCTTCAAACCCCGAGTGAATGTCGTTGAAAGTCTCTAAAACGTCGTCGAACCTCTCGTCGATGTCTTGAAACGTATTATAAATATCGGCAAAGATTTCTTGAATGTCTTCGAAAGTCTCTGAAGGTCCTCGCACCTCTCATGAATGTCTTCAAACGTCTTATGAACGTTTTCGAAAGTCTCTTGAATGTGTCACGAACATCTTCAAGCGTCTCATGAACGTCGTAGGAAGTCTCTTGGAACTCTTTGAACCCCTCATGCATGTCTTCAAATGCATTATGAATGTTTTTGAACGTCTCTTGAATGGCTTCAAACGTCTTATATATCTCTTCGGACAAACCCCTCGTGAATGTCTTTGTAAGTCTCTCTTAAGCGTCTTCGAACCTCCCATGAATGTCTTCAAACGTATTATGAATGTCCTCAAAAGTCTCTTGAACGAATTCGAAAGTTTTTTTTAACGTCTTTAAACCCCTCGTGAATATCTTTGAAAGTCTCTTAAACGTCTTCGAACCCCTCATCAATGTATTCAAACGTATCATGAATGTATTCAAAAGTTTCTTGAACGTCTTCAAACCCCTCGTGAATATCTTTGAAAGTCTCTAAAACGTCGTCGAACCCCTCATCGATGTTTTCAATCGCATTATGAATATTGTCAAAGATCTCTTGAATAACTTCGAAAGTCTCTGAAGGTCCTCGCACCTCTCATGAATGTCTTCAAACGTCTTATGAACGTTTTCGAAAGTCTCTTGAATGTGTCACGAACATCTTCAAGCGTCTCATGAACGTCGTAGGAAGTCTCTTGGAACTCTTTGAACCCCTCATGCATGTCTTCAAATGCATTATGAATGTTTTTGAACGTCTCTTGAATGGCTTCAAACGTCTTATATATCTCTTCGGACAAACCCCTCGTGAATGTCTTTGTAAGTCTCTCTTAAGCGTCTTCGAACCTCCCATGAATGTCTTCAAACGTATTATGAATGTCCTCAAAAGTCTCTTGAACGAATTCGAAAGTTTTTTTTAACGTCTTTAAACCCCTCGTGAATATCTTTGAAAGTCTCTTAAACGTCTTCGAACCCCTCATCAATGTATTCAAACGTATCATGAATGTATTCAAAAGTTTCTTGAACGTCTTCAAACCCCTCGTGAATATCTTTGAAAGTCTCTAAAACGTCGTCGAACCCCTCATCGATGTTTTCAATCGCATTATGAATATTGTCAAAGATCTCTTGAATAACTTCGAAAGTCTCTGAGCGTCGTCGCACCTTTCGTGAATGTTTTGGAAAGTCTTTTAAGCGTCTTTGAACCCCTCGTGAATGTCTTCAAACGTATTATGAATGCCGTCGAAAGTCTCTTGAACGTCTTCGAACCCCTCGTGAATGTCTTTAAAAGTCTCTCAAGCTTCTTCGAACCCCTAACGAATGTATTCAAACGTATCATGAAGGTCGTCGAAAGTCTCTTGAACGTGTACGAAAGTTTCTTGAACGTCTTCAAACCCCGAGTGAATGTCGTTGAAAGTCTTCAAAACGTCGTCGAACCTCTCGTCGATGTCTTGAAACGTATTATAAATATCGGCAAAGATTTCTTGAATGTCTTCGAAAGTCTCTGAAGGTCCTCGCACCTCTCATGAATGTCTTCAAACGTCTTATGAACGTTTTCGAAAGTCTCTTGAATATGTCACGAACATCTTCAAGCGTCTCATGAACGTCGTAGGAAGTCTCTTGGAACTCTTTGAACCCCTCACGCATGTCTTCAAATGCATTATGAATGTTTTTGAACGTCTCTTGAATGGCTTCAAACGTCTTATATATCTCTTCGGACAAACCCCTCGTGAATGTCTTTGTAAGTCTCTCTTAAGCGTCTTCGAACCTCCCATGAATGTCTTCAAACGTATTATGAATGTCCTCAAAAGTCTCTTGAACGAATTCGAAAGTTTTTTTTAACGTCTTTAAACCCCTCGTGAATATCTTTGAAAGTCTCTTAAACGTCTTCGAACCCCTTATCGATGTCTTCAAACATATTATGAATATCGTCATACATCTCTTGAACCTCTTCGAACCTCTCATGAATGTCTTCAATCTTCTTATGAACGTTTTCGGATGTCTCTTGGACGTCTGACGGACGCCTTCAAACGTCTCATGAACGTCATAGAAAGTCTTTTGAAACTTTTTGAACCCCTCATGCTTGTGTTCAACGTGTTATGAATGTTTTCGAACGTCTCTTGAATGTCTTCGAACGTCTTATGAATGTCTTCGGACGTCTCTGAAACGTTTCACGAACGACTGTTGAAAATCTTCGAATGCCTCGCAAACTTCCAACAAACGGCTCACGAACATCTATCGAACGTATACCGATGAATGTCTTCGATCATCATTGGGCGGTTATATTAATTTATTTTAAATCAAATTCCATACAAAAAATTGAGTTTCACAGTCGAAAGTAATATTGTATGCAGATGCACAGTTTGATGTCAGATGATGCTGGCATAAATAAGTATGAGGTGAGGAGAGTAAAAAGTACATAATGTTACATTTCTTTTATTTGCACGAATCTTTATGATTCAGCCACCACTTAAAGATTATAAATACATTTTGTAAGGTACAATTGTTGGTATGCTTTTCACATCGTAGAGTAGAACTCCCATCTAATTTACTTGAGACATCCATGTCGTCAAAGTCTATATTCAACGGCTCAAGAAATAGCTCATTTTTCATATTTAGTATATCAGCTAGCCATTCTCGTTTTTCGTGACCCTTATATACGATTGGACACATGTCGTATTCTGTTGAACCTTCAATTGCAGCTGCTATTAAACCTTCAGCCATGCGGTATGGAACGTTTCCATAGGCCCACTTTAGCCCATGACGATTGCGAATCAACGATGATATCTCGGAATTTTGCTGATCTATCTCTCGGAATTTTGCTGATCTATCTCTCGGAATTTTGCTGATCTATACAATTTTACGGATAATATCGGTTAATGGACAATATTCAACAACGCGAAAATGTAAGATTAAAACACTATGCAGTTGTATTCGGTGGTGAATCTTCTTTGCATTTGAACTCTATTCACAGATCTACGGTAGCATTTTGTATAGGCTCGTTCTGATGCGAGCAATCATTAACCGTGAGGGGGCCGTTACATTAAGACTTGGTGAAGGTAAGTAAAGAACGATCACTATTGCAGTCGTAATGGTATTTACGAAATCGAGAGTACATATTGAACAAAATGGCGAAACTTTTCGAAGTCCAAATGAGAGTCTTCCTGAGAAAAGAATGCTGAATTGAGATAAAGTTTAACACTTATGAGTTTGCAGTCGGTGAATAATATAATGTTCTTTGCCATAGATTGTCTTTTTTACCAGTCAGCACCGCACCATTACATATTTTGGTTTCTCTAGCTGGGAGGTAGCTTTTACGGGCCATGAATGCTTCGTTGTGTTTTGAAGCGGTGGACATTCGTATAGATCCCAAGAGTGAAAACTCATATTCAAGTATCGCCCACTTTCCAATGTTCGAAGTAATGAAAATTCATTGAACTCATCTAATATTATGTGGGGCATACGCCATTGTATCTTGAGTCATTCAACTTCTACTTCTATCGGTTGATGATGACTGAATAAACAATTATTGCCATAGCGAGAACGTATTAGAGTTAACTCTGATGAGCCTTAACTTTCGTTGAAAACGTATTTTATGCAGAGCACTAGTTTTTACAGTTCTGCCACAAACTATACTAAGGAATCAGCGCTGTGATGTGATTGATACTATGATAGCGATTCGTCATATAAAAAGCACATGTGGTTATCAATACTAAATACTTTATGATATTGATACATATCCTCTGCTACGTTCTTCTCATCAGTCTTTGCACACTCGCATCTTCTCTCTATTATTAGTCAAAAACACTCCAAATAGGCATTTTCAATGACTGGATGCCGTGCTTTCCGACTGGAATTGATGATTTGGAGCCACTTATTAGTATTATTTGTTAGTCGGATGAGGCAGTGCTTTAGTGCTCCGCAATCGATCTCATGTGATTGCAGTTTATCCTTTGATCTAAAGTAATGCAAACACCTGTGAAATAATGGATTGTTCTTTGATTCGTCTAGCACATATAACGATATAGTAATTATGTTAACTTCACACACCGATGGCATATATATATTGTTTAATGGCTGTCTCTGTTTAATCCTGTGCTCACGAGGCTTGACAGGTTCTCGATCTATGTGAAATATAATTCATTGTTATCCTCGGTATCTTGTATGTGTAGCAAATCGATATGCTTTTCTTCTTATGTTGAGCCCCGCGTATCGGAGCAATGTCTTCTTCGGTGGTATACATATTGATGAATAAATGGTTTTGAAGCACAATTTAAAAAAAAATTTGACCTATACTCACTAAGCATCCAATATTCGATAGATTCAATACCGTTGAATAATGCATGTAAGAAGATCCGTGGTCACTGTTTCGTTCAGCTGTGCATGATGCTGTGACTGTTACTCATGCGAAACGTGTATTACCTCTTGATTACACATTAATCGCAGCCCTCATAATCATTATCTCCCGTGGCAATTATATTCAACGCGTATTGATTCATACTTATTTACATTTATTGTAAGATTACGTACTTTTCGTAAAGCTCAACCACTTCCATGTTCTCGAAATTCATCGAGCAGGGGTTAAAGTATAGACCATCCCGCGTTCAAGTCGATTTCTCATCACATTCACCCATCACCGCTGTGTCCTGCACCCATGCATATAAAATGCCTGTACATGGAATACTTCAATCCTTCCAGATGCGATACTTGTACTATCAATGACTATTGATGTTTAGTTGATAATCGTTGGCGATTTGCATGATCCTCCATGATCGGATTTTTAAAAGATCGTATCGGTAAAAAATGATATAAAATCATGCCGATGATTCGCGTCCACGTCAGTCAACATGGAGCTTATCGTCGATGTGCAGGGCTTCAAGCGAACCGTCAACGATTTCGTCCTGAAGGAGATGTCCATCGTCAGACTCTACGAGAAGAATGCTGAACCACTGACGCTCGCCTTCGACGCACCATTTGCATGGGACTCTTTACCGGCCAAGTACAAAATGACAAACAAGTGGCTGGAACGCAATTTCCATGGAATATGATGGGATCACAGCGGCATACCATATGAGGCAGCTAGAAAGACAATTCGAGAACTCTTGCATGAAGCTCCTATAATATATGCGAAGGGATTTGAGAAATGCGCGTGGCTATCAAGATTCACGGATCCCGCGACAAACGTCATCGACTTGGAGACTCTGGACTGTCCATCGCTGCAGAAGCTGCCGAAAATGTCATACTCCAAATGCCCCTATCATCCCTTCAACACGAACTGCGCCCATGAGAATGTAAAATCGGTGAAAAGCTGGTTGGGCGTATACGAAGCGTGAGCGAGGGATTTTTGGAATGAATAAAAAACACTCCGATGAAAATATGTGTCGTTTGTATTCTTCATTCTACGGCGAAAATGTCCATCATTTACAATTCGATCAAACATATACATTTTTTTTCATAGTCAACACTAAGCGTCGAAAACGATGGCGAGACGACTGTGATGCGAACTGTTCGATGATGGTGTCCCAACGAATTCAGTCTTTTTTTCGGCCTCAGAGATGATGGAACGCTGTTGTATTTTCCACAACTGCATGTAACCATTTGCGCGCCAGTTGCAGCATCCTCTCAATGATGCGGGCAGTCATTCAACGATGGTGTACCAACGAATTTTTTTTTCCCTGTCCACCATGTTCAGAGGCAACGGAACTCGACACTGTTGTATTTTCCACCGATATACTGCATGCAGAGTTGACCATCGCGCGCCACTTGCAGCATACTCTCGAACATTGTCGGATCTTGGTCGAAGGCCTTCACAAGTCGCGCCGGTAAGAAGACAGAGAACGCATCCACGATGTCTGCGATGTAGCGTTTCCCAAATTTGGTTTGTACGACCCGCATGTCGGAGATTAGTCGTTCCGACTTAACGGGGAGTTCCGACAGCGTCTTCGTCGGGAGGCATTCCGCCATCCGGCCGACTTTGTTGATACTCGAGAGATCCATTTTCCCCGCACTTTCAAAATGCTTGTTTTTGGAGAGATCTTGATGGTGCAATGGAATAGTGCAGTCTGAGCTTGGTCCATGAAGTTATGCTCCCTCGTAAGCCTCCCACTCAAATTGTCAGACTTCTCCCCACTTTTCCAATCGTGAAAAACAGGTTCAAACACGTTCGAAGAACCGTGGAGAGATTTCCCCCGACATTTTTTCACGCTCCCGAAAAACAGGTTTAAACACGTTCAAAGAACCGTGGAGAATTTTCCCCCGACATTTTTTCACGCTCTTGAAAAACAAGTTCAAACACGTTCAACGAATCCCGTACGTGGAGCATTTTCACAGCATTTTGTACACTCCCGACGTTGAGGTTGGAGGGCCATCGATGTGATCTTTCATCTGTGGCGTATTATAATGCCCCAAGCACGGAATATATGATATCACTTCACTATCGTTCTGGTGATGTTCTGGCAAACGATCCCACAATAAGCTACCATATTTACCCCAATATTTCAGGAGTAAGACCTTTGGAACATGTTCGAGCTCGTTTTTGGTCAAGTCCAGGGGGTGCTCGGCCGGATGCACTGGGTACATACTCGCACATGCGAACACTTTGACGTTATATTCCGGAATGGTGATCACGATGAGACTTTTCAAGAGTGCAGCTGCGCTCAAGTGGTTCATCCGCGGTCACAGCCTTTGATCCCTAAAGATTATAGATTTTCCGAGGAACCTGTCAGGACCTGTCCGGAGTGTCGGCGAGCTTTAAGACGCGGCAGATGCAATTGACATTGTCCTTCGGAATGGAACCAGCTGCATGTCATAAATATTGGGCTTTGAAAGGCCGCTCTTCACACACACACACAGCACTCATCGACGGCGGCGTCCCTCTCCCGCCAGTCGCTCCGAGGACCACATGGCTTCCCCCTCCACCGAGTCCCCCCTGTGACGTCACACGAGTCCGGTGACCCCCCTCCGCCGTACCCCCGCACTTGGCTTCCCCCCCATGGACACCCCGCCCTCTGGACCGCCCCCCATGGACACCCCCCTGGGCACCACCCCCCGAAGTGGCTTAGAACCGCTACTGATACTCTACTAATATGTGCAAGCGAATCACACACCCACCATAAAAAAGTCGGAATAAAAGAAAAAGAATTCTTATCTTTAGATTCAGTACGATTGTTATGACCTAAAAGCTGCGTAACGAATTTAACAATGAGAATTTGTTACAGAATGAAAAAAATATATATATAAATTTCCGAACATGGCAGAATAAACGAAGGAACTAGAAATCGGACCTGACAGATCAAAAATAGGAACTTGCATATGATAAGAATAACTTGCTTGATCTTGCTTATTTTCTCGAGTGTTAACTATCTGTATCGTCTTCGTCGCCATTATTGTTATTTTTGCGGTTGCTACCACCGTTGTCCTCGTCGCGACTATCTTCGGGTTCCTCGTCATCTTCACGAATGATCCCCTCGATCTCGTTGTCGCTCTCTTGTGTGCTGATTTCTCTTTCGATCGGGCTCGTGCTGTCGTCGCTCTTTTGTCCAGCATGTAGGTTTTTCTCGGCGTTTGATTTTTCCGAGCGACAGCTGGCATTGCTTCGGCCATCGCTGTGGTCTCTTTCCTGTTCGCGCGAGAGGTCTCGCGTTCGATTCCTCCTTCGGACCTTATTTTTTTTCTTTTTTTTTGTTATCCCAACAATTATTTAAAATGTTTCTCATCCCTACATTATTTTAAAAAATGTATTTACATTATTTAAAATTTTTTTTTTTTTCCAATTATACAATTCATAACGGGGGGTTGTTTATTTTTCATTGTAAAGTATAAGAGGAGGAACATTGGGTTTTTAATGAGAATAACAAAGTCGATTAGGAAAATTTCAATTTTTATTCATATAATAATTATATACAAAAACCGCAGCTGTCATTATCGTGGAAACAAACAAAGCAATAATTTTTGCGACATCTTGCGCAACATATAAAATCGGTTTTTTTACAATTGCAGGGAATTTGCAATACATCCGTACAAAAACATGTCCTATTAACATTCATGAAAATGTTTCTAGTAACTGATAATTTTTAAGCAAACCAGGCGTATTGAATCATGTCTCGGAATATTGGTGACGATAATTGATGGTGAATTATTGAATGGATTTTTATACAAACTTCCCAGGAATTAGTTTCACGATTCTGCTCTAACAATTCGCTGCCATTTTGCAAGCGCTTTATGAAATTTTTAACTTGTCTGTAAAAGTAAACGTCACAAGGTTGCACCAAGGGAGTGCATTTTGAAAAATAATGTAGGGATGAGAAACGTTTTGAATAATTGTTGGGATGAAAAAAATAAAATAAAATAAGATACGAAGGAGGAATCGAACGCGAGACCTCCGGCGCAAAAGACCGAGCCCTAACTGTCTAGACTAGATGGCGGCTCAACAAGTGCCCGACATTTTTAACTCATAAGGCGCCTAAGAAACTTTTCATCGATTTCTCTTGAAATTTTCAGTGCGTCCTACTACTTCAACCACGTGAGGTGCTAGGGGTCCTCTTTCACCACAAAACAAAATCGTCCAAATCCCCGACCCCACGGTCGTGCCGTCTCCTTGTAAGATTTACCGCATAAAAATACCTTTGATCGCCAATAACTTTGTTGCGTCTAACTTAGGCCGAGCGATAGCATTTCCATTTTTATTTTTTATGCGGTTCGACACCACTCCGGTTACGGAACTTTCCTTTAAAGTCGTTGTTCCAAATATGGCAATAGCGAAATGTTTAACAAATTTTGCCGATGTATCGCTCCAGCATGAAATACTGTCGTATTGCGGAATAGTGATCCAGACATAATGGCCCAAGTGAATCTGTCAATTAGACAGTGATATTAGATAATAATAATAATAGTGATATTAGATAAGCAAAGCGAATAAACAAAAACTGCATTTGCAACATGTTTCCTCGAGATTCTTCACGATGCTCAACGTCCTCTGTATGAGGATTTGTTTAAATTTTTGCTTGTTTCTACAGCTTGTTTTTTAAATTATTTTGACAAAATTATAATTTTTTAAGTTTAAACAAATCTGAACCCATCGACGAACTTTCTCCGAATTTGATAACATTCTTTTTATCCTATTCAGATTATAAAACTGTCCAATTTTTTAAAATTTGCAAAAACTATAGTAATTCGATAATATTTCGAAATTGTCGAAAAAAAAACAATGAAAAAAATCAGCAGATCTTAAAATTTGCAAAAATTATCGAGATTTGACGATTTTTCGGAAGTTTTCAAAATTCATGAAATTTGAACCGTTCGACCAACCATTCCTAAATGCAATACCGAACATCTTTTCATGACACTCTATTATAAAAAAAAATTAGCACTAAATCTTAAAAATAACCTGGTCATACATTTGACATTTTTGAAAATTTTTCGAAAATTTCCAATTGCAATAAAATTTGTTAGTATTCAGTGATTTGAGGGACCAAATTGTATATTAAAAATAATAGTTAAGGATGTACTTGCATGAACCCAAAATCACTTTAATATTTGATTTTTTTATGTGAAAGCATAGTACTATATGAATTTGTCTTTCAAATTTCGAGTATTTCTACCACGTCATTGAAGAGAAATTAATTATTAAAAATCGTCATTTTTTGTAACTTCTCGTAAGATCTCATGTTAAAGATGCGATTTTAAACACTGAATATCTCGATTACCAGATAGTGAAACCTTCTCAAATTTTTTTACACATTATAATATGACGCTGAAGAAGATTCACAGAAAGTTTCAAAACATTATATTAAAAAAATTGTATCTGATGATTAAGCCTTTACTTTGCACATGTTATTATGATTATGATGCAAGTACATCCTGAAGCTCACAACAAAGTGTATAATTTTTTTATGATGTATAATTAGAAGATGATTCTTACCATACTGCAAGTAGGCAAAGGAAATGTGCCAGTTATGTTGGAAATTGAAAAAGGTGGAATTTTTATTTTTTTATCCTAAAATTTATCAAAGTAGCGTGATCGGATTCTCTTTTTGAAAAAAAAATCTTGATTTTATAAAAGATGAAATATTTCGTCGATTCTCGCTAAATTCAATGCCAACGCAATAGTTCTTAAATTGTTTGTTGTAAACGTCGAAAAACATACCATACTTTTATCAAGACGCCGGTATCCTACTGGAGGAACACCCTAATTCTTCTCTAGGTTTTCTTGAGCACGTTGTTTCATGTCCCCGACGATCACTGTGGAATTTGATGTAAATGATTTAAAAAAATATTGATCCGTGCTAAAAGACGTCCGGGTAAGCATTAAGTATTTAAAACATACATTTTTCGAAACTTACTTTTCAATTCATCAAATTGATCTAACAATTTCGACTGCAGATCCATATTGAGACGAGTTGCTTTCAACAGCATTTTATCTTTGTCTTTCAAAGCTTGCTTAAGCTGGTTATTTAAATGCTTCAATCTGTTCACTTCGTCTTGACATTTTTTCTCCACTTTCTTGCACGATTCACAGCTACGATTTGTCTATTAAAAGAAAAATTATATACATTATCACCAATCATTATTCCACGACTAACAAGAGTGTATTTGTTCTACAATTTTTCTTGTTTTTTATACTCTGCCATTACTATGGTCATGCTGATTGGCAGCTTTTTTGAATCCATGTTTTTTCCATAGATGGAGATGCTGTTTGCTCGATTGCTGAACCAATTTTACTAGCAATTTTCTTTTGGTTCGATGATTTCTCATTTTTGTTTGAGACAGTTTGAATATTCGATTGCTGTATATTTTGGGTGTTGATGAGCTTCCGATTTTGTGCCACAATTTCTGGATTAATTTTCTTGCTGGTGGGAGGATGAGCGCATTTCTTAACGTCTGTGCAAGCGGCTTTAGCCATTGTCTAGAACAAACGTAAGCGGTACTTCTGCTGTAGTGAGTTCAAAATTTTTGGTTTTATGGAAATTATGAATCAGCATCCATATCCAATATAAAAACCGGACTTACCTTTGAACAGAAGTTTTTGGTTGAGGAAACAGATGACAACGGCCCACTGTTTATTTTTTTTTTCGTTTTGGCATCGCCAGTCTCGCGATTGTTAACAAATTGGAGAATGGAAAAATCTTAGTTTATTTAAAAACAAACTTATTTCAACATTTATTAAAACTTTCACGCACCTTATCCAGATTCATCTGAATCGTCTCGATTTTCCGTGCTACAATTTTTTTTATGAAGTCGTTTGGTTCATTATTATTCTGAAAAATTACAAATTGGTTTACGCGTAATTGAACAGAAAACAGGCCGTTAGATAGCCTCATAGCAAAATCGGCATTTTATTCTTTTTTCGTCCCAATTTAAAGCAACAACTTTTATATAAACATTTGATAAACTTAAGGAGTAGACCCCTCCGGAGCGCGAAAAATCAAAGCATTCTTTGGGAATTTTTTTTTGCGACTAATAAAGCAATCAGAAATTCACTTTAAGGCTGTATAAAGTACACAATAAAGTATATACAGATATATTTTTGTTTAAATAAAAATACAAAATTTCGTCATGACGCGTTTTTCTCAAAACCATGTTTTTCAAATTGGTTAACAGCATAACGTGTGCAATTTTTCGATCGACTCAAAACTTCAACTGCAGCTTCTGAGATATATTATCTAAAACGATACACACGATTTTTACGATTGGATCAAAATTGCGGTTTTTGTAAACAAATTAAAGTCGTCTTTTTAAAGAATCTTTTCTTGTCTATTTTCAAACCGCTGCCATTTTGCCAAAAATCGATATTTAACAATAATTTTGTGTACCGCTTTAGATAATATATCTAAAAAGCTACAGTTCAAATTTCAAGTCGATCGGACAAAAATTGCACGAGTTATGTTGCTCACCGATGGTCAACAAGAGAAAGCGTCTGTGTTCAACGTGTATTCATGATGCCATTTTGTATTTTTCATTGGAAAAAAAATATCTGTTTATTATCTGTTAAATATCCTTATCATGTACTCAATACAGCCCTAAAGTAAATTTTTGATCGCTTCATTAGTAGAGCAAAAAAGAATTCCCAAAGAATGTCTTGATTTTATCGTGCTCCAGAGGGGTCCAACCCCTTAGGGGGTTACATCTAGTTGGCGGCCGAAACGAAGCGTGTTGTGATTTTGTTTTGAAAAACGGTTGCAGGTTTCGATCTGTTCTTCTTCACAGTAAAGGGTATATCTTTGAGTATGTTTCATAATTTTTTTATTGAAAAAAATTCAGAAATGTGAAAGATACGGGTTTTTCTCGAAACGACTTTTTCAGAATCGGTGACCACGATATTTCAAAAACGAGAAGACCGATGTACTTGAATTTTTCCACATATTTTTTGTATATCAAAAGGCAATCCTTAATCGAAGGATTTTTTTTCTGATGCATACTCGTTTTTATATCAAGGAAAATGAAGTGATTTTTTTTCAATGAAATTTAGACTTTCACTTGCGATCGGCGACTATTTTTTCAAAAATTAATATTTTATCAAATCCTTCGATTAAGGACTAGATGATGCGATACAAAAACTAAATTTATCTGGTTATTTGAGTCGGTTAATTGGTTGGAAAGTTACAGTGGTCACCGCGGAAGGCCTTTTTGTGAATAGCGGTCCGGGCGATACACTACATCTTTCACATTTATGAATTTTGTCCAATAAAAACATTATGAAACATACTCAAAGATATATTTCCTTTAGTGTGAAAAAAAAAGTTCGAAACCTCCAACCATTAAAAAAAAGTCACGAAAACACGCTCTTTTTTGGCCGCCAACTATATATGTAACCCCTCAATAAAATTATATCCAGAAAAAAAATTCGCTTATACTGCTATTAAAAATTACCTTGTCTTCGACGTTCCCTGTGATACTCGATTCAGTATCGTCTGCAGATTCGCACAACTCGAAAGGCATTATTTTTTGTCGTTTCTCAGAAGCTTTTTGTTGGACCTCGGCTTCCGTATCTACAAAAATACCGTCACAGTATTATTTTTAATTATTTGCAAATTGTTATTAAAGATAAAGTTTAATATTTAGATGAAAATCAAAGCATTGGGTGGGTTCTAAATAACGTAGCGAGATCCGTGGGTGCTGCGGTGCGCAACAGCCTGTACAGTCCAAAGTTGAGATTTTAGCTGTGCAGCAGAGATGGCACTAGTGCGCTACTTTTGTATCGAAATACACAAAAGATACTGAATACAACTGTATCGAGTAGCGAAAGTTTTACTCGATACTTCGTTACAAAAGTAGCGATCTCCTAAAATGGCTCGATACTTTTGTACCGAGTAGGCGAATTTTTTCTCGCTACGCAATACCTTTGTATCGAGCATCAAAAAAAATTTCGCTACTCGATACAAAAGTATCGAGTATCGATACAATCATCGCTACTCGATACAAAAGTATCGAGTATCGTGAAAATCATCACTACTCGAGACAAAAGTCTTGAGTATCGAGAAATTCATGACTACTCGATACAAAAGTATCGAGCATCAATAACATTTTCGCTCCTCAATACCAAAGTATCGAGTATCGAGAAAATCATGGCCATTTTGATGCAAAAGTATCGAGTATGGAAAACTTTCTTGATACTCGATACTTTTGTATTCGGAAGCGAATTTTTACGGAGGAATGGATTTTCTTCGGATACTCAATACGTCCGTACAAATTGGAAACGGAGCTACTTTGTATGAAGTAGCTCAATTTATCTTCATGCGCAATGGTCTTGCATTGGATGAAAAAGTCCTTTCCGTTCAAAAGCTACTGTGTGCTTTTCATAACTAATTCTTTACATATTAATATTAATAATTTATATTATTATACATATATAACATAATATGTTAAATGATTTCTAACAAATATATTTACCTGGTATATGTGATCGTGATTTTAGATTTTTGATGGACAATATGTTTTCATGTAACAATACTCGTTATTGTTACCCTATATACAGGGTGCGCCAGAGAAACTTACTTATTTGAAAAAATTCCCGCGCGGTGAGTTGGGCGGGTAGAGGGGCGAGAAGGGGCGCATCTTAAGGGGGAAGTTCCCAAGTTTGTTTCTCCCTCCAGTCAGTTGCCATCATGCTCTGGTCTAGAGAGCAGCGGGCCTTCGCAGTCGAGAGCTTCTTTTCTAAGGGTCGCTCACTTGTTGCTACGCAACGTGCCTTCCGCGCTCGCTTTGAAATTCCTCCTCACAGACTCGTTCCTGGCCGTAATTCGATTCTGTCGTGGGTTAACTCATTTCGGGAGTGTGGAAGTGTCGCTAAACCCAGAAATGGACTTCAACGGACCATCAGAACTCCGGAAAATGTCGAAAGAGTGAGGCAGTCAGTTGTGCGTTCTCCCCGGCGTTCGGCTCGCAAACACGCAGCTGCTATGCGAATTTCTGACACCACTGTTCGACGAATTCTCCATGAAGACCTTCAATTTCGTCCCTATAAATTGGCTGTTGTGCAAGAATTAACTGAACGCGATTTTGTTGCCCGTCAAAATGCATGTGAAATGCTGGTTGACAACCTGCCTGAAGACGCGGTCGTTTTTTTCAGTGACGAGGCTCACTTCCTCATTTCCGGCTGCGTCAACAAGCAAAACATGCGTTATTGGTGTGGTGTAAATCCACGTGAGCTTCACCAGAAGCCACTTAATTGTGAGCGAGTTACTGTCTGGTGTGCGATGTCGGTAATGGGAATAATTGGTCCTTATTTTTTTTAAGAAAACGAACGCGCAGTTACCCTGAATGGAGCTCGTTACAGGAACATGATCGAGGAATTTTTTCTTCCAAGACTCGAAGAAATGAACGTTAGGAACGTGTGGTTTCAGCAAGATGGAGCCACAGCACACACAGCACGAGACTCAATGAATTTGTTGCGACAACATTTCCCCGACCGCCACATCTCTCTCAGAGGAGATCTCCAATGGCCGGCACGCTCTCTAGATTTGACTCCATGCGATTTCTTTTTATAGGGTTATTTGAAATCTCTGGTTTATGTCGATCGACCACGGACCATAGCACACCTCAAGAACAACATTCGCGACGCCATTGCCAACATACCGATTGATATGCTGCAAAGAGTGGATACGAATTTCAAAAATCGACTTCATCAGTGTATGCGCAATGGGGGTCGCCATTTATCCGATGTCATTTTCAAGACTGCATGAAAAAAAAATGGGATATTGTATTCTCAGATAAAAAAAAATTTTAAACAATAATTGAAGTACTTTTGTTTTTATTGACCTTTCAAATAAGTAAGTTTCTCTGGCGCGCCCTGTACTTTCATTAAAAGCATATACATATTTCGATAATGGAGGAAAATGACATAAAGCATTTTTTTCATATCGGTTTGTGTTTATTTGAATGGCATAATCACAGTAATAGATATGCTATTAGAAAATTGAAGAGCGTCACCGAATAAATAAATATATACAAAAAATGCAAATACATTCATGGCGCTGCTAGAATATTTGAAAATATCGAGTTTCAATTTTTAGAGATTAGCTTTACATGCGTCAAAAGTGCATTACTTATATTCGATAATCGGATTTCATTCTGCGAAATGGACATATATAGGAATTATCACAATGCTTTCCGATTTTTTCAAATGTAATGATAGACTGGTAATATTCGAATCATCTCATAAACGTAATGATTAAGTACTAAACGAATCTGGCACACGACCAACGCAAGCGGCAAAAACAGCAATAATATGCAGAAACTACTGGAGATGGGGGATAACTCAGCCAAAGGGAGCAATTGGTGGTAGTGGCGATAACTCAGCCATAGGAATTAAGAAAAGAAAAGGCAATGGTTTAGTCATGAATTTTTAACCGTCCAGGAATGATAGTTTACTGTGAGAAAGCAATAAAAGCAATTTTCCGACCTCAATTGAAAAATATGAGCGTTTTATATGCATTCTCGTTATTTATCATTACATTTAACAGTAAGAAGGTGACTGAATTCACTGTATCATTACATTTTCCTTCAATATTTTGTGGAATGCAATGATGAATTGGTAATTTATGAATAATCTTATGAAATCGATGATTATGTACTCAACCAATCCGGGACGCGACCGATGAATGTGGCGATAACTCAGCCATAGGAATTAAATGGAAAGGGCGATGGTTCAGTGATGAATTGTTAACTTCGCAACCATGGGAGGTTGCTCTAAGTAGTGGAAGGACTTTATTCAACCTCATTGAAAAAATATTGCGGCTTGCATATGCGTTATTGTTTCAAACATTGCCTCATGAATTTCTGGTATTTAAAGCTTTCACAGCGTTTGCCTTCATGAGGACCCTTTGCTCAAAGTGCTCATCTGACAATCGATTCCATTTCGGCAAATTCATCATCGTAGCAAAACTAAATAAACGTTCGACAGGAGCGGATGATGCAATGGGCGTATTAAATTTAATAAACACTTTTCTCATAATAGGTTAGTCACTTAGCATGACCAATTTGGTACTGTGACTTGCCATGTACTTTGCAATTTCGACGCTTAAGAGTCCATTTGCCTCAGGAACACTTTTTTCATTCTCTTCTCCGAAGTCGAAAAAATCATCATTTGCCTGATCTGCCATATTCACTTGTACGGTAGAGTCTTTTTCTTTAGAATACTCGTCTGTGGCTGCTTCCAGCACCCAGTTTTCAACTTTTCGACGAACTGACTCCGAAAACGAGGTAAGCCATCTTGATTTGGACCGAGGATGACTAACAGCTGCAATCGCGGCTTCGGCCACTTCATCTTGCATACTGAAAAACGATTCGAATCGATCAGTCAATGATTGTATTACAGCACTTACCAATGGTCCAAACCGTTTACTGGCGTCTGAGTTCGGTTGTTGAATTGAACTTAATTTTCGTTTCAGTGATTCTAATGATGGGAACAGATATCCGTATTAGCAAAAACTTTCGCCTTGCAAGATGTCGATTGTCTCCGCTAATGGTTTCACAATCCTCAGGTACTCTTCGAGATATCTGAAATCACCGTCATTTAATAAGTTCGAAATTCCAATTTCTGGGCTTACCTGTATTATTTTTTCTTTCAATGTAACGATTCGGTCAAGAGAATCGTATAACGAATTCCATCGTGTAACAACGGGACGCGGTAAAGCAGCTCCAACATGTGCATGGACAATTTCATTCAATTTCGGAGAACGCAAGGCCTTCCATATTGCCGTGCACTTCTCCAAAACTCGGAAATGAATATCGGCGAGATAACGCGACGTTTTTATTGCATTTAGAAGGTCAACTGCCGCTATTAAATTCAACGTGTGACTTGCACATCGTATGTGTTTGGGTAATAGCAAACTGAGGAAGTCTTCCTCACCGTAAATTGCTCGGTCGGCTTCACGAAGAGTATCAGCATCCCCCTCTACACTGTAATCAGCTGAAGCGGGCGAAACAGCTTCAGACGAATTGCCTTCATCTGTATCCGAATCTGAATCTAAAATGTTCTATGTTGTAATCGCGAGTAGTAGAACTATGCGGGTTCTGGACAAAGTGGGGCGAGGGGGGTGCGCGGACGGGGGAGTCCGGGACGCGGGGTAAGGGGAGGGGTTTGATCATGTGGTGGGGGAAGTGTGTAGCGCGAAGTATGCGGCGAAGGGGAGGGGGTGAGGAGCCTATACCAAGGGGAGGGAGGTGTCTGGCTGTCGCGCGAAGGTCTAGGGACCCGTTTGGGGAATTGGGGGAGGGGGATTTGCGGCTTGCGGAGAGGGGTGCGGAGAGGTTGGCGAGTGACGTCACGCGAGGGAAGAGGATGCCCAAAAACACGGGGGTCAACGGAGAGGGGATAACGGTTATAGGCGCGGGTCAAGAGGGCACCGGCAGCCAGGGGACATTGTAGATGATGCGACAATTTTTTTGGGGGAGGTGGCGTTATTGATACAGGTGAATCGTTTCCAGGCAATGGAGGAAGGACGTTGGTAGCTAGGGAGACATCGTAGACGATGCGTCATTTCTCTGGGTGGGAAAAGGCGGCCTTATTGATACAGGTGAAACGTTTTTCCAGACAAAGGTGAGAAATTTGTCTTAGACATGCGGATATACATATGAACACGTATAGGAGACTCGTTTGAAAAATGAATGTATTAGAAGTAGGTATTCCAGCACAAATTTTGGATAAAGGGCCCAGATCTTCGCGCTCATGCACCCAATTGAATTCATTGTGCTCCCATGCTTCCACTAGTCTTATAACATTGTAATATAAAAAACTATGGTGAGGTGGCACACTTCTAAGATAGAGGAGAAAGACAGAAAATAAATTTTCCGAATAAAAAGGACTTCTAGCACCCAAAGCCACACACTGTTAATCGAGCAGTCTCTTTGCTCGCATCATTTCTTGGCGCCTTCGTTTAACGCGTGTGCAAATGGCTGAGAACGTTCCGCAATTAGAACAAAATCTGCGCGATCACGCCGCACTAATAAATTCGGTCGATGAGTATATAATGTGGAAGCAACAATGTGATCAATGTGTAGAGTCGTTGGAAACGCAAAGTCGAATTAAGCGACCGCGATTATCGCTTGGAAAACAGCAATCATTGGTAGCACAAATTGCTCGTTCAGAAGGTTTAAAAGATGTTCTACGCAAACGATTTTTACATGTGGGCACGGGACACAGTGATCGCGGTTTGATTTGGCGCGACATTGATACAGCGTTCGAAAATCGTATCCTGACTGGCTGCGTCATCAATAACGACCATATTGAACCTCATCAGTTTCTCGAAGACGCATGTGATAAAATGCTTTCACATGTGCAAAACATTATCAACGAACACATCAGTGTAAAAGTGAATACAGTTTTCAATGGTGAATTTGAGGCAGGTGACAAACGTGCAAATAAAAGTATCAACACGAAAAACTTTGAACTTTTTACCACATCCAATTTACGTGAGTGGTATACACAACGAGTTGCCGAGCCTACCTTAGCATCCCTCGAAGATTTTCAAAGACGTGATAGCGGATGGACATTGTCGCGGATACTGAATTTAACTTTAAATATCAACAAACACAATCCAATGCGTGTCGGATGTCGAACTGTTGTGTCGCAGGAAATAATCATGAAGAAAGCGGTGGTAAATATAAAGTCGAAGGATAACGCGTGTTTTGCGTGGTCAGTGGTAGCTGCTCTTCATCCAGCGAAAACACATGTGAACATGATATCTTCGTATCCTTATTACTCAACTGTACTGCAGCTTCAAGGCATTGTTTTTCCAATGACTCTAAACGAAATAAAGAAGTTTGAATCGCAAAATAAAGTTTCAATTAATGTATATACATTTGGAAAGAAAGACATCGTTCCGATTCGAGTATGTGACCAAAAGTTGGATAAACACATCAATTTGCTGTACGTGGAGGATTCATCGGACCACAACGTGGGACACTTTGGATGGATCAAAAATTTATCCTGACTCGTGAGCTCGCAGCTGAACAAAAAAAAGGGAAAATACACATCTGCGATCGGTGAGTAAAAACCCTACTCGAAAATATACCTATTTGTAATTATGTACTTGGTAATATAAAAATGGTTTCGCCGTTTTGTTACAGGTGTTTGCATTACTTCTACACGGAGGACAAATTGCGATCACACGAGATGGATTGTGGAAAATTGAATGATTGCGCCATTCGATTACCAGATTCAATGGACAAATGGCTAACATTTAAAAACTTTCAACGAACAGAGCGACTTCCATTCGTGGTTTACACCGATCTCGAGTGCATTCTGGCAAAGGTTGCCGACAAAAACATATACCAACATCATGAAGTGTTTAGCATCGCGTACTACATACATTGTTCGTATGACCATTCATTATCAGGATACTACCCGCGTCGCAGTGCTGATTGCGTTCCATGGTTCGTTGAGAACCTTAAAAATTTAGCTCTGCGCATCAACGATATTTTATCGGATAATGTTCCTATGATACCTCTAACACCAAATGAATAGGCAGAATATCGAAGCGTCACGCAGTGTCATATATGTGAGAAACCATTTGCCGAAGACGACATACGTGTTTGCGATCATTGTCATCTGACTGGATGTTATAAAGGCCCCGCTCACTCTAAATGCATTTTGAACTATAAGCAGTCGTTTTTCATTCCTATAGTTTTTCATAATTTGTCTGGTTATGACGCACATTTTATCATCAAGGAGATAGCCACCGCGTTCGAAGGAAAAACCGATGTGCTTCCCATAACAAAGGAGAAATACATTTCTTTCGCAAAAACAGTTCAAACGGCAGACAAGTCACAACATCAGATTCAATTACGCTTCATCGATTCATACAAATTTCTTAAAGCAAGTCTGAATAAACTGACATCATTTTTGACGACGGACAAACTCAAAATTTTACGGTCACAATTTCATGGCATACCGGCAGATGATTTCATCCTATTAACTCGAAAGGGTGTCTTCCCCTATGAATATATCGATAGTGTAAACAGATTGGACGACTGCCACCTACCACCACGAGATGCATTTTACAGCAATTTGACCGGTGACACTGTAAGTGAAAACGAATACACTCATGCCGAGAATGTATGAGATCGGTTTGCTATCCAAACATTAGGTGAATATAGTGACTTATACCTGAAAACCGATGTTTTGTTACTAGCCGATATTTTTGAGAACTTTCGTGATACCTGCATCGAAAGTTATAGGCTCGACCCCGCGTATTACTACACTCTCCCCGGATACACCTGGGATGAAATGTTGAAGCAAACAAAAATTAACTTCGAATTGCTCACCGACGTTGACATGGTACTATTTGTTGAACGGGGCATACGGGGTGGTCCCAGTCAGTGCTCAAATAGGTACGCGCGTGCCAATAACAAATACATGGAATCGTACGATCCATCGAAGTCTCCATCATACTTGATGTATTTCGATGTAAATAATTTGTATGGATGGGCAATGTGTCAACCATTGCCCTATGCTGATTTCCAATGGATTGATGACTTATCAACATTCGATTTATCATCGATCTTGCCAGATTCACCCAAAGGCTACATTCTTGAGGTTGACTTAGAGTACCCGGAATGTCTACACGATGCCCACAAGGATTTGCCGTTTTGTTCAACACATGGTAAACCATCTGGTAAGCAACACGAAAAACTGCTTGCAACCGTGCACAACAAGGAACGGTATGCTATTCATTATGGCAATCTGCAGCAGAGTGTACGCCATGGTCTCAAAATCAACTACATTCACAGGATCATAAATTGAGCTTAATACGCAGTTTCGAACCCAAGCAAAGAATGAATTCAAAAAAAATCTTTATAAATTGATGAATAATGCAGTGTTTGGGAAAACTATGGAAAATGTGCGCAATCATGTAGACGTTAAGCTTTTGACACGATGGGAGGGCAGGTACGGTGCAGAGGCAATGATTGCAAAACCAAATTTTCAGAGCCGGAGCGTTTTTTCAGAAAACCTTATTGCTGTCGAATTATGCAAACTGGAGGTGAAATTCAATAAGCCGATATATGTGGGTATGTGCATACTCGAGATATCGAAGACATGTTTATATGACTTGCATCATGAGTATATGGTACCGCTGTATAAAGACGAATGTACGGTGTTGTACACCGATATGGACAGCCTCATATACAACATTGAGTGTGAGGATGTGTATGATGACATAAAGCGCAACATTCATCGTTTCGATACTAGCGACTATCCCGCGGATAATGGGTATGATATACCGCTTGTCAACAAAAAAGTCCCTGGAGTAATGAAAGACGAAAATAATGGTCGGATAATGACGGAATTCGTCGGGCTTAGAGCAAAAATGTATGCGGTGCGAGTCGATGGCAAAGACGATACACAGAAAGGAAGATGTGTTGAGAGTAACATCGTTGCAAGAACGATCTCGTTCGAGGATTACATGAAATGCTTAAACGAACAAATCGAAATGACTCGCCAACAATCGTGCATTAGATCGAAGTTACATGAAGTGTACATCATGAACGATGCCATGAAATTGCTCTAAGCCTGCTCGATGACAAACGGTATATCATACCCGTAACCACGAAAACGCTACCATGGGGGCATTTTAGGATACAATCGTATCATGTATTTTGTAAATGTTTTAAGAATAATCGACTTTGTAAATAATTGTTTTGTAAATAATGAATCGATTTGTCAATTTTTCAAGTGGAGAAATAAAGAACACCCCATTGTAATTTGCTATAATCACGATATTTTTCTCCACATCTTCCTAACACACATTTGTGAGAGAGACAGGTTTGAAAAAGCCAGAAGGAGAAGGCTGCCCAAGCGAGAAAACACATGCTACGCTGAAGAGAACGGTCAACCCTTTGCGACACAAAGGCCTCGTCATCTGGAATGAGTAGAGAGAGAGAAGAATCATCAAATTTAAAACATTTTTATTGTCCGCTACAAATCAGATTTGCTTATCCAACTATAATGGGTACTATCGAAACCCAACCATTTTAGAAACATTCGATCACCACGCTTCTTCAATACTTTATCGATGAGATAAATATCGGGATGTTGAACTTTAAGTAGCTGCTGATCGTAAAAACAACCTGCAATCGGTTCATCGTCATAGTCCTTGAGGTGAAATGTTACAGGTTTTGTGTTTTTCACTCTATATATAGTAAATATTTCCGGTGTCCAGTTCGGTGTGTAACCCTTTTCGAAAACGCTCTTGAATTTACTGATTCTTACTTTATCACCAATTTCGAATTTTGATGTCGATGACTTTTTCAATGGAGGCTTATTATAGACATGTTGTAGCACCTGTTTCTCATTTCCAGCATTGACATTTCGCGGTTTCATCTTAATCGTGCGGTGCACGGAATCATTATACTCGGCTACTACTTTATCAACTATATCGATCCACCTATAATTACCACGAATACTAAATTATACCCACATCTTATTTTTCAATGTACGATTAAAACGCTCGCAAATGGAAGCTTTTAAATTGCTATATGTTGAATACATGTGGATATTGTACTTTTTCATTAGGGTTTTAAAGTCACGTTTATAAAACTCTTTTCCTTGATCCACGTGAAACTTCTGCGGTGTGCGTCCCTTTACGAATATCGACTTCAGTGCGGTTGCTGCATCTTTACCATTCTTACTCCGCATCGGTACGGCCCAGGCGAACTTTGAGAAAGTATCGATGACGGTTAGGAGAAATTTATGTTTGGAGTTTTGATGTGCGTACGACGACATATCGAAGAGATCAGCTTGCCAGGTCTCATCCAAACCACGGATGTCCACATGCCGACGCGGATAGTTTCGGCGAGCAGGTTTTATGCAGCTCCCACACGAGAGCGTTCTTTTTCTCATTCATTTTCCAGTCTTTTTAGTCGTGCATCCAGTTCAGCAATGATGTGTGAATTGCGAATCACCAAGTCTTGTAGAGTTTTGAGATCTGCATCGAGCGTCCTCGCAATATCTCTCATCGTAGCTTCTAATCCTGTTTAGATGTGGGTTAATCTCGGAATTCTGGTTGGAAGTGAACGAGTGGGAACTGGCTTGAGTGATTCGTGAGAATAGAGGAACGTGCCGGAAAATGAAGAGTCGAAATGCCCTAGCGTTAAAATAAAGAATATAGGTTTATTTTACACACTATTTAACTATTTTAATTAATGACTGATTCGACGTAGCGGAAGAGTACCGAGGTGACCGTTGCCGCGGGAATTAACGCGGGCGTAAATCGCGTTAATCCGTTAGCGTTAAGAAGGGGAGAAGAGACCGAAGCTGAACCGTTCCGAAGAGACGTGTGTCTTATATCGAAGTTCCGAACGGAGGCATTGAAAAGAAGGACACATGATATTAATTAGCACGTTGAAAATGGGGGGAGAAATCCCTGTGCCCGGACACTGTCCTAGTCAAGCGCGCGACCGGCTGAGAGACGTCGACCTCTAGCGGGGTCTCCCTAAATTAGGGAGTCGGAGATGGTGTTTCCGAAACATTCTCCCCGCCTTCGGCGACAGTCGTCGACGAAGAGTCCACTGGAAGTACGGCCAACTTGGCAGTCGGTCGCTTGAAGGTGGAAGTGGCCGTGCGAACCGTCACCACCCTGGTTAGACCATCCGACCCGGGGTGAAGTTCGACCACTCGTGCTAGTGGCCATCGTGAAGGTGGAAGTCGTTCGTCCGTGATTAGCACGAGTGAGCCGATTTGGATTTCGTGTGAAGGGTGTCGCCATTTAGAAATCGACAAGCTTCGCTGAAGGTACTCCGAAGACCACCTCTGCCAGAAGTGCTGTAATTTTGCCTGAAGGAATTGCCACCGTGAAAGTCGAGTTTCTGGAAGTGAAGTGAGAGACGGTTCGGGAACTGTGGTAAGTGCCTCGCCGATGGTGAAGTGACCCGGTGTGAGGGGAGAAAGGTCCTCAGGGTCGTCCGATAAGGGACAAAGTGGCCTGGAATTTAAGACAGCCTCCACTTGCGCAAGAAGAGTCGTAAATTCTTCGTACGTAAGTGAGGCTTCTCCGATTACCCGACGAAGGTGATATTTCGCGGATTTTACCGCAGCCTCCCATTTTCCACCCATGTGAGGTGCGGCCGGAGGGTTGAAGGACCAGTTCGTCCCAAGGTTGGTCAGCGATATGATCGTAGAATCCATTTCGGCTGATCCAGCCTTGAAGAGAGCACGAAGTGCAGTATCGGCGCCGATGAAGTTGGTCCCGCAGTCACCATAAATAGTGTGACTGATTCCTCGTCGTCCGGAAAACCGCCGATAGGCGGCGACGAAGGCCTCTGAAGTATAATCCGTGACGAGTTCGAGGTAGACCGCGGAAGTAGTGAAGCAAACAAAAACGGCAAGATAAGCCTTGTAAGTTTTTGTGCCTCGTCCACGCCAGGTCTTGACGGTGAAGGGTCCTGCGTAGTCAATGCCGGTGTGGAGGAAGGCCCGTGAAGGTGTGACTCGCGCAGTCGGAAGTTGGCCCATTAGTTGTTGTGCTTGAAGTCCTCGAAATCTGGCACACGTGGTGCAACGAAGGATGTACGATCGAATTGGAGCCCGGCCACCCGGAATCCAGTGCGATCGGCGGAGGAAGCTTAAGGTGGATTGGGAACCACCGTGAAGCGTTCGAAGGTGCGAGTCAGTGATGATCAGTGGAGTGAGCGGAGAGGTCCGGGGCAATATTGGCGGATGTTTTGCCTCGGGCTGTAGAAGGGCGTTCGTCAGCCGGCCGCCAACTCGAAGGGTCCCTAATTGGTCGACAAAGGGGTTGAGGGCGGCAAGGGAGTGGCCGCGATTGAGGGTCGCTCCGCTCGAGATCATCTGAAGTTCGGCCGAGAAGTGTGTGCGTTGAATGAGGCGTATCCAGAAGAACCTTGCCTCTTCCAAATCTCCTGTGTTCAGCGGGTAGGTTATTGAGGCGTGCGGGAGCCGTTTGAAGCGGGCCACCGCCCTCTGACACACTGCAGTGATCCGAAGAAGGCGAGTGAGCGAGGAGTACCGTAGCAGAAGGTCCCACGTATTAGGACTATTCTCGGAGGTGGTGGTGAAGGCGAGACCTGAACGTTGTTCGAGGTCGCCATCCGGTGGAAGTTCGGCTGAAGAGACTGGCCATGAAGATGGTGGTCGCGCGAGCCACTCAGGCCCGTACCACCAAAGATGGTGCTTGGCCAGTTGTCGGGGAGTCTGCCCTCGCGACGCACAGTCGGCCGGGTTCTCCTTACCCGCGATGAACCGCCATGTTGCGTGGGAGGAGAAGTTTTGGATCGAGGTGACCCGATTTCGGATGAAATCCTTCCATCGGGCCGGATTTGAAGTAATCCATGTCAACGCAACTGAAGAGTCCGTCCAGAGAGAGACTGGGACTTGCGTTAAGTCGAGGGTTCTCTGAACGTGAGAGGCCAGCCTTGAAAGAAGTAGAACCGCCGTTAACTCGAGCCGTGGAATTGTGAGTCGTTTGAGGGGGGCTACCTTCGTCTTCGAACAGACGAGGGTGACCGTGGTAGCCCCGTCGACTGAAGTTGTTCGGAGGTAGATCACGGCTGACATGGCGAGTTGGGAGGCGTCCGAGAATCCATGAAGCTCGACAGTTGAAGAAGGCGAGAGGTGAAGCCACCGCGGGAGAGAAATGAGCGACAAGTCACTCAGACTCTCTCGGAAGCGTAGCCATTTTTCCTGAAGTCGAATTGGGAGTCCGTCGTCCCAGTGAAGTTTTGCCAGCCACAGTTCTTGGAGGAAGACCTTCGCGATCACAATGACTGGCGAGATGAAACCCAAAGGATCAAACAAGGATGCCGTTTCCGATAGAACGGTCCTTTTAGTGATATCCCGGTTGAAGGAGAGCTGAAGAAGGAATCTGAAGTTGTCCTCGTTGGGATTCGAGACGAGGCCCAAAAGTTTGATGTTGGGATCCTCCGATTGAATTACAACCGGATGCGATTGGGACTCCGAGGTAACATTCTGTAGGGCTTCCGTTGAGTTAGCTGTCCATTTTTGAAGTGGAAAGCATTCGCTCTGACAGATTCCTTGAAGTTGTTGTGCCGTTGCCTGAAGTTCGTGAATCGTGTCGGCACCGCCGAAGATATCATCCACGTATCGTCCGTTCGTCAATGGTGAAATCGCCAGTGGGAAGTCGTGCCCCTCATCCTCGACCAGTTGAAGCATGACCCGGATGGCGAGAAAGGGAACACAAGTGAGGCCGTACGTAACTGTAGTTAATTGATACGGTACGACTCGATCATCCTGGTCTACCCATAGGATTTGCTGGAGGTCCCAGTCGTCCGGATGGACTGCGATCTGCCGGAACATTTTCGCAACATCAGTGGCGAAAATGAACCGATGGCGTCTGATCCAGAGCAGAACGTCGAACGTATCTTGTTGAAGTTTGGCCCCGGTGTGAAGGATGTCGTTGATCGACACACCGTTAGTAGATTTGAAGGAACCGTTGAAGACGACACGAAGTTTGGTAGTGGCGCTGTGGGCCCGAAAGACACCGTGATGTGGGAGAAAAAACCGTGGTCTCGATGACGTTTCCGTTGGAGCACGAGCCATGTGGGACAGGTTCTCGTATTCTTGGAGGAAGGCGTTGTAGAGACCGCGATACGATTCATTTGTCGAGAGTCGCCGTAGAAGTTGAAGAAGGCAGCGTTTTGCACCCGAATACGAATCTCCGAGTAGCGAAGGAGGATTCTTGAAGGGGAGCCGTACGATATATCGGCCCGTGTGGTCCCTCGTATGAGTGTCCTTGAAGTGCTGTTCGCAAGCGGATTCGTCCGGGTCGGTTGTAGGGGCCGAGTCCGGAGGAATTTCCTCTTGTTCCCAAAACTTTGCTAGTAAAGAAGTGACCTTGTCTTCGATAGAGGCATGCTGAATGCGAACCGAATTTGAGGTGGAACCGTTGACGGGACCGAGTACAATCCATCCGAGAAGCGTGCGCTGAGCGATGGGATCGATGGCCCGACCCTTGACGACTTCTGAATCAACCAGAAGACCGTACGCGTCAGCTCCGATGATGACGTCGATTGGTCCCGGTTTCAGAAAGTCGGGGTCTGCCAGCAGAAGTCCTTGAAGATGTTCCCATTGCCCTGAAGTAGCGAACGAGGGAAGCGTCGACGTTAATGCGTTAAGGATAAACGCCGTCACTCTGAAATTTGAGTTGGAATCATGAATTGAAGATACAGTGACGGTGGTAGCTCCCCGCGTCCTTCCCGCTGGCTGACCTCCGATTCCGTGGATGTTGATGGACGCGGCCATCCTCTGTGTTCGAAGGAGTTGGACCGTGCGTTCGGAAATGAACGAAAGTTCCGCGCCCGGGTCGATGAGGAGTCTCGCCCGCTGCGAGATTCCCGATGAGGACGTCAAAATAGCTTGACTCGTAGCTAGCAGTACGGAGGGTCGAATATCCAGCGCGTTTGAAGAGTCCTTGGTGTAATGCGATGAAGTGGCCAGAGGCTTGCGCTTGGGCGTTTGACTCTGCGACGAGGCCCGAGAAGTCGACGGTCTAGATGTTGAAGCGGCCGTTGAGGAGCTCGAGGGTATGTGGATAAGCGTGTGATGTTTGCCGTTACACTCTAGGCACCGCCCCGTGATACGGCAATTGTTCGCCGAGTGCGGACCGAGGCAATTAAAACACAAGCGTCGTTGCTCTGCGATGACGCGTCGTTCCTTCGGGGGTTTTCTTTTGAAGAGGTCGCACTTCGATATGAAGTGAGACCCGAGGCAGTAATGACAACACTGTGTCGCGCTGCCGGCTGGTTGGAGGGGAACCGTAGCGGCAACCGCTACTTTTATTTTCATACCGGGCTACGAGGAGATCCCATGCCGAGATGAAAGAATCCGAAGAGAGCGGCAAGTTGGCAATGAGTTTGGCTGCATCGCCTTTTACCGAAAGCCGAAGGTAGTGCATTTTTTCTACCGCGGTGATGTCTTGGTTTTGGCCGACCAATGAAACGAAGAGATCGCGAAAAGGCCTCCAAGATTGAAACTCCCAAGATTGAAGTTTGGCTGCATCGCCTTTTACCGAAAGCCGAAGGTAGTGCATTTTTTCTACCGCGGTGATGTCTTGGTTTTGGCCGACCAATGAAACGAAGAGATCGCGAAAAGGCCTCCAAGATTGAAACTCCCCGTCGAAGTCGGGAACCCTCAATTTTGGGAGCGCGCTTCGGAGGTTTAAGGTGCCCGGAAATGCTGAAGCGTCAGCCAGATGCGCTCCTGTGGGTTCGACCTGCTCGTAATGCTCTTTGACGGTGAGCAGGCTTACCTTGGCTTCCTCGTAGGCTAGTTGACAGCGAGATTCCACGGCATCCTTGAAATACGGCGCTTCCGAGAGGTTTTCGCAATTCATATCGAGCAGCGCAATGTGTTCGGTTTGGAGGCGTTCCCAGTTCGTTTCCAACAATGACAGACGCGTGTTGGCGAGCATCTTAGAGGTGTTCTGAGGAGTCGCGTCTTTCGTCTTTTCAGCCAAGCTCGAGATGCACTGAAACGTGCTGATGAGACCGGCTATGCGGCGCTCCATCTTGGCGTTGTTGTTCGCCATTGTCGAGGAGTTGACACACGAAATCGCTTTAAGTTAGCGCGAAGCGTCCCACCGAAAACACGAAGAACCTAGCGAACGACAAATGGCGCGATGTGTCGACGAGCGTTGCACACGCGAGAAATGGCGCGAAGCGTCCAAGCCGGAAATACACGACAACTCGCGAACGAAATGGCGCGATATATCGACGAGCGTGGCACACGCGAGAAATGGCGCGAAGCGTCCAACCCGGAAACACGAAAACACTCGCGAACAAAAATGGCGCTACGCGTCGACAAGCGAGATGCGCGAGGTGTCCGAAATCGACGAGAATGGAGGCACTCGCGAGAGCGTGGCGCGAAGCGTCCAAAACCGAAAAAAACTCGCGAATGAAAAATGGCGCTATGCGTCGACGAGCGAGATGCGCGAGGCGTCCGAAATTGACGAGAATGAAAGCACTCGCGAGAACGTGGCGCGAAGCGTCCAAAACCGAAAAACGAAGAACCTAGCGAACGACAAATGGCGCGATATGTCGACGAGCGTTGCACACGCGAGAAATGGCGCGAAGCGTCCAAAACCGAAAAACTCGCGAATGAAAAATGGCGCTATGCGTCGACGAGCGTTGCACACGTGAGAAATGGCGCGAAGCGTCCAAAACCGAAAAACTCGCGAATGAAAAATGGCGCTATGCGTCGACGAGCGAAATGCGCGAGGCGTCCAAAATCGACGAGAATGAAAGCACTCGCGAGAACGTGGCGCGAAGCGTCCAAACCCGAAAAACGAAGAACCTAGCGAACGACAAATGGCGCGATGTGTCGACGAGCGTTGCACACGCGAGAAATGGCGCGAAGCGTCCAAAACCGAAAAACTCGCGAATGAAAATTGGCGCTCGACGAGACTGAAAGCACTCGCGAGATCGTGGCACGAAGCGTCCAAAAACGAAAGAACTCGCGAACGAAAATGGCGCTCGACGAGACTGAAAGCACTCGCGAGATCGTGGCACGAAGCGTCCAAAACCGAAAAACTCGCGAATGAAAAATGGCGCTATGCGAGGCTGAAGGCACTCGCGAGATCGTGGCACGAAGCGTCCGAAAAACAATCTCGGAAAACTCGCGAAAGAGTATGTCGCGACGTCGATGATCGTTGCACACGCGAGTTGAAGCGCGAGGCGTCCAAACCGATTTGACGAAAACTCGCGAGATCGTGGCACGAAGCGTCCGAGAAAACGAAGCGAAAAACTTGAGAAGCCGGTCCTTTGCACGAGAGCGCACGATGTCGCGAGAACGTGGTCGAAGGAAGAGTCGAGATCGCTGGGTCGACCAGCACGTTGAGCGTCCGGTAGGCCAGCCACAGGCCGATGCGCGCATGCGCGCGTGTGTAGAGTCCGTTGCCTGGCTCGCCCGAGAGCGAGAGAGCGCGGTGTATCGGACGCGGTGCGCGTGCGAGAGAGAGAGAGCGAGCCGTCTTCTCGGCTCGCCCGAAAGTGAGAGAGCGCGATGTATCGGGCGCGGTGCGCGTGCGAGAGAGAGAGAGAGCGATGTTTTACTCGAGCTCGTCTTGCGAGAAGGACGATTAGACTTCGCGGCCGGCGTGTGGTCACGTGACCGCGATGAAAATTACCCGTTTTTCTCGCGCACCGGATAGAAAGATTGAGAATTTCCTTTGCCTTTTTCAGCGAATAACTCACTTGTTACCACTTCGTTCACTTGAATCCGGCTCGAAGGACCATGTTTAGATTTGGGTTAATCTCGGAATTCTGGTTGGAAGTGAACGAGTGGCAACTGGCTTGAGTGATTCGTGAGAATAGAGGAACGTGCCGGAAAATGGAGAGTCGAAATGCACTAGCGTTAAAATAAAGAATATAGGTTTATTTTACACACTATTTAACTATTTTAATTAATGACTGATTCGACGTAGCGGAAGAGTACCGAGGTGACCGTTGCCGCGGGAATTAACGCGGGCGTAAATCGCGTTAATCCGTTAGCGTTAAGAAGGGGGGAAGAGACCGAAGCTGAACCGTTCCGAAGAGACGTGTGTCTTATATCGAAGTTCTGAACGAAGGCATTGAAAAGAAGGACACATGATATTAATTAGCACGTTGAAAATGGGGGGAGACGGGGTCTCCCTAAATTAGGGAGTCGGAGATGGTGTTTCCGAAACAAATCCATTAACCAACAACAGTTTCGTCTCATTTATTCCTTTACGTATATTCTTAATGATTGTTCGAGATCTTTTATGTAAAGCACTTAGATTGATAGCATCGTCTTGTTCTTCCGGATTGGCGATATTACACAATCGTTTTTGCCCCAAGTCATAATGACCATCTGCGGTAGTTCTAAACCCAATCCCCGGTCTGCCTGGAGGACCTTGCTTATTGAGGACGATATTCTTTTTCAGTTGGCGTCCGAACACATCGACACTCATGTTGATAATGCGTGAAATTTCAAATGTTGGGTTAATGAATAATTTTGGCTTCACGCAATTCCTCAACAATCGATACAATTTCATTTGAATATGACGAATTTCCAGCTGCTTGTGATGCTAGAAGTAAGCGAAGACGATCTACTAGCTCATTGGGACTATCCCAATAAATCCTTATACTTTGGCATACCCTTTCCCATATGCTTGTGATGATCAACTATATTTGCGATATAAGTATCGAATTTGTGACCGACACTATGTCGTATAGCCTCACCAGGCTTCTAATATTTTTTGTGAGCATTCGTAGAGATAATGATTTTTTCATAGTTTTTCAAGTCATCCGGTGTCAGAGCTTCGACGTTAGGAACTTTTTGAAACAATAGCTCTGCTAATCCAACAGTTTTCGGATAGGTTGAATCTCGCACACGAATATTTTGAGAATCGAAGAATATAGAAGAATCGCCAATCATTAATTTGTTGTTCGCGAGGTTCCGTACACCATATGAGACATCTAAGCTTGTCTTTCTATTTGTACGTAATAACAGAAGATATTCACTGATTAAATCATCAACATTTTGGGTTGGTGAGTCATCATCATCGTCATATACCAGCTTAAAAGAGTCTTGCTTTTCACTCGTGAAAGAATCTTGTGTTTCGTTCTTGAATTGGGGCTCGACACCATTCATCGAATATTCCACATCATTATCCATTACTTTTTCATCTTCAACTTCCATCTTTACCACCTCGTTGTTTTTGTTTGACACTAATTGTTCCAATGGTCTCACTATAGGTTTAAAGACCTTTTGCATTCTCTGCTCATCGATGTCTCTTCCGATCTTGAGTATTCGATGATTTCGTCTGATTGCATCGCTCGCCTTGGAGATTTCACGCAATACATCTTTTTCCCTCAATAGCTGTTCGCTCTTCATGTTGTCGCTATCGGTGTGTACATGATACTGTCTTTTTGCAATCAATGACGGGTCATTTATCGAGCGTCAGAAAATAATCAAAACCTTGCCTATATCGACCCTCGTTAATATTGGTATCCTTATCGATTGTGATGAATGCATACTTGTCGGAATTCCAACATTTCATGCACATGTTTTTAAAGCATGTATAAGACATATCCGTATTAACATGATCATTGTACACGTGCTTGAGATTCGTATCATCCTGCTTGAAAAGCACCACAAAATTCGCATTATCTCTCACGAGATGTTTAGGGATACGAGTGTATGTCTGACAAAGATAGAAACTGTCAACAATTTCATGTCTTCCCATGGAAAAGAAGGCTCTCGCATTATCCTGTTTTTCACACGCTATATCATCAAAAATGAATATAGAGTTGGGTTGTGCGTCACTTGGTGCTATAACTTGTTCATGCTCATTGAATGGATAATACTCAACGCCACTCACAGGTTCGAATAATCGTTCGAGCAACTTATATTTCGGCAGTTTCAGCGACTAGGAATACAGGTAAATATTCTCAAATCTCAAATCATTGGGGTGTATTATGAGAGTGAGCAGTGCATTCGCAATATATTTCCATGACGTTTTTGCCTCTTCATTCTTCCATCGTCGACAAATTTATCAAAATTTATTACGGGAAGCCCGCCTCCGAAAGTTTGTTTCTTGGACGCCATCTCACACACGACTAATGGAAAATCAATATAAAAAGGCATCTTATAGGGATTGTCTATCAGTCGAGTATTGTCCTTAGTCATGATCGTTCATGGCAAGAGCGGTAAAGGTTTTGTCAACCAACTAATCAACAAACTCCCTGTTGAATTACATTTGCCTGGGTGCCAGTATTGTGGGCCGGGTACAAAGCTGGCTAAGCGCCTTGCTCGTGGTGATCCGGGAATTAATCCGTTAGACTCGGCTTGCAAACAACACGACATTGCATATTCAAAAAATCCAGATAACGTTAAAGCGAGACATTCAGCAGATAAAGTGTTGACCGAACAAGCTTGGCACCGTGTTACCGCTAAAGACGCTAGCATCGGCAAAAAAGCAAGTGCTTGGAGTGTGTCCAATATTATGCAGACAAAGAGAAAATTTGGCATGGGGATGAAGACAGCACGTAAGTGCTGTCAATGTAATGATCCGCATACGGTTATTAAATCGGCTCTAAAGGATGCTCGTGTAGCGGTAAAGACTGAATGTGGCAAAGTGCGCGCACCGCGGGTTCTACCTATACCTCATAAAATTGTTGGTTTATTGCCGTTTCTGATACCTATATTTGCGGGTCTCAGCGCTGCTGGGGCTTTGTCGGGTGGTGCGGCTGGTATAGCCAAATCTGTAAATGCTGCTCAAGCGGCTAAACGTGAATTGAATGAAAGTAAACGACATAATCGAACAATTGAAGCGATTGCTTTGGGTAGGGGGTTACATCTGAAACCGTATAAGCAAAGATTGGGTCTTCATATCACGTCAAAAAACGTCAAGTAACGCTACCACACCGACCGTTGACCGACATCGACCTACTCAAATATGCAAGAGTCGTGAAAGTTTCACATTTTCGTGGCGTGTACATGCGGGATACATTACCAATGAGCGGGCCACTCAAATATGAATCAGCGATTGTGAACTTGGATGAAAATGTAGGCCCTGGCACACACTGGGTTGCCTACAAAAAGACTGCATGGAAAGTCATGTACTTTGATAGTTTCGGCGACCTTCCACCACCATCTGAACTCATGAGATATTTTGGTGTAGCGTGAACTATAATTATAAGAGATATCAAGAATATGATACGATTGAATGCGGACATCTATGTCTCAAGTTTCTTTGTCAACAATTACGATACAAAGACAAATACATGCTATATATACGTGGAGTATAAGGCTGCGAGTTTTCACTTGGATGAAAATGTAGGCCCTGGCACACACTGGGTTGCCTACAAAAAGACTGCATGGAAAGTCATGTACTTTGATAGTTTCGGCGACCTTCCACCACCATCTGAACTCATGAGATATTTTGGTGTAGCGTGAACTATAATTATAAGAGATATCAAGAATATGATACGATTGAATGCGGACATCTATGTCTCAAGTTTCTTTGTCAACAATTACGATACAAAGACAAATACATGCTATATATACGTGGAGTATAAGGCTGCGAGTTTAGTTGTCAAAGTACCAGCGTCATGGAAGATAGTTTAACATTGACCATATCTGGATCGTCATCCATACTCGAAGCGCAATACTTTCCCCCTATAGAACTCTCGCCAAACAAAAATTATACTCTCGGTCTCGTGGAACTATTAACATTCAACTTTATTCCCAACATAGACATTAACCACAACAAACTTTACGTGGGAGATGAGATGTTGACAATACCTACGGGTAGCTATGAAATAGAGGATATTGATACATTTGCGGAAGCCGAGCTGTCACGGAAAAACATCAAAATCAATATCAAACCTAATAATAATACTTTGCGCAGTGAAATCGAGTGTAATCATGGTGTAAATTTTGAGCCTGAAGATTCGATTGGACATCTACTGGGCTTCACAGCACGTAAATTGGAAGCGAATAAAAGACGTGAATCTGATATTCCAGTAGCCATTCTCAAAGTGAACGCCCTACGGGTTGAGTGCAATATAACCGCTGGTGCCTATATTAACGGACAAAAAGTGCACACCATTCATGAATTTTTCCCATCGGTCCCTCCAGGATATAAAATCATTGGGGTTCCATCACACGTCATTTATCTACCAATCACAAGCCGAACGATAGACACAATGCAACTTCGAATAGTGGATCAGGATGGTGACTTGGTGAATTTCCGCGGTGAAGTACTCACAATACGGCTGCATATAAAATCATAATGCGTATAGTCTTTAATAGAGTCACTAATAACACTAAACAACCATGGGTAAAAACAATCAGTCGTCGGCCCGCACCCAAAGTGCTCACACCTCAAAACGTGCTACTCTTCAAGAATTTGGGTCTGAAAGTGCGTGGGGACAGTGTGTAAAACATTATTTATTTTATGCTTTGTGCATCTGCTGCGTGCAATGGAAGAAGAAATCGTAAACATTCAGGAGCCCGTAGTCTTCGACGAATCCATCATACATTGTGAAATTCACGCTCATCAACCATATGCATCTTCGACCTTTAATAACAGCGATGAAATACGTATTGCCATTCAAAATCAAGATCTATCCATCCTGCCAAACAAAAGTTCCTTGCACATCTGTGGAAAATTATCTAAGCGTGATGGGATGCCAACCGCTGCCACAAGTCTCGTCAACAATGCCATCTGCCATTTGTTTGAAGAAGTGCGATATGAGTTGAATGCCATAGAAATCAATCGTAATAAGAATGTCGATATTACGAGTGTAATTAAAGGATATTCGTCTCTCAGTCCAGCTAATAGCTCTATGCTCGAGAACACGGGATCGCTCGATGTTGAAGAGACGAAGCACATTGTTGATGTATCGGGAAGTTTTGATGTGTGTATACCACTGAGCATGCTGCTCGGATTTGCCGAAGATTATCGGAAAATTGTGGTAAATGCCAAGCATGAGCTAATTCTTACGAGATCGAAGAGTGATGATAATGCCATCATGCAAACAGCTCCCGGAGACTACAAACTCGTATTGCATAAAATCGAATGGCTTGTACCGTATGTAACAGTCTCAGATCAACGAAAAATTCAGCTATGGAAATTTCTCGCCAAAGATGCACCAATTTCCATGAGTTTTCGAACGTGGGAATTGTATGAATATCCACTACTCCCCGTCACCTCTAAGCATGTGTGGTCTGTCAAGACGTCCCATCAGTTTGAGAAACCACGATATGTTATTCTCGCGCTGCAGACGGGGCGAAAAAATATGAAAGAGAGGAATGCGAGCAACTTTGATCATTGCAACATCAGCGATGTCAAGCTATACCTAAACTCCGAATGCTATCCATATGGAAATCTGAACCTAAATATCAATCAAAATCAGTATGCTTTACTCTACGAGATGTATACAAACTTCCAATTCACCTATCACAACAAATAAGCTGAACCATGGCTAAATACGACGGAATTCTTAGAAAAAGCCCCCCTCACCATCATTGACTGCTCAAAGCAAAATGATTCTCTTAAGGCCGGCCCCGTGGATGTGCGTCTAGAATTTGAATTGAAAACGAATATTCCGCCGAAAACTACTGCATTCTGTTTAATCCTCCATCATCGTATTGTCGAATACAATCCGATTAGTGGTGCGGTTAAAAATTGGTATAAATCTTGTCAACTGTCTGCGGACTCTTCGGTCAATATGAAGCTCGTCGTTGATGTGCAGGGGTTCAAGAGACCCATCAACGATTTTATCCTGAAGGAGATTTCCATCGTCAAACTCCACGACAAGAAGGCTGAACCGCTGACGTTTTTCTTCAACGCACCATCTGCATGGGACTCGTTACCAGACAAATACACAAATACAAACAAATGGTTGAAACACAATTTTCACGGATTACGATGGGATCACGGTGATATACCATACGAGGCAGCTAGAACGATAATTGGAACCATCTTGCAAGGAGCTCCTACCATCTACGTGAAGGGATTCGAAAAATGCTCATGGTTATCAAGATTCACGCATCCGACAACCAAAATTGTTGACTTGGAGACCTTGGACTGTCCCCCGCTGCAGAAATTGCCAAACATCTCCGACTTTGAATGTCCCCATCATTTTTTCAATATGAAATACAATTACGCCAATGCGAATGTAAAATCGCTGAAAATCTGGTTGAATGTATACGAAGCGCTGCGTGAGCGGAGGATTAAAAAAAAACATTTTTGAATAAAAAAACATTTTGATATATATCTTTTTCGATTGTATTTATTCTTACATCCAACAGCAACGTGGATCATTTTAATATTCAATGAAAGCTATCCTTTATACATTGCTGTGAGCATGTTGAAAACTCAACGATGTTAGCGACTGATGATCCCATTGAACTCATCATTTCCGACCAGCACAATGGTGTGCTCACTGTTTATTGAACGCGATGCCGCTGTATTGTCCGCCATAATAGTTCATGTATAGTTCATGTATAGTTCGTCATTGCGAGCCATTTCCAATATATTCTCGAACATCTTTGGACCGTGACTGAAGGCCTTCATGAGCCGTGCTGGCAAGAAGACGGTGAACTCGTTCATGATGTCCACTACGTAACCCTTTGCTAATTTGGTGTGGGCAGCCCTCATGTCGGAGATTGGATAATACGATGGAACCTTGAGACAGCTTCTTCGTTGGGAAGAATTCCGCCGTTTTGCTGACAACGGGAAATCCATTTTTCATCGACAAAACAACTTCAAATGTGTCGAGGAATGTTTATTTTTTCTCACGAATAGTATTGTCTCGCTCACAACACTTTTCACAATTCCGTTGCGGAGGTGGGGGGCCATCAATATGATCCAACATCTCAGTAATGCTTCATGCATGGAAGATATGATAATATTTCACTGTCGTTTCGATGATGTTCCGGCAAACGATCCCACAGCATACCAATGTGTCGACTCCAATATTTTATGAGCAAGGTCTTTGGGACGTGTTCGAGCTCATTCTTCGTCAAGTCCCACGGGTTCTTGGCTGGGTGCACTGCATACATACTCGCACATGCAAACATCTCGACGTTATCTTTCGGAATGAATACAAGATCGAATGCAATGTAATTTTATAAGGGCCTCCGTTACTATAGCTGCATAAAAAGTTTATCTATAAATCCTCATTTGACATCTAGCAGTAAAATTGCATTAAGTTGCCGAGAGTGTATCATAGACGCTGGCTTTCACATGCATATCCACATATTTGAGAGAAATTTTCCTCCATTGTCTGGAAACGATTCACCTGTATCAATAACGCCACCTCCTCCAAGAAAATTTTCGCATCATCTACAATTTCCCCTGGCTGCCGGTGCGCCCTTGACCCGCGCCTACAACCGTTATCCCCCCTCCGTGGACCCCCGTGTTTTTGGGCATCCTCTTCCCTCGCGTGACGTCACTCGCCAACCTCTCCGCAAGCCGCAAATCCCCCTCCCCCAATTCCCCAAACGGGTCCCTAGACCTTCGCGCGACAGCCAGACACCTCCCTCCCCTTGCTATAGGCTCCTCACCCCCTCCCCTATGCCGCATACTCCGCGCCACACACTTCCCCCACCACATGATCAAACCCCTCCCCTTACCCCCCGTCCTCGCACCCCCCTCGCCCCACTTTGTCCAGAACCCGCATAGTTCTACTACCATCGCGTTTTAGACACGACCCAAGGTGAATGGAAATATCACATAAGTTTAAGTAATATGATTGCTTACCGCGTAGGAAACTTTGTGGCAAATTTGCCCCGAATTCGCGGAAGGCTTTCAGGAAGTTCGAACCATTGTCAGTGACTGTTGCCACTATTTTTTCAGCATCTAAACCAAAGGATGTGTTGATTTCGAGCAACATATCCATAATTCTGTCTGCAGAATGTGTCCCCGTAAATATTCGACACGCAATAGCGACGGACTTTCGAATCAACGTCGCTAAATCAATCTGTAACGTTTTTGTCGGTCAAACACGTATTAACCTTATCTCCATATTTATATGCACTGGGTAAATATCTAGTTCAAATCACTGGTACCCCCTGTTGTATCTTACCCAATGTGCCGTGACATCTATAAATCGACGACTTCTTGAAGTCCAAATGTCCGTCGTAGTACAGACATAAAGAGCATATTTTTTCAACGTTTCGCATATTTCCTGCATTTTTCGTTCGTATAAACTCTCGATTCTTCTGCAAATCGTATTTCTCGACATATGCTTCAACGTGCACTTCTGCCTTTTTATGTTCAAATCTATATTAAGAAAGTGCATCCATAGACATAATGAAATGCAACAATATTTAAAAAAACAACAAAATAATCTCTTTCAAGGTAGTGCCTAATAAAAAGAGAACAGAAAATAAAAAAGTGCCTAGATTGCTCAATGCTCTATCTGTTCGATGCGTTGCTATAGTGTGATCCAATTGAACAAAATATATGAATAAGGTGACTGGCAATAAAAAAAAGAACATTTTAACGTGAGACTTACCATCGAATATTTTCCTGAAACTAGGCATTTCCACAATACTACGTGGTGCCATACTTTCAATAACATTATTTGTTGGTCGCAAATGTTGGTCTCAAATGTACGTTGCGAACGTTGGTCTCAAATGTACGTTGCGAAAATCGGCATGTTATTTCTTGCTCTCGATCTCGAGGTTTTGGTACTACTTTCATACTCTGTTTATAATCCAGGTAAGCCTGATAATGATCGGCATGAATGCGCTGTAAAGGCATCGAGACTAGATACAAACTTAGATTGATCAACTTACATTGTATATAGCTTTTGATGCTTTGATGCTGGAGTTTTTTAAGATGATTAAATGAACGTAAGATAAAACGCACCTTTATGTGTGTTGGGAAATTTGTTGAAGATTTAAATGATCCCTTTATTACTTTGTTACTCGGGCACAATTTGCAGGTAGCGAAAATATTGCCACGAAATGATGATCTCTCTATGTCGATTTCGAAGTACTTCCCGTCAGAAAAGGCATGTTTGTCACACTCCCCGACTACTAGTTCAAGTTCATCTTGCTCTTCAATAGTAGAAACAGTAAAGTCCTCAATGACTTTGTCAATTTCAAGCAAGTTAGCCTCTGCGTTTTCGTCTACGGTTCGGTCTGATCATTCAATAGAAACCATTTGACGTAATTGATTGTGGGTATCTGTTTAACTATATTCCTTAAACTACGATAAGTAAAAAGCTCTCACTTGGATTCATATTGCTTGAATATCGTGTTGTAGCGGCTCTTGGTGGACCTTTCGCGTTTTCGCCCCTGTTGCAAGATTTTTTTTAATCACACAGATTAGTTTGCTTTAATTCTGATCTCTGCCACTTATAATGTAGCTAAATACAAACGCTATATATTGAAATGTAATCGTCGAAAAAAATCGTTAAAAAATTCTCAAGCTTTTTCAACTTAACATAAGCTGCGATCAGTGTATAGCTAATTTGTCTGCCTCCATGTGATATTAATGTCGACAAATACATTTCAAAGTGAGAGAAAACGTATCGATTTACATGTATACTGTACATCGGGATGATTAAAAGAAGTAAAATAAAGAAGTAAATTTATCAACAAAAATTTTCAAGCCGATGCGACCTCATTATTTGAACGATATTAGCTCAGCAAAAAATAATCGCACTAAGCTCCCAAATAAAAAATAATCGCACTGAGCACCCAAATTAAAGAGGAAAAATCAAGCTGAAAGTGCTTCAAGGTCAAGTCATCGAAAAAAAATGTATTGATGTCTGTGAACTTTTTTAAACCAAGCAACAATTTTGGATATCTTGATACCACTGGACAAGTTATGATTCCTTAAAAATTATTAATGACAGAAAAATTGTTAAATTCCGGATTTTTTTACTTCTATTAATTTGTGACCAGTGTGTGCCAAATCATATATGCGCATGTATATGGATACGAGGGTGTTTCATCTTTAGACAATATTTTTTTGGTTTGTCCAAGTTAAAAAACTGATAATACTTACATATTAAAAGAGAATTTTCCATGTAAGTAAAAAAATTCTAGTTCAATTACAGATTAAGCTTATTCAAATATTCATTTTTCCATTTATGATATAGGAAATAAAATTGTTTGCATTCAACATAATTTTTCACTGTTCACATATTTTTATAAAAAACGAACTTCATGGCTTTGTCGAGGGTGAAATTCTGTACAAAAAGTTCTTCCCGAGTCAAACATGCTCCATCAATACTTGGAGTTCGCGCAGAAAATAAAAAAAAGTAATTGTAGCTTCAAGTATCTAGTTTTCAGATCTGGACGGTAACATTTTTAGCGTGGACGGTTTCCAAGTAATCATCCGAAAACCAACGAAATTTTTTTTTCCAAATTTTTGCTCGTCTTTCAAATGGTCTGTGGACTTCAGCATTTTTTTTACCATGCGACCATATAGCTCTTTTAGACAATTTAATCAGTATCAATTCGACCTTTTAACGAGCTATGTATGATGATTTGGCATGAAGTAATCGTCGATGAAAGCAAAAAAGTCTATTTTAACTTTGACAATCAATTACTCGGGAGCTAATGATCGTACAGAAAATGAAAGTAGGGTTTTGGAAACTGCAAAACATTCTCTATGACATGCAATTAGTGGCTGTTGATAAACATTATTATTCGGAGTGATGACGTTGACTGAAAAAAGTTGAAAATTTGCCAATTTAAGTATATTTGGAAATCTTGGTATAACTTTGGATATAATGCATGAACGAAGGATATCGTCGGTAATGTTTTAACCTCGAAGTGTCCCCGAAAAACCCTCAAAGTTGCAAAGCGCTGCGATTTTTTTTTCTTAGTGCGCCGAAGGTTTAAATTTATCGTTTCTGTCAAAAAGTATCGTAACAAGCAGTTTTTCGATTTTTATTCATTTTTTCAACTTCAAAATAGTTTTTTTAGCAATAATGCGTAATTTATGTATTCAAAGATATCAATTACCAAGAAAAAATAATTTGAAAAATTTGGAAAAAAAAAATTCAAATTAAAAAATAAATCCGAATTTTTAGGGTAGGTTTAAATAAAAACTGTATGTATGTATTCTTTATTTGTGTCCCCGTAGGGTTCCAAAGGACTCCCGTTTACAATCTCTTTACATCTTTACAATCGCTCTTAACCTACTTATCCTACTTAACTCTACTCCGCCACGCTCCCTCTCTCCGCCGCCTCGCCCATTCCACCTTATTTTCTTTTCACGCCATTTTCCGCCGGGCCTTTCTTACATCTACTTCTCTCTCCTCTCTCCGCCTCTCCGACTCCCGTTTCCCTCTTTCACTCCATTCCTCTGTCATTCCATTCGTCCTCTCCTCCTCTCCTTCCTCTTTCCCTTTCCCCTTCTCCTCTCCGTTCCTCCAGCTCCTTTATCCACGCCTCTCCTCTTCCCCCCTCGGCCAGTATCTCCCTTATCCTCTCCCCTATTCCTCTTTCCCCTCCGCTCCCCCCTCCACACCTGTCCAGCACGTGTTCCCACGATTCTACCTCTTCCCCACATACCCTGCATTCTCTGTCTTCCTCTGTCTCCCAGTATCTGCCTTCCTTCATCTCATTTCCCATTCTGAATCTCGCTATTCTCCTGTACCTCTCTTCTCCCCATCCTGCCTTCAAATACCGTGGGACCTCTCTCGTCCTCACTTCCTTATACCAGCGGTTGTACCTCGACTCTCTTATCTTTTCCCACCTCTCCCTTTCCTGGCTCTCCCTGTCCTCCTTCTCCTTCCTTTCATACCCCCACTTTCCCGCTCCTGCCTCCCCTCTTCCGCTCCCCCTCCGACCCTCCTAAACTCTTCCCTGCCTTTCTCCCATTTCGCTCTTGCCTGCACCCCCTTCCCTCTCTTTCCCTAATTTCTCCCCAGCACCTCCTTGCACACTCACTCCCCCCTCCCTTTCTCAGCTTTTCCTCGAAATTCCACGCCCTCCTCCCTGCCCTGGTTCTTATTTTATCTCTCTTCATTTCCTCCCTCACCAAATACCCCGGTGTTCTCCATTCTATCCCCAGAGTCCATTTCAAAAACCTATCCTGCACCCCTTCCATTGCCGCTCTTTCCTCCCACCCCCAAATCTCCGCCCCGTACCCCATCACCGACCGGACCAGCGTGTCGAACAGCCACAATCTCCTTCCCACGTCTTTGCCGAATTCCCTTTTCCCTATTCCCCAAACCTGCTTCATTACCGTACCCGCCTTTTTCACCCTATCCTTAATGTGAGTTTCCTGTCCCCCGTTCCTCCTGAATACATATCCCAGATATCTGAATTCCTTCACTTCCTCCATCCTTTTCCCCCTCCATTTCCACTCTTTTTTCTTGTACCTCCCCCTCCTTTCCTAAACCTCATTACCTTCGTCTTTCCCACATTCACCTCCAGCCTTTTCCTCTCAAAGTATTTCTCTAGTCTCCTTATCATATTCTCCATCTCTTCCTCTCTTTCCGCTACCACCACCACGTCGTCCGCGTATGCTAACGAGTATATTTTACTCTCCCCTACCTTGACTCCCCCCCACTCCCCCTTTCTAAGCTCCTCCTCCAAATCCGCTGTCAGCAGGTTAAACAGCAGCGGGCTCAGCGGACATCCCTGCCTAACTCCTCTCTCCGTCCAAAAGGCTTCTCCTGTCTCCCCCCCTGCTTTCACTCTGCTCCTTGTCTCTTCGTATACCTCCTTTGTCCTTTCTCTCAGTCCCTTTCTTATCCCTCTCTCCTCCATCGCCTTCCACAACTCCTTCCTATCCACCGTATCGAAGGCCGCTCTCAAATCTATAAATAGCGCTACCAGTTTTCCCTTCCTTTTTCCCACCTGCTTTCCTATTATGTAATTTAGCATGTATATGTTGTCCATCGTTCCCATCCCTCTTCTAAAACCTGTCTGGTTTTGTGGCACCGCCCCTATCGCTTCCGCTTCTTCTTCTAGTCTCTTCGCCAACACTCCCGCATACACCTTGTATAGCGAGGGCATCAACGTCACCCCCCTGTACTCCTCCACTCTGGTCCCTTGCCCTTTTTTCAGCATTGGGACTATTATCCCCTCCTTCGATTCCTCTGGCCAACCCTCCCCTCTCCACACCCTTCTACATATCTCCCAGGCTCATTCCACTGCCTTTCCCCCTCCCCATTTCCACGCTTCATTTGGTATTTCATCGCCTCGAATTGCCTTTCCCTCTTTCAGCCTTCCCACCGCCCTTCTCAGTTCCTCCTTTCCTAGTTCCTCTTCCGTGTCCCCGTTTCTCTGTCTCTCTTCGCCCTTTCTCCCTCCTCTTTCCGTCCCTCCTAATAGCCCTATAAAGTACCTTTTCCATTCCTCTCTCTCTATCTTTTCATTTATTCCGCTTCTTTTCTTTCTCCCTCTATTTACTATCTCCCACACCTTGTTCTCAGTCGTTGCCTCCGCTACCTCTCTTATTCTTCTTTCTCTCTCCTCCTCTTTTTTCCTTTCACATACTCCCTCTTCCTCTCCTTGTACGCCTCCTTTGTGCCCTTTCCTTTTCTCTATCTCCTCAACTCCGCTCTTACCTCCCCCTTTTTTCCCTACATTCCTCGTCCCACCATCCCTCCCTCGTCTCTCTTCTCTCTCTACCCCCTTCCTCCTCCCCCGCTTTCATTGCTTCTTTCAGTTTTTCCATTATTTCTTTTACCGTTTGTTGTAACTCTCCCCCCTCCACTCCCGTCTCCTCTATCCTTCTCCCGTAGCCCTCTTTCATTTTTTCCGACCACCTTCCGCTTCCTGCCCTTCTTTCCTTCTTCTTTTGCTTTTTCCTTTCTCTTTTCCCTTTCTTTATTGTTACTATCAGTGGGTGGTGATCTGACTCTACCCTATCTCCTACCCTCATACTCTCCACCCCTTCCCTTGCTTTCCTATCCCCCATCACATAATCAATTACCGTGTCCCCTCTCCCCCCTGTGTACGTAAATTCTCCTTCCTCGTCCCCTTCTATATTCCCGTGAAAAATTTCCCACCCTGTCTCCTCTATCATTCTTATTAATTTCCTTCCTTCCGTGTTTATTTTCCTATCCTTTGATTTCCTCCGTTCCTCCTCCGCCTCCCTATCCTCCCTACCTCCTCCTCCCTCCTCTCCTGTCCGCGCGTTGAAGTCCCCCCCCTTCTAACACCTGCCCTTTCTCCTCTTGCCTTTCCATCCATTCCTTCAGGCTCTCCACTTTCCTTTCGATATCGCCATTCACGTATACCGCTATTATTGTCCATGTGTCCTCCCCTGCTTTCACCTTCACCGCCATTAATCCATCTTCCTCCCTCCTCCCTTCCAACTTTTCTGCCTGCATTTCCTCCCTTACTCCGATGATCATCCCTCCCATGGCTCTCCCCTTCTTATTCCTTTTTGCTGCCCATTTCACTATCCTCGTGAACCCTTTCGGCAACCTTCCTCTTATCCTTTCCCATCCCTTTTCCTCTATCCAGGTCTCCATCATCATTACCACCTCCCATTCTCCCAGTCCCTTCCAAAACTCTTCGTCCTTATTCGCGAGGCCAGCCACATTCCAGAACACGATCCTCCATCTGCCCCCTTCCTTTTCCCTCTTCTCCCTTTTCTTTCCCTCTTCTTCCCCCCTCTCTACTAGCTGTTTGGTACTTCCCCTCTCCCCCCTCTCCCCTCATCTCCTGCCTCCCTCCGTCTCCTCCCTCTGTTTCTCTCCCCTTTCCACTCCAATCTCTCAGTCTTTCGCTTCTTTCATCCCAGAACCACGTGGTCCCTTCTACAATCAACTTCCCATACCCCACTTTTACCCTTTTTCCCCTCCTTTCTTCTTCTTCCCCTACCCTTCTCAGTTTCCACTGCATCTTTCTTTCTTCCCACGTCAGGTCATCCTCTATCCTTTCCTTTCTCCCTCTTAATTCCCTCTTCTTCCTCATAACCTCTTTCTTCCCCTCTACGTTTTCCATTCTTACTTCAATCATTATCTCTTTCCTGTGTTCTACTCCTTTCCCTATCTCTCTCACCTCCTCCACCCTCCCTTGCGCTCCAATTCTCTCCATCAATTTCTCCACCGTCTGCTTTATTGTCCCCTTCTTTGTTGCCCCCCTTACTATGAAGTTCCTTCGTCTTTCCTCTCTTTCTCTCATCTCCATTTTCCTTTCCATTTCCTTGACCCTTCTTTCCGTCTGTCCTCCCCCCTCCTTTTCCTCCGTTTCTTCTCTTTCCCCCCCTTTCCGCCCGCCCCTCCCCACTTCTCTCTCCAGCTCTCTTAATCTCTCCCCTATTTCTTCTATCTCCTTCTTTTGTTTTTCCACCTTCATCATCCTCCCTTCCACTTCCCTTATCCTTTTCTCCATCGCCTCATTTTCCCTTCTCCATCTTACCTCCGCCTGCTTCATCTCCCCCCTCATCCTTCCCACTTCTTCCTCGACTTTTTTTCCTTGCCCCTTGACCTCCGCCATATCCCTCCTGACCTCCTCCCTCATCTCCTTAAGCATTTTTTCGATATTACCTCCCTCCTGTGTCCCTGTCTCCGGCGACCGCTGCACCTTCCTGCTTGTCAGGAAGGCTTCCTTTCCCTCCTGCTCCTTTTCCTCCATCTGCACCCTCTTCCTTTTCCATAGATCACTTATTTCTCCTACACTCGCGCTCCTTTCCATCCTGAGCCTTTCCGCGTTCGTCTTTCTTCCCTTTCTCCTTACCATTTCCTTCTCCTCTCTTCCCTCCTCGCCCGTTCGTCCGATCTCCTCTTCGCGCTCCTCCCTTCCCCTTGCTGTGTCGCACATTCCTTCCTTCTTCTTACCCGCCGAGTCGCTTTCTCTCCTCTCTGTCTTACCGTCCTACCTATCTTTCTTACCCGTCGGTCCGCTTTCTCCCCTCTCTGTTTTACCTACCTGCCTTTCCTTCTTCCTTTCTCCTTCTGCTTCCTATCCACTCCGTTCTGCCGCCACTGTTCTCTTGCCTCCGCGCGCCTTCCTCCTTGCTCCTCCCCGCTCAACTTCACCGCCCCTCTCCAGCCGTTCTTTCCTAACCTCTTTTCTCACCTGTTTTCCTTCTTCTCCTTTCACTTTGTCCTGCTCACTGTGTTGCTACCTTTCTACTCGTCTCTCTTTCTTCTGCTTCACCTGTTCCCGCACTATCACTTTTTTCCTGACCCCCACGTCCTCACCTTTCTCCGCTTTTCTTTCGCCGTTTTCTCACTTTCGTCCACTCACACTCATACCGGAAACGGAAGTCCTTTAAATAAAAACTGTTTTTTGTGTTTGTTAAGAAAGTGTATTTCAGCGATCGAAGCTGCAAAAAAATTAAAAGTTCGAGATTTGTGTGAAGAGAATCAGTCGACCGTAAAAGTATATCAACTTTTTTAACTTAATTTTTAAATTGACATTGGAAACAAAGGTGGTTAGACTGGTAAAACAAATCGACCAAATTTTGTTTGACAAGAGGAGATTATCGTTGACACGTGTAAAAGAAATTTTCGAAATTTTTATTTATTTATTTTAATTAAAAGAGAAATTCGAAAATTAAAAAAAAAAATTCTTGGTAATTGATGTCTTTGAATAGAAAAATTACGCATTATTGCTAAAAAAACCATTTTGAAGTTGAAAAGATGAATAAAAATCGTAGAATTGCTTGTTATGGTGATTTTTGACAGAAACGATAAATTTAAACCTTCGGGGCACTAAGAAACAAAAATCCCAGCGCTTTGCAACTTTGAGGGATTTTTGGGGACACTTCGAGGTTAAAAAATTACTGACGATATCCTTCGTTCATGCATTATATCCAAACTTATACCAAAGTTTCCAAATATCCTTAAATTCGCAAAGGCCATAGCCGGGTAAGTAGGGAAAAATTGCCCCCGCATTTTTTCCAGCGAAATTTGGAGTATATTTTGAGGTATAAAAAAAAAGAAATTTTCTGAAAATTTCATGCCCGTCAACGCAATGGTTTTAGAAAAATGATTTTTTTTTGAAATATCAAAAAAAAAAAAAATCCGGAAACGGTACAGTGGATCGATTTGATTTTTTTTGGTACTTGTTCCGATCAAACGTGTTACGAAATAAAATTATAGAACATCTTGCGAAAGATTAAGGTTTGAAAAAAAAATAATGTTCCGTGTTTTATTATTTTTTACTATAATCCACTTGGGGTACAATAGCGAAATTTTTTTCATATAATCTTTACATCTTATTAGATTATATAATTTTTGCAAAATAATCGGTTTGGTACGCCACAGTGAAAAATAAAGTCAGATATGTTATTAAATGATCGGCTTGGTACGCCACAGTGAAAAAAAAGAAACACACTTTATTGATATATTTTAGTTATATAGATATATAACTAAAATATAGCAATAAAGTTTGTTTCTTTTTTTTTCACTGTGGCGTACCAAACCGATCATTTTGAAAAAATTATGTAATCTAATAAGGTGCCCAATGATTATGTAACGTCCGAAGCCGTTTAGAAAAGATATATATATTTCTAGAGTTATAAGCGTCGAGCGGTAAACGCTTTACTCCGATTACTACCCTAATGAGTCGCGAGTGCTCTTCGGGATAATAATTATGTGGGAACGTTTACTGTGAGACCTCGAGAGATCTTGTTTCTTTTATGGATTTAGGAAATTGATAATAAAGGGACTTCAATGTCTTGAGTCACACAATAGTTTAATACACACTCGATGAAATAATAATTTGGTACATTCCAAGTAAATTTATAATGTGATAAATACCTTTGACAATCAGGAGCGGTGTCGTCGCTTTACAATAACGTATTCTTGCTTTCGTTGAATATTTCTTTAAACACACACGCGTACTCTCACAATCTTCTAGAGATCCGGTCGCGGATTAACAATAATTTGTACTTGAAATATTTGGTCGTTTGACCCTTTTGATTATAAAAACAATATAAATTGACTTTAATAATTACGCCGAATCACAATCTTCTACAGAAGACCCGGATTTCGGACAGCGTAACGACGCGTGAAAATTATGGTTGAAAACTGAAAACTATAATATACGTCCGATACTACTGTCGGATCACTCTCTTCTACGGAAGACCTGGATTACGAACAGTGTATCGGCGTTAAAAACTTCGGCTATACTGCGCTCTTGTCGTCGAGACAAGGAGGTTTTATAAGGGGGAGATGACTTTGCCAGAAGGGCTACTCTCTTAATTTGGGCACAGAGAAGAACTATTTTTCGTCTAATATCCGAGAGTTCGACCTCCTCTGAGTAGCAATAAAAGTTGGATATTTTGGATCTCTACCATGTCGCATTGCCGATCCCTATCATAGGGCTTGAGGCTCCGGCCGGAAAACTTTTATTACTGCTCTCATGCAGAGCGGGAAAAAATAGCAGAGCGGCTCGCTACACGAAAATACATGCATTAGGTATTGTGCCCAGTTGATAAACAAGGAAAGCGTATATCTTTGCTATGGTCTGTGATGCACGCGTCTATAGTGTGTGAGAAGCAATACAATTGTGATAGATATCTCGAACGCTTATATTTTTGGTTGCGGTGAAAAATAGCAATAGCTGGCTATTGCTTCTCGCAGGTGTACAATTATGTGTGAGCTGGTCAAAAAGAAATCAAAAGAAAAACGTCGTACGTGACAATTATATGAAAAAAATTTCGTTATTGTACCCCAAGTGGATTATAGTAAAAAAAACAAGGAACATTATTTTTTTATACCTTAATCTTTTGCAAGATATTCGATAATATTATTTCGTAACACGTTTGATCGTAACTAGTACCAAAAAAATCGAATCGATCCACTGAAGCGTGGCCGAAATTTTTATTTATTTTTTATTAAAAAAAAATCATTTTTCCAAAACCATTGGGTTGACGGGGATGAAATTTTCAGAAAAGGCCATAGCCGCGTAAGTAGGGAAAAATTGCCCCCGCATTTTCTCCAGCGAAATTAGGAGTATATTCTGAGGTATAAAAAAAACTAATTTTCTGAAAATTCCATCCCAGTCAACGCAATGGTTTGGGAATTTTTTTTTTTTAATAAAAAATAATAAAGATTCCGGAAACGCTTCGGTGGATCGATTCGATTTTTTTTGGTACTTGTTACGATCAAACGTGTTACGAAATAAAATTATAGAACATCTTGCGAAAGATTAAGGTTAAAAAAAAATAATGTCCCTTGTTTTATTTTTTTTTACTGTAATCCACTTGGGGTACAATAACGAAATTTTTTTCATATAGTCTTTGGGCACCTTATGAGATTATATAATTTTTTCAAAATGATCCGTTTGGTCCGCCACAGTGAAAAACAAAGAAACAGACTTTATTGATATATTTTAGTTATATATCTATATAACTAAAATATATCAATAAAGTGTGTTTCTTTTCTTTTCCACTGTGGCGTACCAAACCGATCATTTTGAAAAAATTATATAATCTAATAAGGTACCCAAAGATTATATGAAAAAATGTTCGCTATTGTACCCCAAGTGGATTATAGTAAAAAATAATAAAACAAGGAACATTATTTTTTTTCAAACCTTAATCTTTCGCAAGATGTTCTATAATTTTATTTCGTAACACGTTGGATCGGAAAAAGTAACAAAAAAAAATCAAATCGATCCACTGTACCGTTTCCGAAAATTTTTGTTTTTGATATTTAAAAAGAAAATCATTTTTCTAAAACCATTGCGTTGACGGGCATGAAATGTTCAGAAAATTTGTTTTTTTTTATACCTTAAAAGTTTTTTAGAATATATTCCAAATTTCGCTGGAAAAAATGCGGGGGCAATTTTTCCCTACTTACCCGGCTATGGCCTTTTCAACTTTTTTTCAGTCAACATCATCACTTCAAACCTTTTTTTTATCAACAGTCACCAATTGCATATCATAGAGAATGTTTTGCAGTTTTCACAATCCTACTTTTATTTTCTGTGCGATCATTAGTTCCCGAGTAATTGATTGTCAAAGTTAAAATGGATTTTTTTGCTTTGATCGACGATTACTCCGCGCCGAATCATCGTACGGAGCTCGTTGAAAGGTCAATTTGAAGCTGATTAAATTGCCTAAAAGAGTTTTCTGGTCGCATGATAATAAAAATTGGAAGTCCACAGACTATCTTAAAGACGAGCAAAAATTTGGAAAAAGAATTTTCGTTGATTTTTGGATGATTACTTGAAAACCGTCCACGCTAAAAATTTTACCGTCCAGATCTGAAAACTAGACACTTGAAGCTACAATTTCCTTTTTTTTTTATTTTCTGTACGAACATTTTTGTCCGAGATATCCCTTGTTGAAAATCAGTCGAAAATTTGGAACTTTTTAATATCCCTTAATTTGTGTGAATGTGTGAGTAGTGTATTTCAAACTCGATACCCATGCGACAAAAAATCGTCATCGTCAAAAAATAAAAGATTACACCGCTTCTCTTCAGAATTGCTTTTCAATCTTCATAATCAGTCTGCCAAAAATGCAAATGTTAAAAGACAAAACACATACCTTAAAATTCTGTATAATCTGAACCGTTCTTTTATTCACTGCATACACTTCAGGTTTACTGTTCTCGGTATTTGTCCACTTTTTGTATATGTATAAGAACTAAACATTATCTAAGTGTTAAAACGTCTTCATTATTCTATTGCTCAAACTTGCACACAGTTCGGAATGCGCGAAGAAATACGCGATATGCAAATACAATGTAATTTTAATGATACTATTCTAGACGAAAAATATAAATCAACGTAATTTGCACGTAATTGATACAAGATTCACGGTACTTATTATACGATCCGAATCACTAATAGAACTGGATATAATGAGAATACATTTCTGAAATTGTCGACATAGGTGCCGCAAGAGCTTTCGTACGATCACTTGATCTCCTTATATACTATGTGCAAAATATAAACATATATACGAGGCATTTCATGTCAAATCGAACACTGCTGAAGCTTACGTTTTTTTTTCTTTTGGCTTCAATTTATGGAATTCTTGTAGAATGTAGTAGAAGGAGTTTTCATGATTCGAAAAAAAGTTGTCCTAACCAGTTATTTGATTTTTTCCAAAGTTTCTTCATTTTTTTCCAACGGTTTATATAATATTTGTATACAGTTGTTATAAATAATGGATATTTACATAATTAATGTAAATATTAAGGATGTAGTCTCAACAAAACGAAAATAGAACGAGAATTTTCAGTACTTAGCAATATCCTATAAAAATCTGAAAGAAATCAATCGTATGTAAAATGCTGAGCACAGTAATTTTCAACAATAATAATATCAAACAGTTATTAACACATTGTTAAAAAAAATCTGAAAATATTCAGAAAACGTTATTTCTTTTCATACTAAATGAAAGCTTTAATTTTTTTATTACACTTGAATTTCTTTAAAATTTTGTTGCTGTTCTGAAATTATAGTTTTTCTAATTTTGCTTAAGAGTAACAATACCACGGGTCGAATGGGTCTGAAATGTATCACAAGTAATAAGAAACCTTCGAATACGAGCAATGATGAATAATTTTCGATTTGTTATATTTTTTCAAAGTTAAAAACAAAAATTTCAGAATTTCACCGTAAAAAATTTGAAAAAGTTTAAGCCTATAAAAAAACGAACGAACTCATTTGACATGAGAAGAAAATAAGTTTTATGAATATTTTTGAATTTTTTTAAAATTGTAAATAATTTTTTTGATATTCTTATTATTGCAAATTACTAAGCTCAGTATCTCACATAGAATTCATTTTTTTAGATTTCTATAGCATATCTAAGCACGCAAAACTCTCATTCTATTTCAATCGGTACTGAATCATTTACTCGAAATCGGTTACATTCTTATTTTTACGTAATATTCGTCACAATGCCGTATCCCAAGTGTAAACTATACTTCAGTACGATACAGTGAACAGAATAACGAATAATAATAATGAATGAACAGCATAAACGTTTCCTCTGTAATAACAGTCTCTTCGTAACGTTCGACGAAGACGTTTCTCTAATCCCGAATGTAATTGTGGTCATATTTTTAGTGAATCAAAAAGAAAACCGGTAAGTACAGTTTAAAATGACTACGCATGTTCACTATTTTTCGACAAACAAATAATGTCCTTAAATGTGCATTGTAATTTTCGCAGTTGTATAACACATACGCGCTTTATTACTCATTAGTTAGTACAAAAGTTTTCTGAAAATACGTGCATTATAGATATCTGAGAATAAAAATCACATCCAAGATGGCGAAAAAAAGTTTTTCGTTTCTAATTCAGAATGAAATAAACATTAAACATAATTCAAGTTGTGAAATAATCCATGTCATAGAAGTGAAGTCTCAGAAACAAATTAGTAGTATGATTGATTCAATTTTATTCGGTGATTCATCTGTTTTCTGCCAAATTTTGATCCCAACGTTTTCATCGGATAAGATTTTATCACATTTGTTTTTCTCAAATAGCTGTAACTGTCCGAACAATCGAGCAAATGTTATTGATATAATGAACAATTTTTTCTATCATAGCTAAAGCGGAATCAACAGTTTGAAAAAAATGTATGAATATAATAAGCGAGAAAAAAATAGAAATGTAAAAAGTGCGAAAATCCCATGTTAATTAAGTGGGAAAAGTATTCTCATTTCGGCAAAGGTTAAGGATCTTCTGGACCCACAATCCCAACAAAACCGAAATGTAAAATGTGAACCGAATGTGAATTTCGCGTATTCACCGATGATGTAAAAATCCGAAAAAATTAGTGATATAGAAGGTACCAAGTACATTAATTTCAGACAATAACAATATCGAAAAGTTACTAACAAATTAGTAAAAAAATTACTTTGGAAAAAATTAGAGAACTTGTTTTCTTTTAATGTGAAATAAATTCATTTATATGTACAAGTACATGCATTTTTACGGAATTTTCCCATCGTTTTGAAATTTCTTTTGCAAATTTGAAAAAAATCATAAACAATTACAAATTATTAATAATTCTGGTATACGAAGGTTCCTTATTACTCACAACAAATTTCTATTCGATTGGATAAACCCCTTCGTTTTTACGGTCTTTTAAAAGTTTAAATTAACGAAATTTCAAAACGATGAAAAAATTTGGAATAAATTCATATGTATTCGAAAAAATAAACGAATTTATTTAACATCAAATGAAAATAAATTCACTAAATTTGATCCAAAGTATGTTTTTTTTACTAATTTGTTAATAATTCTTTGATATTGTTATTATGTTGTAACGGGGCGGAATTTGTTACAAAAATTTTTATTTGTTCGGGACTCGATCAGGGAAGAAATTAATTTAAACTCTTTGTTTTTAGAGGTATTTTGCAATAAAATGACATTTATTCAATATTTGACTCGATATAAAATTAAAGGATTCCGGTGTACATATGTGGTATGTTGTTTGTGTCGCTAGAGCGTATTTTGTGTGTTTTAATGTATCGCGTCTCGGTCGGTACAATACTCGCGTGGGGGACTCGCTCGGATGGTAAATGCTTGCTTTCCCGTGGGTCGATGATTTTCTTCCCCCTCTCCTGCGTGTATTGGCGCTCGCGGCGTGCGTGGGTTACGGCGCGCTCTCGCCTACGGCGCGCAGAGTCTGCTGGGCGCCTTTCCCTAGGTTGTGCGTGGCGCTGTCTGTCGCGGTCCACTTTCCCTAGCGGTATCGATCGGGGCGCGCTCGATCTCCGTACGGCGCGTTATCCCCTCCCTTCTTACTGTCACTCGTTGCGCGCGGTGCCGAGCGCGCTCTCGTGGTACTTGCCGTCCCGGGGTCCCCCCACTCTATCGATTCCCGACGCGGTGGATCGCGGCGCGCTTTCGATTGACGCGCTACGGCGCGTTCTCTTGTAATTACTCCCCGTGAGCGTAATCGATTATCGCGCGTCGATAGTCGATTACTCTAACTGTAGCTTACGCCGTCGGATGGCGCCACGTACCCGCTTACGATAATGTACCGCTTGTGATGTGTGTTGTGTCAGTGTGGTGTTTCGAATTTCGATGCCTCTCTGACCTTCAGGGTCTCCTGATACTTTTGGGAGCCCTTGCAGATATTTCGTGATTTACAGGTGTTTGTAGGTGTGTGTGTATTGTCGCCTGGTATTACGGATACCTCCTCGCACTTTCTATTCCCTTAATACTAATTTTCTATCTATCCTTCCGTAATTTATTGCTCCTTCGTTTAATCTTAATGTTTTTTAGTGCTTTTTTTCTTATTCTTGTTCCGCTTTTGTTTCCGTATTTATTGACTTAAAAAATAAATGTATGTTAGAATTTTTCCTTTTCAGGTTTTTTAAGGTTCCCTCTCTCAGCTTTCCGCCCTAAAAAGAGGTACTTTGCTGAGCGGTACCTTTTTTATCCACCTAAAAAGTCAGACTTCCCTAAGACGACTTCTTCCTTCTTTCGTTTTTCAATGTTTTTCCCCCTCTCAGCTCTCCACCCTATAAAGAGGTACTTTGCTGAGCGGTACTTATCGCTCAACGAAGGAAGAAAAAGAAGAAGTGCCATTCCTCCAACCTTCCTCCTCTTTTATACCCATGTTTTATTGTTTATCGTTCCCCTTCTCTTACTAATTACCCATCATTCCCTTTATTGTTAACGTTTTTTTTGTTTTGAATAAATTTATGCTTCCTTTGTTTTTTTGTTACTTTCTCTGTTTCCTTTCCAACGACTTTTCCCCTGCCCTTACTTTTTTAACTGTTGTTACCTTTCTGTTTTCCTTTTTCTCTCGAACCTTAGACTGTTTTTGTTCTTTTCTGTTTTTTCTTCTCTTACTTTTTTTTATACCTTTCGCTTATTTTTTCGTTACCTTTGAAGGTCATACCTGCCCACGTGACTTTTATGATTTATTATTCCCCCTCTCCTACTTTTCTAGTGGGTCGGTTTGTCTGAACTTGTGGTGGGGGGTATCACCATGAGACGGACCTATACGTCTCATTGTCCCCTTTTTTTATTCTTCTCCGATTTGAATTGCCCTTGTGGCATTCAAATCTCGAAAGAATCAAAAACATGAACAAAACAAAAAAAAAACAAAATCTTTCCTACCTTAATAACGTCCCTACGGCTTCTTCTTCCTTTCTGCTATCGTGCTTATCTTTATTATTACCCCCTCCCTTATTTTATGTTTCGCTCGCTTTTTTTTCGGTGGACCGCTGTCCTTCAGGGGTCACTCGCAAAATAATTTCAGAACATACTTTGGGTGTGTTTTTGTGATTTTATTATTTTACAGCGAGGCCAAGCTGTTATTGTCGTAGCTGTCTATTTGTTCGTCCCGGTTATCGTATTAGCCCATGTCCTTCCAAAATTGTTCCTCCTCGCTGTCGCACTCGCTGTTGACTCTCATGGTTTCAGCGTCTTCGTTGTCGTCGTCGTTGTTGTTGTCGTCCTCCCACCTCTCTTCGTCGGCGTTGTTGTTCTCATTGTTTGTTGCGGTGTGGGCGTATGTTGGGGTGTTGAACTCGATGTCGTCGTCCGTCTCCCCTCTCCATCTCCGTATAGCCTCTCGATGGTAAAAGATGTCGCCGTGTCGACACCCCTTGCTAACTATGTCGGGTGGGTTAGGCTCCTCTATCCTTCGGGCCATTCTGGACTCGATGAACAAGTCTGTCAGACAGCGACCCTCATTTGGGCCCTCGTCCTCGAGATATAACTCGACGAGGACGAGGCCCATTGCTGAGGGCATACCCCATATGTGGGCTGTCCAGGTAGTGTCTCGGGCAATCTCGCGGGCGTAAAAGACATCTTCTTCCGTCCAGTCTTCGTCTATTGGCCCCAGGATCCCGTGTGTTGCTGGAATAGCTTGGTATGGGTGGATATAGGCCATGCCGGGGGCGGTGTAGCACTCCTCTAATTTGGCGTATACTGTGCTCCCCCAATCTCCCAGCCACACAACGAGCTCCCCATCTTCTCTCCTCCTGACGACTGATGCCCGGTGGAACTCTTCGGCGTGGCGATATAGCATGGCCGCACCCGGAAATGCTTCTTCTTCCAGGATATGGTGGATTCCGGGTTCGTTGGGGCTCATCCTCCGCCATGACCCGATGATCGCCGCTTCTTGATTTTCTTGCGTGTTCAGATGCAAAAAGATTTCATTTGGGCTCGTTACACCGGAGATCGTAACGCCCTTGTACGTCCCTTGTAAACTCGACACGTCGCGATTCTTATACATTGTTACTCTCAGATGGTTGACTGTTGACTGGTGAATTTTCTTGATTCTTCGACGTCCTTTATCCCCTCTTTCTAATTTTCGAGCGATATCCCGGGGTGCCATCCTTTGATATTTTCATCTGTCACCTTGAAGAGTTCGAATTCGTCGAGTTTGTTTGTGCCGCTCATGCCATCTTGTTGTGCCTCGTTCTCGTTATGTATTATTTCCTCGGTGATTTTATTCCTTTTATCCTTGTCCGGTGATTGGCTTATTCCGTTTTCTTTTTGAACTTCTGCTCGTCTCTGCCTTTGTCTTCTCCGTCTCTCCTATCGCCGCCATCCCTCCCTCGGTAGGTTTTTACTGTTTTCTTTCATGCTCCTTTCGAATTTGTAGTTTTTCTGGTTCGCGGGCTTCCTTATATACCCCTTCCAGACTTTCGGCATTGATTGTTCGATCCTCGAGATGGTCGTGTGTATCGCCTTTTTCTTCTCTGTCTTTTTCTCGAGTCGCCGCCAGATAGCGTTTTAACATGCTCGCGTGGAACTTCCCTCGTTCCCTTTTCGTTTTTGGGTCTTCCAATAGAAAAGTAGCTTGTCCAAGACATTTTTTAATTTTATATGGTCCCTCATAAAGGGGCATGAATTTTGCGGTTTTTTGTTTTCCGGGATCCGACTCATTTAACGCCCCTACGAGGACCATTTCCCCTTTTTCAAAGGTAGTTGTGGTGTGGGTTGTGTTGAATCGCTCGGCTCGTTTTAGCCCTTTTTTCTTATTCTTTCTCGTCCTAGCTCGATTTTTTGTTCGTAGGTAAGTTCGTCCTCCTGGTCTTGTTTTAGTGCCAGTACCCATTCACGCCATATTCGGCATGGTTTCTTTCGTAGTTGCAGTTCGGCCGGTGTGACTTCCGTAGTTTCATGCTGCGTCTCGTTGATACAATCCTGGATCACGGGTACCCACCGATACCACCCGGAATGCTTCTCCTCTAGGAATGTTCGGAAGAATCGGCCTAATTCTCGGTTAACTCTTTCCACGATATTCCCCTGTGGATGTCGAATCGAGGAAAACACTCCTTGGATATTCTCGTATTTTAGTCGTTTTAACCAGATTTTTTACGTAAATTGGGTTCCGTGGTCAAATTGAATCCTCTTTGGCCTTCCGTACTTCGGGATGTAATCTGTGAATATCCGGTTGATAGTGGCCGCCGTGTTGGCCATTTTTAGATGGTACAATCTTACGAATTTTGTAAAAGCGTCGATTGCCACCAGGATGTGTTGTACCCCCCCTTCGGACTTCGGCAGTGGTCCATAGAAGTCTATGGAGACTAAGTCGCTTGGGCCGTCAGGGAGAATATTTTGCATCTCTGCATAGTTAGTTTGTACAGCTACTTTGACCCTTTGGCACTTGTCGCAAGTTGCTATTACTTGGCGTACTCGTTTTGCCAATTGCCAACTAAAGTCTTCGTTTATTAGGTGGAAGGTTTTTCGTGCCCCCTGATGACCATATAATTCATGACATTCTACTATAAATGCCCTTAGTAGTTCTTCGGGCAGTACGACTTTCCATCTGCCAGCTCTATCATATTTTTGGAGGCATTCCTCGCTGATCCGGTACTTCTTCTTCCTGTCTTCTTGCATAGTGTCTTCCTTACAGTTTTCCCATATTAGTCGTAGATTTTCCTGGTTCCTCTGTATCTCTCCAATCTTTTTGAATCTCTGCTTGACATCGTTGTCTGGCTTCCTGGCGAGTATGGCAGCTAGGGCGACTTTCCCGGGTGTGTTGCTCGTGTTGTCTTTTGTTCTGCTGAGTGCATCGGCCACTGTGTTTTGTTTTCCTGGCCAATGCTCGATTTCAATGTCGTAGTCTTGTATGAGCAGTGCCCATCTCAGCATTCGGCCCCCCACGAATCGACACGTTTTCAGGAAGGTAAGTGCTTTATGGTCCGTTCTGATCCTTATTTTCGCGCCGAGTAAGTATGTCCGGAATTTCTGTAGCGCCCATACGATGGCCAGCATTTCCTTTTCCGTGGTAGTGTATCCGATTTCGGCTCCTTTCAGTGTTCGGCTGGCGAACGAAATTATACCGACTTCACCGTTACTCCTTTCTTGACGCAAAATGGCTCCAATCGCATACTCACTTGCGTCGGTGGCAAGTGTATATCCCTGAGTCGGTTCAACGTGTCTTAACATGATCGTTTCGATAAATAACTGTTTGATTTTTATAAATGCTTTTTCTTCCTTTTCTCCCCATTTCCATTCTTGTCCCTTTTTTAGCAGGCCCAGAAGAGGTACGGTTTCCTTCGCATGTTTCTCTGTGAATTTGCTATAAAAGTTGATCAGTTCCAAAAATCCCCGAAGCTGCTTAATGTTCTTGGGCCGTGGGTATTCCTGGATTGACTTGATTTTCTCTGGTTGTGGTTTTATTCCAGAGGTTGTCAATACGTGACCCAGGAATGTCACCTCTTGCTGGAAAAATCTGGATTTCTTGATATTTAGTGTCATGTTGTTTAGACTAATCCATTCGAATAATTGTTGCAAATGGGTCAAGTGTTGCTGTTCATCTTTCGATACACACAGCAGGTCATCGACGAAGTCGATGACGGAGTCCCCCAGATTTTGCAGGACGATGTCCAGTCCCCTGATCAAACTTGCTGTGCTCGTTTTTATTCCGAAGGGTGTTACTGTGAACTGATAGCATTTTCCCTCGTGCTGGAAAGCCGTATATTGTCTGGATTCGACTGCCAACGGGATCTGCCAAAAACTGCTAGTCATATCCAGGCTGGACATGACTCGTGCTCCTCCACATCGTTGGAATATATCCTCGGTTGGAGGCGCGGTGTCGTGGTCTTCGACTAAAAATGCGTTTAATTGTCGTGCATCCAGACACAACCGAATTGACCCATCCTTCTTTATGACGGTTACTAATGGGTTGATAAAACGGCTTTTCGCTCGTTCTATGACGCCGTGTTCGAGCATCCTTTGGATTTCTTTTTGTACTTGTTCCCGGTACTGAATTGTCACTGGGTATGAACGGTGCATGTACGGTTCAGGATTTTTTAGAACCAAGTTATGCGTGTACGCTTGCATCCTGCCAGGTCTCCGGCTAAAGATGTGTTGGTAGTTCCGTATTAAATCCTGGAATGCATATCTCACTTCCTCTTTTATATTCAGGCATTCATGCATTTTGTCCCGTATCTCGGCTTCCGTAATTCCGTCATACCGTACTTCTTCTACCGTGGAGATGTTGATCATTCGTTCCTTGTTGGGGTTACTTCTTTCCTCTCTCCACCTCCCCTGCTCCAACTCGGCGACCACCTCGTCCATGATTCTAATTACCCCGTTGCTTGCGTCGACCTCCACTTGTAGTTCGAATAGCCCGTCGATTCCAAGGATCGCGTTTCTGCTCATTTTTGGTATAATGAGCATCTGTAGGTTTCCTCTTGCTTGATATATTTTTGCTTCTACCATGATTTGTTGTTTGATCCTTCCTGACTTGCCGCCGAATGCTCCTACCGCTTCAGTGCTTGTTACCGGTATTCTTGGACAGTTTTTGAAGTTCTCCTGGTGTCGGAGAAATAAGTCTTCCGATACGCACGACACTTCACTCCCGCTGTCGACCAGAATTTCTACTGTGACCCCTTCTATGTTAATGGGTAGTGTTGGGCATTTCAGGTGGATCCTTTTTGCTCCTTCACCTCGCCCTGTGTTCTCCATCAGAAATTCTCTGGGGCGCTCGTATATGTTTGTCCTGTCTGCTGGCTTATTTTTCTTTGCTTTTGCACCTTCCTCTGTTGAAATCCTTTCCGTAATGATCTCTTCGATGCGGCGTTGCTTATTTGTACTTTCCTCCGGTATCGTTTGTGTTGTTCTTTCTCTATGCTGCTTTCCTGGAATGCTTATCATTCCCAGTCTGTCGGGTTGCTCCTGTTCCCCAACTTTGCTTCTTTTCTGCTTCTTTCGCTCTCTTTTCTTCATGTTTCTTTTTCTTCTCTCCCGTGCTTCTTCCATTGCTTCTTGGGTTACCTCATCATCCGTTGCGCCTCGTGATGTTTCATTCGCTGTGGCGATTGCCATCGATTCGGGCGCAACGTTCAGTAGTTTCCCTGATTCTGTTGTTGTCCGGCGTGTTGCCCAATTTGTGTTGGCGATGCCTGTCGCTCCGGTTATCCATTAGGTGGCGGATTGCCGTTCGCCACTCCTCCGTGTTGTCTTGGGTTCCAAGCCGGTGCGTTAGCGTTCAAAGGAGGTCTGACCTCCCCGGATTTTTGTGGCCAAAACGTTCTGGTTGTTGCGTTATTGAATCCGTTGTTCCCTGGTTGGCGAGCTTGGAATGGTTGAGGTGGTCCTGAATACCTGGGATATTCCGGTCTCCATTGCTGGTTTGACCCCGTTGGGCGGGGTCCCCCGAATGTGCCAAACCTTTGATTTTTCCACTGGTTGTTTGGCTGCCAGTTTGAATTGCTGGTCTCATGCCCCCGTGGAAAGGATCTTCTTACATTCAGAGGTCCCGGTCCGTCCATGCTCTCCAAAAGTTCCAGGAAGGCATCAATGTTTTTTATGCCGCTGACTCGTACTGCCATTCGGATGGATTCGTCAAAGTGATTGGCCAGTTTTCGGATGATTTGCTCCTCTGCTGGCCCTTCACTTAAATCTTTCGCATTCCCAAATATCCGGGTTGCGTATTCGGTCCGGGTCATTTGGTGCCCGTCCCATTCGTACGCCCCGAACTCGAGATTCCGGCGGATTTGGTCCTGGATCTCTTGACTCCAGTACCGCGCCCGGAACTTTTCTTCAAAGTCTTTTATTGTCTGGATCCTATCCTCAACGATCCTCCACCAATCTTTAGCCGTGTCACGTAATGACTGGCTGATCAGGTAGTGGAGGTCCGTGTTACCAGTAATTCGCCAGAATTCCTTAAAATCTTTCAGGAAGCGCATTGGCCTCTCTCTGCCGTCGCCATTGTATGTGGGTGGTTTTTGTTTCGCCGCATATGCCTGGCTTACGTTCAATCCCGTTCCCCATGTCGTGTTGCCTATGGTATTTGAGTTTTGTGCTTGAATGTTTCTCTCGCATTCCGTAATTCTCTTGGAATGATCCGTGACAACTTCTCCGACGTCCCGCGATGAATGAAGGAGCTGGGATATTGTCCGTCTGATGGCTTCCATCCGCGTATCAAAATCTTCAATTTTTTTGTTGTTTTCCTTCTGACTTTGTTCGTGATTCTGCTCCATCATTTTCTGGGCAATCCCGATTTTCCGTTCGGTGCGTTCCTCGATTTTGTTCATATCGTTTGCGATTTTTTTGTTGATTTCCTCGTTCAGCTGGCGTGTCCTTATGATGCACTGACCATCTTGTTGCTTGATTTCCGCCTGGGTGGTGAGGCGTTTCCTACCCTGCTCGTTACGTATACTGTTCATGGCTTTTATGAGAGCCAAAGTGGTTGCGCTGTGCTCCGTTTCATTGTCCTCAATGATTACTTCGGTATTGCCTCTATTTTGACTGATCCCAAAAGTTTCTTCGTTCGTTGTCGGTGCTGGTCCTATCTCTGATAGTCGCCCAATATTCTGCCGATCTCTTCGCCGAGCTTCCTCTATTAACCCATCCGCCGTCGTTGATTCCCAGTGAAGGGAAGTTTCGTTGTTTTGTTGTGCCATTTTATTATTAATACCTCCTACGAGTTTTTCTTTCTTATGATCGAGCCCCACGTTGGGCGCCAAATGTAACGGGTCGGAATTTGTTACAATAATTTTTATTTGTTCGGGACTCGATCAGGGAAGAAATTAATTTAAACTCTTTGTTTTTGGAGGTATTTTGCAACAAAATGACATTTATTCAATATTTGACTCGATATAAAATTAAAGGATTCCGGTGTACATATGTGGTGTGTTGTTTGTGTCGCTAGAGCGTATTTTGTGTGTTTTAATGTATCGCGTCTCGGTCGGTACAATACTCGCGTGGGGGACTCGCTCGGATGGTAAATGCTTGCTTTCCCGTGGGTCGATGATTTTCTTCCCCCTCTCCTGCGTGTATTGGCGCTCGCGGCGTGCGTGGGTTACGGCGTGCTCTCGCCTACGGCGCGCGGAGTCTGCTGGGCGCCTTTCCCTAGGTTGCGCGTGGCGCTGTCTGTCGCGGTCCACTTTCCCTAGCGGTATCGATCGTAGCGCGCTCGATCTCCGTGCGACGCGTTATCCCCTCGCTTCTTACTGTCGCTCATTGCGCGCGGTGCCGAGCGCGCTCTCGTGGTACTTGCCGTCCCGGGGTCCCCCCACTCTATCGATTCCCGACGCGGTGGATCGCGGCGCGCTTTCGATTGCCGTGCTACGGCGCGTTCTCTTGTAATTACTCCCCGTGAGCGTAATCGATTATCGCGCGTCGATAATCGATTACTCTAACTGTGGCTTACGCCGTCGGATGGCGCCACGTACCCGCTTACGATGATGTACCGCTTGTGATGTGTGTTGTGTCGGTGTGGTGTTTCGAATTTCGATGCCTCTCTGACCTTCAGGGTCTCCTGATACTTTTGGGAGCCCTTGCAGATATTTCGTGATTTACAGGTGTTTGTAGGTGTGTGTGTATTATCGCCTGGTATTACGGATACCTCCTCGCACTTTCTATTCCCTTAATACTAATTTTCTATCTATCCTTCCGTAATTTATTGCTCCTTCGTTTGATCTTAATGTTTTTTAGTGCTCTTTTTCTTATTCTTCTTCTGCTTTTGTTTCCGTATTTATTGACTTAAAAAAAATGTATGTTAGAATTTTTCCTTTTCAGGTTTCTTAAGGTTCCCTCTCTCAGCTTTCCGCCCTAAAAAGAGGTACTTTGCTGAGCGGTACCTTTTTTATCCACCTAAAAAGTCAGACTTCCCTAAGACGACGTCTTCCTTCTTTCGTTTTTCAATGTTTTTCCCCCTCTCAGGTTTCCACCCTATAAAGAGGTACTTTGCTGAGCGGTACTTATCGCTCCACGAAGGAAGAAAAAGAAGAAGTGCCATTCCTCCAACCTTCCTCCTGTTTTATACCCATGTTTTATTGTTTATCGTTCCCCTTCTCTTACCAATTACCCATCATTCCCGTTATTGTTAACTTTTTTTATGTTTTAAATAAATGTATGCTTCCTTTGTTTTTTTGATACTTTCTCTGTTTTCTTTCCAACGACTTTTCCCCTTCCCTTACTTTTTTAACTGTTGTTACCTTTCTGTTTTCCTTTTTCTCTCGAACCTTAGACTGTTTTTGTTCTTTTCTGTTTTTTCTTCTCTCACTTTTTTTATACCTTTCGCTTATTCTTTCGTGACCTTTGAAGGTCATACCGCCCACTTGACTTTTATGATTTATTATTCCCCCTCCCCTACTTTTCTAGTGGGTCGGTTTGTCTGAACTTGTGGTGGGGGGTATCACCATGAGACGGACCTATACGTCTCAATGTGAAATCAATGTAATTGGTACCTTCTATATCTCTAATTTTTTTCAGATGTTTACATGATCGGTCAGTACGCAAAATTCGCATTATATTTCGGTTTTGATGGGATTGTGGGTCCAGAACATCCTTAATAGCGATTGCATTTTTTTTTTCAACATTGTTTTTAGGTTATAAGCTAATGATTTGGAGCATATTCAACCAAAAAAAAGTCAACTTGGGAAATAACGGTCACCCTAATGAACATAATGTGTTTTTAATGTTCTCGCATATATTCAATTTTTCGAGCGTTTTTTAAAATTAATTATTATTATGTCTGTAATTCTGAAAATATTGATGGTGCATGTTTGACTCTCAGGCACTTTTTGTAGAGTATTCCATGCTCTACAAAGCCGTAAAGTCCATTTTTTATAGAAAAATTGTGGACTGAGAAAAATTATGTTGATTGTAAAAAATTTTCCCCATATTATTTTAATGGGAAATTGAATATTCCAAAAAGCTAAGTCTGCAATTGAGCAACATTTTTTTACTGGCGTCAAAATTTCTCATTTAATATGTATTATCAGATTTTCAACTTGAACAAACCAAACAAAAAACTGTTGCCGAAAAATTAAACACCATAGTATGTGTAGGGATTCATTCGTAAAGGCCGTAGAGGTGTAACGGCCCTTGACGGATATTTAAATGATATCTAAATGGGGATTTTTAAAGTACGAATAACTAACGGAAATTCGAAAAGTTTTAGACCCTTATCCAAATCGGTGTTTGAACTAACGGAAGGAAAATCAAAAATATTTTTTCCCTGCAGTATGGGTAAATAGCTTCGAATGAAATTTGAAAACATCATAGAGGTATTCAAACGCCTTGTCTGAAAAAAAAAGTCTTCATAAGCTTTCAACAACAAATGATTTCTTTTCAAAATTACTTTTTCACTTAACGCCCGAGAAAAATTATCAAACTAGTTTCATGATTTCGGAAAACTAAAGAAATATTTTTCATTTCCTAGTTTTTTTTTGTGGGATCGAAAATGTGTGAATGTGTTTTTGTGTGAAAAATGTGTGGTAAATGTTTCATTCTATTTTTTGCACGGCAATAAAGTTTCTCAATACGGTGTGGAGAAACATTTTTTGCTTAGAAATAAATAAAACATTTGACATTACTATCTCATAATTTTCCATGTATTTTGAAACGAAAGTACATTCCAAAACGGAAATCTTGATCACCGTATAAATCTTTAATTATCGGTAAAAATGATTTCTCATTGACGATAAATTGTTATTGAAATTGATTTTGTAATTTCAGAAATGAGAAATATCTTCAAAAGAGAAAAAAAAGACGAACCGGTTGAAGGGCAAACAATCGAGAGTGAAAAAGAGGAGGTGCTTAAAAGAAAAGAAGAGAAAATAAAAATAAAAGAGGAGGAAATGAAAAGGAAAGAAGAGGAAATAAAGAAAAAAACCTTACAACTGGAGTTGCTCGCATTAAAACTAGAACTGCAACAACGAGAGCAACAGCAACGGGAGCAGCAACGAGACGATGGACGATTCCGCGAGGAAATCGTCGAATTTATGGAGGATGCGTTCCAACGCATCCCGCAAACGACTGTGATGGCACCGCGTAAGATTCGTTTGTTTTATGAATTACTAAGGAAACTAAAGGTAACTGAGGGTAATCTATGCATTTTGCACCTAATTGCAGGAATTTGGAAGCAGCGATTAAATTATATCGTTCATCTAAAATACAAACTGAAAATATCCTTCAAATAACTATGTCATATATATGTATGTAAATACCTAGTCATTCTTTTTGCATTTAATTAGTGTAATTCACGTTTTTCCGTATGTATGATTCTTATTCATACATACGGAACTATTATACTAGTGAAAAACGCCATTTTCGCCAAACCTTTGCTTGACTCAAACTAAATGTTTCCCTATTGGGTGTGACGTTTATGAAAAAAAAGACGTAACGATTTGGAAATAGACCAGGTGTCTATTAATAGGTTACTTTAAGAGTACATTATAAAAATGATTTGATTTTCTTCATCATTTGCTCTTGCAGAACGTTGGAGAACCTCCGCAGGCAGAAGCTGAGCTGCTTGGTACAAGCGACGTGGGCAGCGGAAATTTGCACCGTACCGGTATGGCCGATATGCATGACAATGAAAGCAGTCATAATGGTGCGGTTAAGCATTAATTATAAAAGGTTAATAAAATATTATAGAACCTACCACTTGTCTCTTATTATTCACTCCAATACTCTCTCATTCTTTATTATTATTTTTTAATGTATTATATTATAATTAGCCATATACTTTTTTGGTATATTTGCCTTCCAGTGTCACTCTGGTACAATAAATCAATTCAATCACAATCAGTCAATCAATTCTCTCGGAATCTCTCCAATTCTTGCCAATTGCCTGTGATTTTCTCAAATCCACTCTTGTGTTTGACTATATCCGAATCGTTCTCAATCCTTGCTATTTTTTCTCATTCTTCAATTTTCTTTTACTTGATATGACAGTATTGAGTGTCAAGTAGTACTTGATAAATTTATACTTTTGTATCGAGTAGCGAAAATTTTATTGTGGCTCGATACTTTTGTATCAAGTAGCGATGATTTTCTCGATACTCCATACTTTTGTATCGAGTAGCGAGAATTTTCTCGATATTCGATATTTTGTACAGAGTAGCGATGATTTTCTCGATACTCGATACTTTTGTATCGAGTAGCAATAATTTTTTCGATACTCGATACTTTTGTATCGAGTAGCTATGATTTTCTCGATACTCGATACTTTTGTACCGAGTAGCGATGGTTTTCTCGATACTCGATACTTTAGTATCGAGCAGCGATGATTTTCTCGATACTCGATACTTTTGTATCGAGTAGCGATAATTTTCTCGATACTCGATACTTTTGTATCGAGTAGCTATGATTTTCTCGATACTCGATTCTTTTGTATCGAGTAGCGATGGTTCTCTCGATACTCGATACTTTTGTATCGAGCAGCGATGATTTTCTCGATACTCGATACAAAAGTATCGAAAACCGAGAAAATCATCACTACTCGGTACAAAAGTATCGTGTATCGAGCAAATTCTCGCTACTCGTTACGGAAGTATCGAGCATCAATAAAATTTTCGCTGCTTGATAGAAAAGTATCGAGCTATTGTGAGAAATCGCTACTTTTGTAATAAAGTATCGGTCAATATTTCGATACTCGATACCTTTGTATCGAGCAAGAAATAGCGCTCGCTACACATTTTGCACAACTCTGCTATGCAGCGCTGCATAGCGCTGCGTTGTCTATAGAATCCACTCATTGTATAGCCTCTACATAGAATCATTAATTAGTATATTATATGAAATTATGACAAGAGTACGGAAAAACTTTTTCTAACGACGGTTGCAATCACATGAGTTCAGAAAAAGTTTGTCCGTCGAATATTGTACAACATTTTATTAAATATCAAATATAATCTTTTCATTTTTTTCTGAATGTTCGGTCGAGCGTTTGTAAGAATATTGGCTTTTTGCACTCCACGGCAATATGAAATATGCTACTGCATTAATAGCTTTTGATTCGTGTCAGAGAGAGGATTGAAAAATATGAAATCAGTTCGTGTAATATACTTACCACCAACGATGATTATGACACCATTGTAATATTCTTCATTCTCCCACTTCACTTTGTACTTTTTCGATTAACGTATATTCTTTGGGCCGAAATGTTTGATGTCCGATGAAGGTACGATCTTCTTAACACCATCCTGATATTTGACTAGCATGAACATATGCCGGTTTTACACACACGTGGCAACTTTTAGGTTATAAACTCTATTGAATGGTATATAAAAATGACGATATAATTTGTGGAATATTTTTCGAACTAATTTTTGACGAAAAACGATCTGAGTACACGCACACACACACTGTTTATCAATGTTCGTATTACTAATTTTTTTTTGCTAAACGCGAGGGAAATAAAAGTAGGAAAATACGGCCACTGCACGCAACGCGACGCTTATTTTTGCCAACACAGGAACCGTGTACTCTATATCTTTATATAACAGGTGGTTGGCGACATAGACGTCATCTACATATAGATGGTCCCGAGCGGCTCTATCTTATCTCGCGCAGACCTAGTCAAGTCAAAAGTGGCCAAAGTCGAAAAATTTCCGACGGCTTAGTGAAATATGTATTCCTATGTTAATCGACCCGGGGAATCCGAATTTCTAGAAATTTTAACTATTAACAGTGAAGAAAAGGGTTAAAAACCGAAAAAATGCATTATTTCGAGAACGAAAAGGAAATCGCAAAAAAGTTCCGAACAAAAGTTGTAGAATGGAAGATTTTACCTCGTAAGTGTATATGATGTTTTTTTCTGTATCTCCAATAGCTTAGCCGTAAAATTGAAAAACAAATTCACACCAATCCAATTAACGCGCGAGGCACACGGACGTGACGAAATCGTGACGTATGAGCCATAGCTGGTACCTCCTCTCTCTCTCTCGCTCTCGCACGGCCGCTACCGCGCTTCGTTCGGGGTCCTCGACGTTCGATCGGGTATTTTCGGCAGCCCAGTGGTATGTCAGCGGCTTCCCCTCTCGCCTACGCGGCGCGCCATCCGGCAGCTATGCTCGAGAGTCCCCGGGACGAATCGGGTGTCTTCGACGGGGTTAGGTAGGGCATGGAAAATGACAAATCCATTACCTGCTAATATTTCGTACACTGAAATAAAAAGAGCGGGAATAGAGCATTTCGTTGAAACGACGTACAGAAAAGTACCTTTTTTAAAGGCCAAGCTCTATTAGTGGAAACGCCTTTATGGAAAAGATGGTTATGAGAAATTTTGTTTAATAGTGATTTTAAAATAATTTGTTTTCTTTGTGTATAAAGTTCTTAATACAGTAAAGGCATAAGATTGAATGATAGATTTTCTAATATTAATAATATAATTTGTGGTAAAATAATAACATATGATAAAATTATTATTGATGAAGTAGCTGATTCTCTAATTAAAGTTAAAAGTAAATATCCTGCAAATATATTTGCTGTTCATCGAATTTATCAAAGTAAAGGACAAATAATATTTCTAGTTGTTTCAATTAAAACTATGAACGGTATTAAAATAAGTCTTTTGGGGGATTACATGCGCGAATGCAAAGTTTTTATTGTTTAATCAAAGGAAAATTGTTAAACCGAATCAAAATGGGAGGGAAATATCAATTGAAACAATTAAATGTCTTGAACTTGTAAAAATATATCGGACATGTGAAAAAATATATAAAATTATTTATTAAAATTAATATAAATAAAATAGTGAAATAAATTATATTAAAACAAGTAAATTTATTGAATAAAATAATTTGCAACTCTTTGAATAAAGTTATTCAAATAAAATTTAAAAAATTAATTAATCGAGAATCAACTATTCGAAATAATATTGGAATAATAACAAAATTTGAAAAGAAAAAATCAATTTAAATCAACTATTGAATTGGTAATGGAATCAAAAATAGAAAATAAATTTCTTATCATTTTAAGATACTTTTTTTCTAATTTTCATTATTATAGGAATTAATGTTTTTTTCAATCTCAATAAAATTATATTAATCAATCGTATAGTGATAATTATGGAATATAAAAATATTAATTTTAATAATTTAAAAATGACATTTCAATGTTATATTTAACTCATTTCTTTTATTAGAGGTAATTTTAATTACTATATATTGATTTAAGAGATAAACACTTTAAATTCAGTCATCCAATGGAAGTGGATGAGAAATAACTCATTGTATAAAACTTTCATGATTAGTTCTTTCAATTGCCATAGGGGAATGAGGGGAAGGAAAAGAGCTGGACAGTAACATTCTGGAACGTAGCGGGACTGACAAACAAGGACAGGGAGTTCTGGAAGGAGATAGAAAAGTGGGACGTGATAGCGTGGGTGGAGACGTGGATAGAGGAGAAGGGATGGGAAAGGGTAAGACAGAGGCTACCGAAGGGGTACGTATGATATAAGCAGTGGGCGAAGAAAAGGAACAGGAAGGGGAGAGCAATAGGGGGGATGATAATGGGGGTAAGAGAGGAAATGAAACCGGTAAGAAGGAGGGAGGGAAGGGAGGAAGAGGGAGTAATGAGCGTGAAGGTGGAATCGGGGGTGGAGGAATGGACCATAACGGCGGTGTACGTCAATGGAGATATGGAGGAAAAGATAAGGCAACTGAAAGGATATATGGAGGAGAGAGGGGGGGAAGGGAGGAGTTTGGCGGGGGGGGGGACTTTAACGCGAGGACGGGGAGAAAGGCGGGAGAGTGGAGAGGGGAGCAGGAGGAGGAACAGGAGGGAAGAAGATCAAGAGACAAGAGGATAAACGCGGAAGGAAGGAAATTGGTGAACTTGGTGGAGGAGATGGGATGGGAGATTTTTAACGGGAACATAGAGAGCGACGAAGAGGGGGAGTTCACGTATACAGGGGGGAGGGGGGCGACGGTAATCGACTACGTCATGGGGGATAGAAGAGCAAAGGAAGGAGTGGAGAGTATGAGGGTAGGAGACAGGGTAGAGTCGGACCATCACCCGCTGATAGTAAAGATAAGGAGGGGAGGAAAGGAGAGAAGGAAGGAGAAGGAGAAGGAGAAGGGGAGAACAGCGGGAAAAGGGGGATGGACGGAGAGGAGAAAGGAGGAATTTGCAAGGGCAATGGAAGCATTGGAGGTAGAGGAAGAGGAGGGGCAAGCAAGGGTAAGGGAGATGCTGGGAAAGGTGAGGGGCGTGATGAAGGAGAATGAGGAAAAAGGGTATGATGAGGGGGGAAGAGTGAGGAAAGGGTGGTGGGATGAGGAATGTAGGGAAAGGAAAGGGGTGAGAAGGGAGTTAAGGAGGTGGAGGAGGGGGGACGGAGAGGGAAAAGAAGAGAGCTACAGAGAAAGGAAGAGAGAATATAAGGAATTATGCGAGAAAAAGAAGGAGGAGGAGAGGGAGAGATGGATAAGGGAGGTAGCAGAGGCTGAAACAGAAAACAAGGTATGGGAGATAGTGAATAAGGGCAGGAAGGTAAGAAAGAGTGTAAACGAGGAAATCGGAGCAGAGGAATGGAGGAACTACTTTATGAGGCTGCTGGGGGGGGGGGGGGGGGGGGGGGAGAGAAGAGGGAGGAGAGAGGAAGGGGAGGGAAGAAGGGCAGATGAAGAGGAGGAAATAACGGAAGAAGAGGTTAGGAAAGCGGTGGAAAGGAGCAAGGAAGGGAAAGCAATGGGAGGGGATGATATACCAAACAAAGCATGGAAGTGGGGGGGAAGGAAGGCGCCAGAGTTGGCGGGGCAGGTGTGCAGGAGGATATGGAGAGGAGAGGGATGGCCGGAGGAATGGAAGGAGGGGTTGATAGTGCCGATTGTCAAGAAAGGAGAGGGGAAGAGCGTGGAGGAGTATAGGGGGGTGACTATGATGCCCTCCCTATACAAACTGTACGCGGGGATTTTAACGAAGAGGCTGGAGGAGGAGGTAGAAACGGGGAGGAAAGTGCCGCACAACCAGACGGGCTTTAGGAAGGGGATGGGGACGGTGGACAATATATATGTGCTGAATTATGTGATCGGGCGACAGATAGAGAGGAGAAAGGGGAAGTTAGTTGCAATGTTTGTGGATCTGCAGGCGGCTTTTGACTCGGTGGACAGGAAGGTACTGTGGGAGGCGGTGAGGAAAAGAGGGATAAGGAAGGGTTTGAGAGACAGGATAGAGGAAATGTATGGGAAAACGAAGAGCATGGTAAGGATAGGGGGGAAGTGGGGGAGAGCTTCTGGACGGAGAGGGGAGTGAGACAAGGGTGCCCGTTAAGCCCGTTGCTTTTCAACATCCTGACGGCGGACCTGGAAGAGGAATTAGGTAAGGGGGAGTGGGGGGGGGGGGGGGGGGCGTGAAAGTGGGGAGGGAAAAAATATACTCCTTGGCGTACGCGGACGACATAGTGGTGTTGGCAGAAAGGGAGGAGGAGATGGAGAACTTGATTAAGAGGATGGAAAGATATTTTGAGGGGAAAAAGTTGGAGGTGAATGTGGGGAAGACAAAGATAATGAGGTTTAGGAAAGGAGGAGGGCGCTTTAAGAAGAAGGAATGGAAATGGAAGGGGGAAGGGATGGAAGAGGTGAGGGAGTTCAAATACCTGGGGTTTGTCTTCCAAAGGAACGGGGGACAGGAAGCGCAAGTGAGGGATAGGGTGAGGAAAGCGGGGGGGGTGGTGGTGAAGCAGGCTTGGGGCATCGGGAAAAGGCTGTTTGGGAATGACGTGCTAAGAAGGTGGTGGCTGTTCGACACGCTAGTGTGGACGGTGATGGGGTACGGGGCGGAGGTGTGGGGCTGGGAGGAGAGGGAGAAAATGGAGGGGATGCAGGAGAGGTATTTGAGATGGACATTGGGACTGGACTGGAGGACGCCGGGGTACATGGTGAGAGAAGAGATGAAGAGGGTAAAGATAAGGACAAGGGCAGGTAGGAGGGCATGGCATTTTGAGGAAAAGCTGAGAAGGGGGAGGGGAGCGAACTGGCGAGGAGGTGCTGGGAAGAGATAGGGGAGAGAGAGCGAAGAGGGGCAAGAGAGAGGGGAAAATGGGAAAGGGGAAGGACAGATTTCAGGAGAGGGGGGGAGCAGAGGGAGGGATACGTGCAGGACGAGGGAGAAGGAGGATACGAAAGGAAGGAAAGGGAGGATAGAAGGGAACAGCAAAGGGAGAGGGGAGAGAAAATAGCGGAATCTAGGTATAACAGATGGTATAGGGAGGTGAGAGTGGAGGGGTTACCAGGATACCTAAAGGCGGGGTGGGGAGAGAGAAGGTACGGAAGAGTAGCCAGGTTTAGGATGGGAAATGAGATAAGGGAAGGGAGGTACTGGGAGACGGAAGAGGAACGGGCGTGTAGGTGCTGTGGGGAAGAGATGGAATCGTGGGAGCACGTTCTGGATAGGTGTGGAGGAGGAGAGGAGGTAGAAAGAGGAATAGGGGAAAGGATAAAGGAAATACTGGACGAAAAGGGGACGGGAGAGGACTGGATGAGGGCCCTGGAGGAAAAAAGGAAAAGAAGAGAAGAGGAGAGGAGGGCGGGGGAGGAGGATATGGATAGGGAATGGAATGAAAGAGGAATGCAATAAAAGGAGGAAACGGAAGTCGGGGAGAGGAGGAGGGGGAGAGAGATGGCAAGGTGGGGGGAGGCGTTGGAGCGTGGCGAGGGAGAGAGGGGAGAGGCGAGCGTGGCGAGGGGCGAGCGAGGGGGAGGCGGCGGTGGTTTAAGGATTTAAGGTTTAAGGATAAAGAGAAGGCGTAGCAAGTAAGAGCCCGGCGGTGTGTTTTTGTTAGTTTAAGTTACGTTAAGTATAGTATAAGAGTTGTAAATCCTGTAAAAATGGCACTTTAAAGGGACGAGAAATGGAAGGTCTTTGTAACCCTACGGGGAACCAATAAAACAACATACAATTGCCATAGGTATACATCTATGAGTTATACCACACATTTCAGAACATTGTCCATAATATAATCTAGATAGTTTTATATTAATTAAAGTTTGATTACTTCGGCCAGGGATAGGATCAATTTTCACACCTAATGATGGAACAATTCAGGAATGAATTATATCTGAAGAATTAATTGATATACGAATTTGATTTTTATATGGAATAATTATATTATTATCAACATCTAATAAACGGAAATTATTCATTTTCATATCATTATTTTTAATTATAAATAAATTAAATTAAATTTTATTAAAATCTGAATATTCATAAGATCAGTAACATTGATGTCCAAAAGATTTAATTGTTAGAGTTGGTATATAAATTTCATCTGGTAAATATAAATTGTTTAATGAATGAATTGCTAGATAAACTACAATTTATATCGGAATTAATGTTCAAACAATTTCAATATTTTGATTTTGTTGAATAATATGGGGTTGAATAATTGGGGGGGGGGGGGGGGTAAAATATTCTTAATCATTCAATTGTATACATTGAAAAAAGATTTAATCGTTGAGGTGATATTCGTTCTCATATTAGAAAAATGAAATCTATAATTTTTAATATTGAAATTAAAGATCCTATAAACGAATAAATATTTTAAGTTATATATGAATCAGGATAATCAGAATATCGTCAAGGTACTCCATTTAGACCCAAAAGGCGACTAGTTCCGTGACTGGGAGGCGAACTTGGGACCGACCGTATCGGTATAGATTTTCGGCAGTTTCCCTATGCCCATGACTGGCGAGATATGCATGGTGAATACGATACGGACGAGGAAATCGGCTCCGGCCGCAAGGGGGAGGGGGGGGGGGTGATGGAGAGAAAGAACAAGTGTAGAGCGGTGGACATATAAGTAATGGAGCCTTGTAAAAAGCCGAAAAGACTGTGCAAGTAAAAAATTGACAAAAAATATATTAATCATGAAAATACAATAATTTGTTGAAAAAATATATTAATTATGAAAATACAATAATTTGTTAAAAATAACATTTAACAAATAACAATATAACTTTTTTTTTTCAAACCGATGTGTTGGTCTAGTGGTTAGCGTGCTTGCCTCTGAAATCAACACATCGGGAGGTCGCGGATTCGAATCACCGTCTCGTAGTTTCGGAAAGAAATTTAAAAACAAAACACAGGCGTGACGTAGCTCCAGTTCTACACAGATGTCGCGCACACGGACCGGTACGTGCGTGTGTCGGGAGTGCATGGCTGTAGCCTGTGAGCTATTTCTCGACGAAACGCGACTAGCTCCGAGGCTGGGAAGCGAACTCGTGACCGGCTGTATTGGTATAGGTTTTCCGCAGTTTCCCTATACCCATGACAGAAAATTTCATGGTGAGTGCGATACACAGGGGGAAGTCGGCTGCGGCCGCAAGGTAGGGATCGATTAGGGATGTGGATTGGAGAAAATGGTGGGAAATGTAAAAAGGGGAAATCCTTGTACATGGAAGCTGCAATTAGCGAAGCGTTCGCCGTAGCAGATACAATAAAAAAAAATATAACATTTATTTATATTTACGATTGTGGTAATATAATTAATTGCTCCTATAATTGAGGATAATCCTGCGAGATTAAGAGAGAAAATTGCTATATCAAATGATATTCCTTCATGATATAAATTGAACGAAAGAGGTTTCTTATAATTAATAAATTAATAGAAAGAGGTTAAAGTCAAAATCGCAAATAATTTATGCGTGGAAATTATATATCTGGGGCTGCTAATATGAGACAATTATTCAGTTGCCAAATCCTCAAATTATAGTAGGTATAACTATAACAAAATTATAATGAATGCATGACGTGTAATGATGGGATTATATAATTGATAATTATTAATTAAGTAACCAGGATTACCGAATTCAATACGAATTGATAAACCTCATGAACATCCTGTTATACCAGATAATATTCCCGAAATAAAATAAAGAATTCCAATATCATTATGAATAGAAAAAAAATAATTTTAGAATGAATTTTTAGTTTAAAAAAAATTATTGCAAATTTGAAGATGTATTAGTTCTATCATTTTGAGTAATATGTCCGATTTAAGTAATAAATGATCTATTCATTTAGAAGATTAATTCTTTACTAGAACATTGTTAAGATTTACAAGTAAATTTTTATTTTGAAAATCAATAGTTTTTTCAACTTCAAATGTTAAATAATTCAATTATTTAACATTCATAAATTTAATGGAGTGATAAATAAATTATGAATAAATTATTTATATTATTAATATCAAAACTTCATAAAGTAGATTAATTTTTAAGATCATTTTTTCATACGCCTAAAGAAAGAATAATACGTGTGTAAAATTAAAATAAGATTGATATAATTATTAAAATTAATGAGATAAAAAATGTAATTTATTGTTAATTAAAATATTAATTGAAGATCCGGAAAATAGAAAACGGTTGGGGCCACGGCTTAATTTGTATTCCTTATCATAAATGAAAAAATATTATTTTCGTATATCAGTGTTTTATTGATATATATAATTAACAAATTCATATACAGCGGTATTTCTAGAATTCCTATCGCTAATTTTCTGGTTCAGTCCGTGCCGAAGAGCCGGCGAGCTATCAGGTGAAAAACATAGTCCCGATGGATTTCGTGCGAAAGGAAATATAGCCGGTAGCGGAGTCTTCACAATCCGGCAGCTTACAATAGCTATATATAGTATGCTGCCGAAGATACCCGTTCGACTTTCGGAGACCGTCGGCCCAAGCACGTGCACCGCGCCGGCGAGAGAGTAAGGGGCGGTTAGGTACCAGTGGTCTTCGATCTCCTCGATTTCGTCACGCGCGCGTTTATAGTATTGGTGTAAATTTGTTTTTTTTTTAATTTATTTACGACTAAACTATTGGAGATAGAGAAAAGAATCATATACACCTTTAAGCTAAAATCTTCCATTCTACAACTTTTGTTCGAAACTTTTATTACGAGTGCAACAATATGTGCAAACTCGTTGAACTACGCACAAGTTGGGCTCGTGTAGAAAAGTATTCGCATCGCCTGGTACCTGTGTGCATTGCTGAGTCTCAAAATCGTAGAATATAAAAAGTATTTTCCCCGTGCTTTGACCACCGCGAATAGGCTTCATAAAGCACATGTCATAATAGGGTCGATCCGCTCTGCATGCTTTACAAAAGGCCACGCCGTAGAAGAGTTTTCGTCTTTTATCGAGAGGTCTGACAATTTTCAGGCATTCGCGGCACCGTTTGAACGAGGCACACACGCTGTTTGATTTGCGCTTTCTGTACTATTTAACAATCAAATGATTTTCGAAACATTGCACCCCGTAAAACTCGCGCGCGCACGCTTCGCATCGAATAGCTGCATTTACTTCGGGATCACACGGTGGTGACGTCATGCTACGAGGACACTTTTTTTAAAAACATCTATGGCCAAATCTACGGTATTGCGAATTATACGAGGAGCAAAAATCGCGGCTTCCCACGGCGCCTCGTTAATTTAATATCGGCTGATAATGATGCGAACGCTCGTAATATAAAATGTGCAGCGTGTGTTCGATTTTGCCTAAAGTATTTGAGACTTGCTGCGAACCGTCGAACAAAGGTGCATCCCCCCTCCCGAACGTCAAAAATTCATAAACTACTATGGCAATACCGTGCTGCACGAGATAATTCTGGTAGAGAGCAATCTCACGGACACCACAGCCGTTTGACGGTACTATAACTCCCGCTGCATTCGTTAATTCAAGAGCAGCATTTTTCTGCAATGAGCCATTAGTCTGGCTCATGCGTTGCCAGTTTGCGTGTAAACTACCTGAGCGTATTTCACCCCGTTCGGCATACGCGCGCGCCGCCGCCAGTGACCGCGGTAAACACGGAGTATCGGTATTGCGTATCGTGAGAATGGATTTTTTTGCTACCCCCTCATGTGTTAAGCGTTTTCTGCCAGTGCCCTCAACGCCCCTGACAATACTGGCTTTGATTATGCACACATATACCTATGTAATCGCCAGCCTCGCAAGACGCTGTGATATACGTCAAAAGATCACGAAACGCTCCTTCCAGTCATGGTAATAAATGGCCACCAGGTGGGGGTTGAGGAATGCGTACGGTCATTTCTCGGCCTCGTAGTTTAAAACGCTTGAAGTACCGACGAGCCTCCTCGATGATCTCAATACGCACGCCTGGCGGCTGTACATCGTCGAAGGACTCATCGCGCTGCCGTCTACGGCCGAGAAATGACCGTAGCATCATCATCGTGCGGTAGATCGTTTTCACCATGCTGCTGTGGCGAGTCGCCTCCAAAAGGCCACATCCATAGTTGGCTGTCCCTATGCTCGTATTCCTCAGCAGGGTGTTGCGCGTCGTTGACTATCTCGCGAGCCCATTGCTCCAGCATGATGTTGCCTCTCTCACTTACAGCATGATCGGCGTCGTCGTCGTCGTCGTCGTTACCACCCTCGGGGTTATTCCCGTTAAAACGAGGATTCAAATCTGCATGCGTTTTATTATTAATGTCTGATAAAAACGTATTGTTAATGTATGATAATGGATTAATATTAATACTTACACTCGATACTACCGGTAAATATTTCGGACGGGTGCCCCGTACTGGATGTAGACGGTCGGACAAGGGTATCAGCGTCGGAAATATCCGCAAATATATCTACCGGACTTAGAACCGGCTGCTGTAATACCCCTTTTTTTTCAGCATCTGATATGGGGGATAGCTGAAGGTAATCAGGAAGCCTATGAACAGTCTCCTCATTGTTGGTCGCGGGACGTAGATCAGGACCCATAAGCATTTCAAAGTCGGTACAATTATTGCGCGATGGTCCTTCAATCACGGAATCTAGATGTTCGTCATGCACGCTTTCATCATCTCGTGCTGTTTCTTCCTCCACGGCTTGCGCCCCCTCGGCGAGTGCAGCTTCTTCATCGGAGCTCGCATCATGGAGCCGGCGATAATCTAGAGTACCACGATACCATTACCACGCATTACCACGATAGCACACTTAAAAAAGATGTTCGCCCACTACGGAGCACAACTTACCATTTATTTCATTGATGAGATTGCGTGTGCACGGAGTAGCCTCGAGATTTCTACGCTGTAATTCTTTAAACACACATAGGAGAACCCTGTAGCCTCTAAACAGGCCAGTAGTAAAGGTAGCTTATGGGGAGACGACTGTGACGTCATCCTGGGTGAGGTGTATACGTGATGTCTGGCGGGCCAGACCGTCTCGGTGGGGCCGTATGGAGAATTGGTGGTGGGGGCTCAGTTTTGGGGGATCGGTGGTGGGGGTAGCGGCGGCTAGAGGCGTTATGTGCGGGGGTGTGCGGGGGGCAGCGGAGGGGTAGGTATGTGAGGTTACTACTATACCGACGGTGATCGCAGCGATGATTGTCAGGTGATTCGCTTTCGCAGATATGGTGGGTAAAATAGGTTTCGGTGCGCTGCGCATGGTAGGGATGGTCTCATACCGTGGATGGGTTAGGGAGATGGTTGAACAAAAAAAAATTATTTTCGACAAGACATCAATGTTTTTATTCAACAGCATACGGCCTGGTACATGCGTTGGTGAGTTGCGTAGAAAATGATTACGTGGAATACATTTCAAAAAGGTTTATTATCGTGAGGGAAGTACATTTCTCTTGCCAGGTTTATAGAGGTGAAGCGCTAAGCAGCTTGCACGAATTAAAACTGGGGAGACACATGATAACCGCCCGTTGTATGAGGCAACTGCTATGATGGTGGGGATGATAAGACTGCAGTGGTGGGAGGTCAGTGTACCCGCAGCCAACAGGTTTTTTCCCCGTTGCGTAGATGAGCCTAGGACGGGATTGAGAGAGGGAAAGGGTTACATGAAAAATGACTCATTGTTTGTACAGGTGTGTAAGATGGAGCTCGTTGTGGTGTAGAGTAGGGAAGACGATGGTTCAACAACCCAGGGCCTAGGACGTGTGAAGAGTGGTGGCCATTGCCTGTATTACGTGAAATATGTTTACGATTTCAATAGTTTAACACGACGCTTTTAAAACTGGAGTATTGCAGAGCGGACGAAAGAGACGAGCGACCGATTCAATACGAGAACGTGTACATTTTCGGGCGCTTACGGCATGGTTAGGAAGTATTTACAACCTACTTCCTCGTCGGCCCTATGGCCATTGGGTGAGCGCCTCTAATAACATCATCAATAATTTACAATTCTTAGAGGGAACATCCTGTTGTCACAAAAGATATTGTAAACTGTAGACAATTATTCGAAAATATATGCAATACCACACCCGAAGTTGCATATATTAAACATATTTTGAGACAATACGGTAATAACCAATACCGCGACACGATTGTTTGGAAAACGAAAAACACCTCTATTTTCGAGGGTTCGTTTCACCCCTTAAAACCGTTTTTCCGCCGATAAAGAAAAATACGTATCGCAAACCACATCAGACCAGAAAATTGGAGTATATCAAATCGACCAAACACACCGCACCAGTCACACCAGCTTACGGATTCGTGACAACGAGAGAATCGGGACGCATCTCACTACCAATCTTAAAACACCTACATCAACAAACGATAGTTGGTTTGGTTTTCCCCGTCAAAATCAACAAGATGGACGAGCGGGGTGTTTTGTCCGCACCGGTATACATACCCGTGTGACTTAACTTTGAACCTCACAGATACCATCCGACGTGTGTTGGTTGTTAAATTACGTTGTCGCGGGAATCAATCCTGAAGAAAGTGGTGGTGAATATAAAGTCAAGGGATAACCCATGTTTCGCGTGGTCAGTGGTCGCTGTCTTTTACCCGGTGAAAAAGAATGTGGGCAGAGTAACTTCGTATCCACACTACTCAATCGTACTGCAGCTTCAAGGCATTGTTTTTTCTATTACTCTCGATCGAATAAAGCCATTTCAATAGCAAAACAACGTTTCTATTAATGTATTTACAACGAAAAAGAAAAGCATCATTCCGATTCGAATATGCGACCAATAGCTGGTCCAACACATCAATTTATTGCACGTGGAAGATTCGTCGGACTGCAGTGTGGGACAGTTTGTATAGATAAAAAATGTATCACGACTCGTGAGCGCGCAGCCGAGCAAAACAGCCGGCAAAAAACACATCAGCGATCGGTGAGTAAAAAGGAGCCTACTCGGGAATATACATATGAATAATTATGTACTTCGATAATATAATTTCTTCCATCATTATGTTGTAGGTGTTTGCACTACTTTTACACGGAGGCTGCATTGGGATCGCACGAGATGGATTGTGGAAAATCAAACGATTGTGCCATTCAACTACCTGATGGAACGGACAAATGACTAACAGTCGAACCCTTTCAACGAAAAGAGCGACTTCCATTTGTGATTTATGCTAATCTTGAGTGCGTTTGGGCAAAGGTTGTCATAAAAAATATACAGCAACAGCACGAAGTGTTTAACATCGCGTACTATTTACATTGTTCGTATGACCATTCGTTATCGGGATACTACTCCCATTGCGATGCCGATTGCATCCCATGATTTGTTGAGAACCTTAAAGATGTAGCTTTGCGCATCAACGATATTTTACGGGATAATGTTCCCATGGTACTTCTAACTCCGGTTGAGTGGGCAAAATTTCGAAGCGCTACTCACTGGCATATATGTGAGAAACCATTTGCCGAAGACGACATACGTGTTCGTGATCATTGCCATCTGACCAGACGTCATAGAGGTCCCACACACTTTAATTACAATTCGAAGTAAAAGCAGTTTTTTCATACCCGTAGTTTTTCATAATTTGTCCGGCTATGGTGCGCAGTTCATCATTAAGGAACTAACCACAGCATTTGAAGGGAAAACCACCGTGATGCCCATAAACAAGGAGGAATACATTTCTTTCACAAAAACAGTTCGAACGGTAGATAAATCACATAAGATTCAATTACACTCCATCGATGCATACACATTTCTCAATGCAAGTCTGGATAACTGGCCTCATTTTTGACAGTGGACACATTCAAAATGTCACGGTCGCAATTTCATGTCATGCCTGTCGACAATTTCATCCTATTAACTTGAAAGGGTGTCTTCCTCAATGAGTATAGCGATAGTTGAAACAGACTGGGAAACTATCACATACCGCTACGAGATACATTTTACAGTACTTTGACTGGTGACATTGTCAGTGAGAACGAATACGCGAGAATGTATGGGAGCGGTTTTCTATTCAAACCTTAAGGGAATATAGTGACTTGTACATGAAGACGGATATTTTTGTTACTGGCCGATGTTTTGGAGAACTTTCGCAAAAGCTGTATCAAGAGTTACAGGCTCGACCCCGCTTATTACTGTACTCTCCCCGGTTTCACGTGGGATGCAATGTCGAAACATATATCCGCTAACTTCGAATTGTTCACCGACGTTGACATGGTATTATTTGTTAAACGGGGTATACGCGGCGGTCCGAGTCAGTGCTCAAATAGGTATGCGTGAGTCAATAACAAATACATGGCATTGTTCGATCCATCATGGTCCTCATCGTACTTGATGTATTTCGATGTAAATAATTCGTATGGATAGGAAATCCGTCAACCATCGACCTATGGTGATTGTCGATGGGTCAATGACTTGTCGACATTCAATTTATCATTGATCGCGCTAGATTCACTGGCCGGTTACATGCTTGAGGTTGACTTAGAGTATCCGGAATGTCTACGCGATGCACATACGGACTTCCCATTTTGTTCAACACATGGTAAAACACCTGGTCGGCAACACAAAAAACTGCTTGCAACCGTGCACAACAAGGGACGGTATGTTATTCATTATCGCAATCTACAGCAGTGTGTACGCCACGCTCTCAAAATCATTAAAAATCATAGAATACTCAAATTCTCCCAAGAAAGCATGGCTTTGAAAAAAGCTCTATAAATTGATGAATAATGCGTTGTTTGGGAAAACTATGGAAAATGTCCGCAACCATGTAGGCGTTAAGCTTTTAACATGGTGGGTGGGCAGGTACGGTGCAGAGGCAATCATTTCCAAATCAAATTTTCATAGCCGGAGTATTTTTTCAGAAAACCATATTGCTGTCGAATTACGCAAGCTCGAGGTGCAATTCAATAATCCAATGTATGTGGGTATGTCCATTCTCGACATATCGAAGGCATGATAATATGACTTTGATTATGAGTACATGATGTCTCTGTATAAAGACAAATGTACAGCCTTATACACCGATACGGATAGTTTCATGTACAACAGTGAGTGTGAGGATGTGTATGACTACACGAAGTGTAATATCCATCGTTTCGATTTGAGCGAGTATCCGGGGAGCAATGGGTATGATATACCGCTTGCCAACGAAAAAGTTCCCGGACTTATGAAAGACGAAAATAATGGTCGGATAATGACGGAATTCGTAGGGCTCAGAGCAAAAATGTATGCAGTCCGAGTCAGTGGTAAAGACGTTACGAAGAAAGTGAAGCGCGTTAAAAGTAACATCGAGGCAAGAACGATCACCTTCGAGGACTATACGTAACGCTTATATGATCAGATCGAAATGACTGGCCTGCAATCATGTATACGATCGAAGTTGCATGAATGGCACAACATCAACAAGACAAAAATTGCTCTAAGACCGCACGATGACAAACGGCATATCGTACCCGGAACCGCGAAAACGCTACCATGAGTGTCTTATAGAATACAATCGTGGTATGTATTCTTATAAACGGTAAATAATCTTGTAAAATAATTGTAGAAAGTTCTGTAAATAAGCAGTCCTGTAAATATGGGGGTTTGTAATTAACCGTGTCGGTCTGTTATGTGTAATATATTGGTTTATAGATTTTTCAACTGAGAAACTGAAGAAGAGCTCATTGTAGTTTGGTAAATAACCTAATTTTTCCTACACCTTTCTGACACTCTTCTGTGTGAGAGGTAGAGAGAGAGAGAAAGAAAGAAAGAAAGAGAGCGAGAGAGAGAGAGAGAGAGAGAGAGAGAGAGAGGTTTCAAAGGATGAGAAGCAAAAGAGAAAGCTACCTAAGCTGGAAAACACTTGCTGCGGTGAAGAGAACGGTGGACGCTTTGTGAGAAAAAGACCAACGATTGTCATCTGGTAGGAGCAGAGAAAAAGAGAGCGAGAGAAGAGTCATCAAATATAAAACATTTACATTGTTCGCTACAAATCAGATTTGCTTATCGAGCTATTGTGAGTGTTATCGAAACCCAGACGCATTACCAACATTCGATTACCACGCTGCTGCAATACTTTTCCTATGAGATAAATATCGGGATATTGAACTTTAAGTAGCTCCGGATCGTACAAATCACCTGCAATGGCTTCATCGTTATAGTCCGTCAGGTGAAATGCTACACACTTCGTGTTTTTCTCTCGATATATGGTAAATATTTCAGCTGTCTATTTCTGTGTGTAATCCTTTCAGAAAACACTCCTAAATTTACTGATTCTGAACTCACTTTATCGCAAAACTTTACTTTCATGATGATGGTTTTTTTAATGGACTCTTGTCAAAAGCACGTTGTAGCAGCTACTTCTCATTTTCAACGTTGACGCTCCTCGATTTCACCTGAGTTATGGTATAGTGTACATAATCATTATACCCGCCTACTATGTTCTAAAGAATATCGATCCATGTATAATCAGTACGTAGCCTAAATTGCATTCACACCTTATTTCTCAATTCACGATTGAGATGCTCGCAAATTAATGCTTGTAAATTGGTATACGTTGAATATATGTGAATATTGTACTTTTTCATTAGGACTTTGAAGTGACCATTATAAAACTATTTTCCCTAATCAACCTGCCGTTCTGCGGTATGCACCCCTTCACAAGTGTCGACTTCATTGCGGTTGCTGCATCTTTACCATTCTTACCTCGCAGGGGTACGGTGCGTGCAAGTTTTGAGACAGTATCGATGAAGGTGAGGTGAAATTTATGTTTGGAGTTTATATATGCGTACGACGGCATAACGACAAGATCAGCTTGATTTTGTTCGTCCAAGCCACGGATGGTCACAAGTAAAAGACTAGTATCGTCGAGTTCATCGACGCTTCGTACAACGATTGAGATTTTTATTTTATTTTACGTACTTAGAGTAACGCCACCGACTATGTCCTGTCGATGTTGCCGAATCTGTGCTGCCCCAAGTTATGGTGACCATCTGCGGTAGTTCTAAACCCAATCCCCGGTCTGTCTGGAGGACCTTGCTTACTGAAAGAAGTGTACTCTTATTCAATTTGCATCCAAACACAACGATGCTCATGCTCAGAGCGTGTAGAATTTCAGACGATCAGCAAAAAAATAATTTTTGTTTCACGCAATTCCTCAATTATTGATATAACTTAATTCGAATGTCCAGAACTTCCGACTGTTTGTGATACTCGAGCAATCGTTTGTACTCGTTCGTACCAACAAGTATATCGTTTATTCCACCGATCAATCGCTTTTGCCCGTTCCTATCAGCGAGTATATCATTTGTATTGGCAATTAATCGGTTATACCAGTGCGTACGAACGTGTACATCATTTGTACCACCGAGCAAACGCTTGAACCCGTTCGTACTAGCGAGTAAACCGTTTGTGCCACCGAGCAATGTTTTCTACCCATTCGTGTCGACGAGTATATCGTTTGTTCCACCGAGAAAATATTTGCACCCGTTCGTATCGACAAGTACATCGTTTGTACCACCGAGCAATCTTTTGTACCCGTACGAATCGACGAGTATATCGTTTGTACAGCAGTGTCATCGTTTGCACCTGTAAGTACGGACGAAAATATCGTTTGTACCATCGAGCAATCGTATGTAACCGTTCGTATCGACGATTTGGTCCACCTAGCAATCGTTTGTAGCCATTCGTATCGAGGAGTATATCGTTTATGCCGCTCGTATAGATGAGTACATCGTTTGTACCACCGAGCAATCTTTTTTACCCGTTCGTATCGACGAGTATATCGTTTGTACCACCGTGTAATGGTTTGTGCCCGTGCGTACGGATAAAAAAATATCGTTTGTACCACCGAGCAATCGTTTGTGCCGCTCGTATCGACGAGTATAATGTTTGTGCCACCGAGCAATTTTTTGTACCCGTTCGCATCGACGAGTATATCGTTTGTTCCACCGAGAAATCGTTTGTACCCGTTCGTACCGACGAGTAAATCGTTTGTACCACCGAGCAATCTTTTGTATCCGTTCGCATCGACGAGTATATCGTTTGTACCACCGTGTCATCGTTTGCACCCGTGCGTACGGGCGGGAATATCGTTTGTTCCCCCAAGCAATCGTTTGTAACCGTTCGTATCGACGAGTATATCGTTTGTTCCACCGACCAATCGGTTGCACCCACTCGTATCGATGAGTATATCGTTTGTGCCGCTCGTATAGACGAGTATATCGTTTGTACCGCCTAGCAATCTTTTTACCCGATCGTATCGATGAGTATATCGTTTGTACCGCCGTGTAATCGTTTGTACTCGTGCGTACGGACGAGAATATCGTTTGTACCACCAAGCAATCGTTTGTAACTGTTCGTATTGACGAGTATATCGTTTGTTTCACCGTGTGATCGTTTGCAGCCGTACGTACGGACGAGAATATCGTTCGTACCACCGAACAATCGTTTGTAACCATTCTCATCGACGGGTATATCGTGTGTTCCACCGGGCAATCGTGGATTCGAAAACCTTCAGGAGACTTTCGAAGACGTTCGTGAGACGTCCAAGAGGTGTTTAAGAGACTTTCGAAGATCCTCGCGGGACGATAGAAGGTTTTCATGACGTTTGAGTTTGTTTGGGTTTGTTTGAGTGGGTCGTTTAGGAACGTCTGAGTTTTGTTTCAATTGTTCGGGTTTGTTTTGATCGATTTGGTTTGTTTGAGATACTTAATCCCAAACAAACCAAAACAATCGAAACAAACCCAAACAAACCAAATCGATCAAAACAAACCCGAACAATTGAAACAAAACTCAGACGTTCCTAAACGACCCACTCAAACAAACCCAAACAAACTCAAACGTCATGAAAACCTTCTATCGTCCCGCGAGGATCTTCGAAAGTCTCTTAAACACCTCTTGGACGTCTCACGAACGTCTTCGAAAGTCTCCTGAAGGTTTTCGAATCCACGATTGCCCGGTGGAACACACGATATACCCGTCGATGAGAATGGTTACAAACGATTGTTCGGTGGTACGAACGATATTCTCGTCCGTACGTACGGCTGCAAACGATCACACGGTGAAACAAACGATATACTCGTCAATACGAACAGTTACAAACGATTGCTTGGTGGTACAAACGATATTCTCGTCCGTACGCACGAGTACAAACGATTACACGGCGGTACAAACGATATACTCATCGATACGATCGGGTAAAAAGATTGCTAGGCGGTACAAACGATATACTCGTCTATACGAGCGGCACAAACGATATACTCATCGATACGAGTGGGTGCAACCGATTGGTCGGTGGAACAAACGATATACTCGTCGATACGAACGGTTACAAACGATTGCTTGGGGGAACAAACGATATTCCCGCCCGTACGCACGGGTGCAAACGATGACACGGTGGTACAAACGATATACTCGTCGATGCGAACGGATACAAAAGATTGCTCGGTGGTACAAACGATTTACTCGTCGGTACGAACGGGTACAAACGATTTCTCGGTGGAACAAACGATATACTCGTCGATGCGAACGGGTACAAAAAATTGCTCGGTGGCACAAACATTATACTCGTCGATACGAGCGGCACAAACGATTGCTCGGTGGTACAAACGATATTTTTTTATCCGTACGCACGGGCACAAACCATTACACGGTGGTACAAACGATATACTCGTCGATACGAACGGGTAAAAAAGATTGCTCGGTGGTACAAACGATGTACTCATCTATACGAGCGGCATAAACGATATACTCCTCGATACGAATGGCTACAAACGATTGCTAGGTGGACCAAATCGTCGATACGAACGGTTACATACGATTGCTCGATGGTACAAACGATATTTTCGTCCGTACTTACAGGTGCAAACGATGACACTGCTGTACAAACGATATACTCGTCGATTCGTACGGGTACAAAAGATTGCTCGGTGGTACAAACGATGTACTTGTCGATACGAACGGGTGCAAATATTTTCTCGGTGGAACAAACGATATACTCGTCGACACGAATGGGTAGAAAACATTGCTCGGTGGCACAAACGGTTTACTCGCTAGTACGAACGGGTTCAAGCGTTTGCTCGGTGGTACAAATGATGTACACGTTCGTACGCACTGGTATAACCGATTAATTGCCAATACAAATGATATACTCGCTGATAGGAACGGGCAAAAGCGATTGATCGGTGGAATAAACGATATACTTGTTGGTACGAACGAGTACAAACGATTGCTCGAGTATCACAAACAGTCGGAAGTTCTGGACATTCGAATTAAGTTATATCAATAATTGAGGAATTGCGTGAAACAAAAATTATTTTTTTGCTGATCGTCTGAAATTCTACACGCTCTGAGCATGAGCATCGTTGTGTTTGGATGCAAATTGAATAAGAGTACACTTCTTTCAGTAAGCAAGGTCCTCCAGACAGACCGGGGATTGGGTTTAGAACTACCGCAGATGGTCACCATAACTTGGGGCAGCACAGATTCGGCAACATCGACAGGACATAGTCGGTGGCGTTACTCTAAGTACGTAAAATAAAATAAAAATCTCAATCGTTGTACGAAGCGTCGATGAACTCGACGATACTAGTCTTTTACTTGTGACCATCCGTGGCTTGGACGAACAAAATCAAGCTGATCTTGTCGTTATGCCGTCGTACGCATATATAAACTCCAAACATAAATTTCACCTCACCTTCATCGATACTGTCTCAAAACTTGCACGCACCGTACCCCTGCGAGGTAAGAATGGTAAAGATGCAGCAACCGCAATGAAGTCGACACTTGTGAAGGGGTGCATACCGCAGAACGGCAGGTTGATTAGGGAAAATAGTTTTATAATGGTCACTTCAAAGTCCTAATGAAAAAGTACAATATTCACATATATTCAACGTATACCAATTTACAAGCATTAATTTGCGAGCATCTCAATCGTGAATTGAGAAATAAGGTGTGAATGCAATTTAGGCTACGTACTGATTATACATGGATCGATATTCTTTAGAACATAGTAGGCGGGTATAATGATTATGTACACTATACCATAACTCAGGTGAAATCGAGGAGCGTCAACGTTGAAAATGAGAAGTAGCTGCTACAACGTGCTTTTGACAAGAGTCCATTAAAAAAACCATCATCATGAAAGTAAAGTTTTGCGATAAAGTGAGTTCAGAATCAGTAAATTTAGGAGTGTTTTCTGAAAGGATTACACACAGAAATAGACAGCTAAAATATTTACCATATATCGAGAGAAAAACACGAAGTGTGTAGCATTTCACCTGACGGACTATAACGATGAAGCCATTGCAGGTGATTTGTACGATCCGGAGCTACTTAAAGTTCAATATCCCGATATTTATCTCATAGGAAAAGTATTGCAGCAGCGTGGTAATCGAATGTTGGTAATGCGTCTGGGTTTCGATAACACTCACAATAGCTCGATAAGCAAATCTGATTTGTAGCGAACAATGTAAATGTTTTATATTTGATGACTCTTCTCTCGCTCTCTTTTTCTCTGCTCCTACCAGATGACAATCGTTGGTCTTTTTCTCACAAAGCGTCCACCGTTCTCTTCACCGCAGCAAGTGTTTTCCAGCTTAGGTAGCTTTCTCTTTTGCTTCTCATCCTTTGAAACCTCTCTCTCTCTCTCTCTCTCTCTCTCTCTCTCTCTCTCTCTCTCGCTCTCTTTCTTTCTTTCTTTCTCTCTCTCTACCTCTCACACAGAAGAGTGTCAGAAAGGTGTAGGAAAAATTAGGTTATTTACCAAACTACAATGAGCTCTTCTTCAGTTTCTCAGTTGAAAAATCTATAAACCAATATATTACACATAACAGACCGACACGGTTAATTACAAACCCCCATATTTACAGGACTGCTTATTTACAGAACTTTCTACAATTATTTTACAAGATTATTTACCGTTTATAAGAATACATACCACGATTGTATTCTATAAGACACTCATGGTAGCGTTTTCGCGGTTCCGGGTACGATATGCCGTTTGTCATCGTGCGGTCTTAGAGCAATTTTTGTCTTGTTGATGGTGTACCATTCATGCAACTTCGATCGTATACATGATTGCAGGCCAGTCATTTCGATCTGATCATATAAGCATTACGTATAGTCCTCGAATGTGATCGTTCTTGCCTCGATGTTACTTTTAACGCGCTTCACTTTCTTCGTAACGTCTTTACCACTGACTCGGACTGCATACATTTTTGCTCTGAGCCCTACGAATTCCGTCATTATCCGACCATTATTTTCGTCTTTCATAAGTCCGGGAACTTTTTCGTTGGCAAGCGGTATATCATACCCATTGCTCCCCGGATACTCGCTCATATCGAAACGATGGGTATTACACTTCATGTAGTCATACACATCCTCACACTCACTGTTGTACATGAAACTATCCGTATCGGTGTATAAGGCTGTACATTTGTCTTTATACAGAGACATCATGTACTCATAATCAAAGTCATATTATCATGCCTTCGATATGTCGAGAATGGACATACCCACATACATTGGATTATTGAATTGCACCTCGAGCTTGCGTAATTCGACAGCAATATGGTTTTCTGAAAAAATACTCCGGCTATGAAAATTTGATTTGGAAATGATTGCCTCTGCACCGTACCTGCCCACCCACCATGTTAAAAGCTTAACGCCTACATGGTTGCGGACATTTTCCATAGTTTTCCCAAACAACGCATTATTCATCAATTTATAGAGCTTTTTTCAAAGCCATGCTTTCTTGGGAGAATTTGAGTATTCTATGATTTTTAATGATTTTGAGAGCGTGGCGTACACACTGCTGTAGATTGCGATAATGAATAACATACCGTCCCTTGTTGTGCACGGTTGCAAGCAGTTTTTTGTGTTGCCGACCAGGTGTTTTACCATGTGTTGAACAAAATGGGAAGTCCGTATGTGCATCGCGTAGACATTCCGGATACTCTAAGTCAACCTCAAGCATGTAACCGGCCAGTGAATCTAGCGCGATCAATGATAAATTGAATGTCGACAAGTCATTGACCCATCGACAATCACCATAGGTCGATGGTTGACGGATTTCCTATCCATACGAATTATTTACATCGAAATACATCAAGTACGATGAGGACCATGATGGATCGAACAATGCCATGTATTTGTTATTGACTCACGCATACCTATTTGAGCACTGACTCGGACCGCCGCGTATACCCCGTTTAACAAATAATACCATGTCAACGTCGGTGAACAATTCGAAGTTAGCGGATATATGTTTCAACATTGCATCCCACGTGAAACCGGGGAGAGTACAGTAATAAGCGGGGTCGAGCCTGTAACTCTTGATACAGCTATTGCGAAAGTTCTCCAAAACATCGGCCAGTAACAAAAATATCCGTCTTCATGTACAAGTCACTATATTCCCTTAAGGTTTGAATAGAAAACCGCTCCCATACATTCTCGCGTATTCGTTCTCACTGACAATGTCACCAGTCAAAGTACTGTAAAATGTATCTCGTAGCGGTATGTGATAGTTTCCCAGTCTGTTTCAACTATCGCTATACTCATTGAGGAAGACACCCTTTCAAGTTAATAGGATGAAATTGTCGACAGGCATGACATGAAATTGCGACCGTGACATTTTGAATGTGTCCACTGTCAAAAATGAGGCCAGTTATCCAGACTTGCATTGAGAAATGTGTATGCATCGATGGAGTGTAATTGAATCTTATGTGATTTATCTACCGTTCGAACTGTTTTTGTGAAAGAAATGTATTCCTCCTTGTTTATGGGCATCACGGTGGTTTTCCCTTCAAATGCTGTGGTTAGTTCCTTAATGATGAACTGCGCACCATAGCCGGACAAATTATGAAAAACTACGGGTATGAAAAAACTGCTTTTACTTCGAATTGTAATTAAAGTGTGTGGGACCTCTATGACGTCTGGTCAGATGGCAATGATCACGAACACGTATGTCGTCTTCGGCAAATGGTTTCTCACATATATGCCAGTGAGTAGCGCTTCGAAATTTTGCCCACTCAACCGGAGTTAGAAGTACCATGGGAACATTATCCCGTAAAATATCGTTGATGCGCAAAGCTACATCTTTAAGGTTCTCAACAAATCATGGGATGCAATCGGCATCGCAATGGGAGTAGTATCCCGATAACGAATGGTCATACGAACAATGTAAATAGTACGCGATGTTAAACACTTCGTGCTGTTGCTGTATATTTTTTATGACAACCTTTGCCCAAACGCACTCAAGATTAGCATAAATCACAAATGGAAGTCGCTCTTTTCGTTGAAAGGGTTCGACTGTTAGTCATTTGTCCGTTTCATCAGGTAGTTGAATGGCACAATCGTTTGATTTTCCACAATCCATCTCGTGCGATCCCAATGCAGCCTCCGTGTAAAAGTAGTGCAAACACCTACAACATAATGATGGAAGAAATTATATTATCGAAGTACATAATTATTCATATGTATATTCCCGAGTAGGCTCCTTTTTACTCACCGATCGCTGATGTGTTTTTTGCCGACTGTTTTGCTCGGCTGCGCGCTCACGAGTCGTGATAAATTTTTTATCTATACAAACTGTCCCACACTGCAGTCCGACGAATCTTCCACGTGCAATAAATTGATGTGTTGGACCAGCTATTGGTCGCATATTCGAATCGGAATGATGCTTTTCTTTTCCGTTGTAAATACATTAATAGAAACGTTGTTTTGCTATTGAAATGGCTTTATTCGATCGAGAGTAATAGAAAAAACAATGCCTTGAAGCTGCAGTACGATTGAGTAGTGTGGATACGAAGTTACTCTGCCCACATTCTTTTTCACCGGGTAAAAGACAGCGACCACTGACCACGCGAAACATGGGTTATCCCTTGACTTTATATTCACCACCACTTTCTTCAGGATTGATTCCCGCGAAAACGTAATTTAACAACCAACACACGTCGGATGGTATCTGTGAAGTTCAAAGTTAAGTCACACGGGTATGTATACCGGTGCGGACAAAACACCCCGCTCGTCCATCTTGTTGATTTTGACGGGGAAAACCAAACCAACTATCGTTTGTTGATGTAGGTGTTTTAAGATTGGTAGTGAGATGCGTCCCGATTCTCTCGTTGTCACGAATTCGTAAGCTGGTGTGACTGGTGCGGTGTGTTTGGTCGATTTGATATACTCCAATTTTCTGGTCTGATGTGGTTTGCGATACGTATTTTTCTTTATCGGCGGAAAAACGGTTTTAAGGGGTGAAACGAACCCTCGAAAATAGAGGTGTTTTTCGTTTTCCAAACAATCGTGTCGCGGTATTGGTTATTACCGTATTGTCTCAAAATATGTTTAATATATGCAACTTCGGGTGTGGTATTGCATATATTTTCGAATAATTGTCTACAGTTTACAATATCTTTTGTGACAACAGGATGTTCCCTCTAAGAATTGTAAATTATTGATGATGTTATTAGAGGCGCTCACCCAATGGCCATAGGGCCGACGAGGAAGTAGGTTGTAAATACTTCCTAACCATGCCGTAAGCGCCCGAAAATGTACACGTTCTCGTATTGAATCGGTCGCTCGTCTCTTTCGTCCGCTCTGCAATACTCCAGTTTTAAAAGCGTCGTGTTAAACTATTGAAATCGTAAACATATTTCACGTAATACAGGCAATGGCCACCACTCTTCACACGTCCTAGGCCCTGGGTTGTTGAACCATCGTCTTCCCTACTCTACACCACAACGAGCTCCATCTTACACACCTGTACAAACAATGAGTCATTTTTCATGTAACCCTTTCCCTCTCTCAATCCCGTCCTAGGCTCATCTACGCAACGGGGAAAAAACCTGTTGGCTGCGGGTACACTGACCTCCCACCACTGCAGTCTTATCATCCCCACCATCATAAGCAGTTGCCTCATACAACGGGCGGTTATCATGTGTCTCCCCAGTTTTAATTCGTGCAAGCTGCTTAGCGCTTCACCTCTATAAACCTGGCAAGAGAAATGTACTTCCCTCACGATAATAAACCTTTTTGAAATGTATTCCACGTAATCATTTTCTACGCAACTCACCAACGCATGTACCAGGCCGTATGCTCTTGAATAAAAACATTGATGTCTTGTCGAAAATAATTTCTTTTTTGTTCAACCATCCCCCTAACCCATCCACGGTATGAGACCATCCCTACCATGCGCAGCGCACCGAAACCTATTTTACCCACCATATCTGCGAAAGCGAATCACCTGACAATCATCGCTGCGATCACCGTCGGTATAGTAGTAACCTCACATACCTACCCCTCCGCTGCCCCCCGCACACCCCCGCACATAACGCCTCTAGCCGCCGCTACCCCCACCACCGATCCCCCAAAACTGAGCCCCCACCACCAATTCTCCATACGGCCCCACCGAGACGGTCTGGCCCGCCAGACATCACGTATACACCTCACCCAGGATGACGTCACAGTCGTCTCCCCATAAGCTACCTTTACTACTCAGGCCTCTGTTATAGGCCGTCACAAGGGCTCGCAGCGGAGCCCACCATAACACATATTTCAAACGAGTTATGAGAGAATTTTCCCGTAAATATCGCAATTCGGTGCACCAGTTATTATTACACCTTCGGCGAAGTTGTGCATTCCGCGTTTTGACCAAGTGAAGAAGATCTGAAATGCACGTACGGATATTACGGCTATCCATAGGTACTCCTGAGAAATGTATCGAGCGCTGTCTAGATCACTACTGACAACATTTTTAATTGTTCAAATGTTCGCGTTGTCACGAGCAATGTGCGTTTGTGTATGTTTTATCACACATACATGTAGCACATTCGAAGACAATAGCCTTTTTGAAAATCTCGAGATTTATTTCTCCGAGCGTGTAAACCGATATTTCGCGCAGCTGCATTTCTGCTGACGCGCGGACATTCCTGAAAGTATCTTCATCAACGTCTCCGTCGAGCGTTTATTGCCGGAGAAGTTTCATGTTAAAATCAAATCCAGAAAAATCATAGTCGAATTCAATTTCAACGTTCTCTAAGGATCTGCGCTCTCTATTTAAAAAAGATAGAACGAGTATAAGTATGCTATGCTATATACAGGCTATCCCTCAACTGAGATGTTCTCGAGGATATAGGCTGAAATTCTGAATAGGCTTATATAAGTATGTATGGGGTTCGGATCAATCTCTGAATTGTTATTCATTTTTAAAAGCATACGACAGTGAGCTACGCGCCTGCGTGTGTGCAGTAGCAAGCGGACCGGTGCCACACGCACACGCATGCTCGTGCTCGTCGGTGTGCACTCTATAGCAGGTACGAAAATCCGCACAAAGAGGAGAGACCGAGAATACACCTTCTCCATCGCGAGCCACCTCGGGCAGTGTTGCCAGACGGTTCGCGTGGCGTTCCCCTAAACCAATTTCGTTTCCCCCTAAAAATCCCCTAAATTTCCCCCACCAAGCGGCACAGCGGGTATTTTCATAGTATGGAAAGTTTGAGTTGGTTGCCATGCAACAGGAGAAGTCCCCTCCCAGTTTTGACCATAACATCTATGAAACCCCAACAAATGCATTTATTCGGTACCTGCTTACCAATTCATTATTCACATTGATTGTGTACTTTTTCTATTTATTCTTTATATGTAGGATTTTTACCGACTGGACGTGTGAGCCATGTCCTTAACAACTCTAGATATTAGTCACTCTACCTGACCGGTAGAGCACTCGTCCGTAGCCTCTCACTTAAACCTAGATGTATCTCATCTTATATGACTAGGCGTGGTTAGCTACAGGAACTGTCGTTATGCATTGTGCGTTTTCCAACTATGGCACAGTGCGACACAGTCTACATATTTATGGCATCAGCAGCCAATCCGGGCAAAGGAATACACCAGAAATATGTGCACTGTGTTGCACTGTGTCGTAGTTGTAAAACGCACATTATGAGTTATGTGCAACGCGTGAAAACAAGCCACGACATCTACTGGCACTTCACCTATACCACACTTACCGCCACCTTTTTAGTTATAGCCTCTGTATGAGGGGAATTACTCAGTTATATACGTAGCGAACGATTATCTCAAATCTCATCAGCTCATCGAAAGATATTTTCCCGCGGCGATAATTGATTAAGTGCTCAGATTATATAACGCCGTGATCAACAGAATGCCTAAAGCTTCTTTAAGAAAGAAGTACGTAAAAAAGTACGTATGGAGCTGGGAGCTGGTGTCAACCTTCAAAGGTATTACAAGGATGCAATGTAACCGCACAAGTACAACGGAATCTAACCTATTTGGACAAAAACGAGAACAACTTAATAGAATGCGACGTTCATGCACACCCATAACTATCCGATCTCATGAATGAAATTTTTAAAATTGCCATTCCTTTTGTCGATGTAGGTTGGTTAAAACCTTCGCCGGATGGAGATTCCTGCAAAGCGTTTTGTTCGTTCTGCAACTCGGTTCTCGTCGCCCACAAGAAACGTTTAACAGAACACTCTCAATCAAAAAAACACGAGCAATGCATCAAAAATCGGAATATTATCTCTCAATTGCCGAAAGTTGACAACTTTGCAAAAGTAACTCTGTCGCAAAAAAGAAAAATTGCGGAGTTGAAGATTGCTGTCTACGTGGCTGAGCATTCTTCTATAAAAGCTATCGATCATCTTTCCGTCGTGATCAAAGACCTCGACAAGGATTCTGAAGTCCTGCAAGATATCAAATTGCACAGGACAAAATGCTTTGCTCTG